>JAOPTO010000933.1:402869-602484 GCA_033822845.1 Tetrapedia diversipes | reverse complement strand
AGACTCGTCTGAAATTCATTCTACGTGTCTGTAATATATGATTCTAACGTTAAACAAATAAGAAAAGTGTGAAACTGTTTAATGAAATGTAGAATGAACTTCAGATCAACATGAAGTAACAATGATTTACGATTGTATGTGGCGGATATCCTACTCAAAGATGCGCTTGTTCAACTGAAAGCGAATGGAACAAAATGAAGCTAAAATGCACTTTGAAACTGTCGTGCATTGCAAAGGGATTTCGGTGCGGAAAACTAAGGTGTGACTCTAATTTCGCAACACTACACTATACGCAATGATCGACTGATCATTAAAAAGCGATCCGAAAAGCGCCCAAAGTGGGTGTTCGGTAGAAAACGCGAGCAATTGAGAATCGCGACGCGACCGAAACTACCGAGTTCGCAATCGCTGGCCAACATCGTCGAGCAGTGCACGACGCACTCTCATGCACTTAATAACGCCATGCTAAATGCGCTTTCGAGAGCCGCCCCCGCCTTCGACCGTGGCACGATATCCATGCCGCGGCTTACGCGGTCGCTGGGGCGATGCCATGCCGATAAAACTCACGGGGCCCACCTAGGGTTCGAGCACGGCCCTGTAGATGGATGCGGCCGTCCACCCCTGCCGACTAACGGATGAAGGAACGCGCCAACAACGGGCGACGCGCCCGACAACGGCGGCAAAGTGGAAGGAGCCTGCCGCGGTCCCCAACGCGTAGCGCCGAGACCCGTCCACCTACAGGACCTAACCTTGGTCGGGAGCAACCACCGCTCCCTTCGACACAAGGCCGCAGTTCCCCGGCTGAACACCGGTAGTCGCATCGACATGACGCCGCCCCAACGATCGCGGCGCGAACATGGAGTATCGTGACACGAGCGAGATTGGTGAAGACTCGCGAGAGCGTCTGACAGAAGCATGGAATCATTAAGCGCATGTCGCACCACGGCGGCGAGCGAGTGCGCCATGCAAAAACTCTCCGACACCGAACGATTACGAAGCTATATACGCGCGAGAACATTGCATTGTTCTATACGATGTGGCGGCGAAGGAAAATGGAAAGCGAATTTCTTCGCTTTAAGTTGGACAAGCTTTCCTTGCAGGAGAAGCGCCCACAATAAAATTGACAAGATAAAACTATCTTATGGATAGCTAAAACTACGTCGCACGCATCCCTCGACGTCCTATACGATGTACTGGTACCTTCCAACGTAGAATTATGTACTGGGAAGCTAGCTGTATAAAAATGAAACGGGTTGGTTGGCGGTGTTTGGGGGGGGAGGGGTAGGGAGCCCAAGGCAATGCATTGATACGGGTTGATCGCGAAATATAATGAATATGAGAGAAGGAGGCAAAGAAGCAAGCCCCGAAACATATGACAATGAGAAGGGAGCGAATGCAACGAGCCCAGTTGTGCAAACAGAATCATCGACGATGAAAGTGGGAAAAAGGGAAATTTTGTGGGAATAAAATTGTAGTACGATTACATTACATTTAAAATGATAAATTAAATACCTGCAACACAAGAATATGCTAGCATATTATTCGGTTAGTATATTACGCGACTACTTATTCGAGCTGTTGGATAGGTCCAATTGCGCGAATAAGTAGTTTTGTTTCACGATATTATAAATCGCGACGGACGGAATACGAGCAAAACTGAGAGATTATGCAAAAATTGCGAACAATTTTACTATCTTAATAAATCTCCAATCGGTTTAAGACCGGGAGCAAACATGTGAAAACTCTAAATTGAATCGCGAACCATGCGTAGCTCTTAGCTTGACGTAGACTTCCAAAGCTCGTGCATTCTTTGGAAGCCGACGTCAATTACCGAGTCTCACCTAGGGGAGGTGGCTACGCAACGAGCGAGACTCGTCTGAAATTCATCCTACGTGTCTATAATATATGATTCTAACGTTAAACAAATAAGAAAAGTGTGAAACTGTTTAATGAAATGTAGAATGAACTTCAGATCAACATGAAGTAACAATGATTTACGATTGTATGTGGCGGATATCCTACTCAAAGATGCGCTTGTTCAACTGAAAGCGAATGGAACAAAATGAAGCTAAAATGCACTTTGAAACTGTCGTGCATTGCAAAGGGATTTCGGTGCGGAAAACTAAGGTGTGACTCTAATTTCGCAACACTACACTATACGCAATGATCGACTGATCATTAAAAAGCGATCCGAAAAGCGCCCAAAGTGGGTGTTCGGTAGAAAACGCGAGCAATTGAGAATCGCGACGCGACCGAAACTACCGAGTTCGCAATCGCTGGCCAACATCGTCGAGCAGTGCACGACGCACTCTCATGCACTTAATAACGCCATGCTAAACGCGCTCTCGAGAGCCGCCCCCGCCTTCGACCGTGGCACGATATCCATGCCGCGACTTACGCGGTCGCTGGGGCGATGCCATGGCGATAAAACTCACGGGGCCCAGCTAGGGTTCGAGCACGGCCCTGTAGATGGATGCAACAGTCCACCCCTGCCGACTAACGGATGCAAGAACGCGCCACAAACTGGCGACGCGCCTCACAACGGCGACCAGTGGAAGGAGCATGCCGCTGTCCCCAACGCGTAGCGCCGAGACCCGTCCACCTGCAGGACCTAACCCTGGTCGGGAGCAACCACCGCTCCCTTCGACGCAGCGCCGCAGTTCCCCGGCTGGACACCGGTAGTCGCATCGACATGACGCCGCCCCAACGATCGCGGCGCGAACATGGAGTATCGTGACACGAGCGAGATTGGTGAAGACTCGCGAGAGCGTCTGACAGAAGCATGGAATCATTAAGCGCATGTCGCACCACGGCGGCGAGCGAGTGCGCCATGCAAAAACTCTCCGACACCGAACGATTACGAAGCTATATACGCGCGAGAACATTGCATTGTTCTATACGATGTGGCGGCGAAGGAAAATGGAAAGCGAATTTCTTCGCTTTAAGTTGGACAAGCTTTCCTTGCAGGAGAAGCGCCCACAATAAAATTGACAAGCTAAAACTATCTTATGGATAGCTAAAACTACGTCGCACGCATCCCTCGACGTCCTATACGATGTACTGGTACCTTCCAACGTTGAATTATGTACTGGGAAGCTAGCTGTATAAAAATGAAACGGGTTGGTCGGCGGTGTTTGGGGGGGAGGGGTAGGGAGCCCAAGGCAATGCATTGATACGGGTTGATCGCGAAATATAATGAATATGAGAGAAGGAGGCAAAGAAGCAAGCCCCGAAACAGATGACAATGAGAAGGGAGTGAATGCAACGAGCCCAGTTGTACAAACAAAATCATCGACGATGAAAGTGGGAAAAAGGGAAATTTTGTGGGAATAAAATTGTAGTACGATTACATTACATTTAAAATGATAAATTAAGTACCTGCAATAGAAGAATATGCTAGCATATTATTCGGTTAGTATATTACGCGGCTACTTATTCGCGCTGTTGGATAGGTCCAATTGCGCGAATAAGTAGTTTTGTTTCACGATATTATAAATCGCGACGGACGGAATACGAGCAAAACTGAGAGATTATGCAAAAATTGCGAACAATTTTACTATCTTAATAAATCTCCAATCGGTTTAAGACCGGGAGCAAACATGAGAAAACTCTAAATTGAATCGCGAACCATGCGTAGCTCTTAGCTTGACGTAGACTTCCAAAGATCGTGCATTCTTTGGAAGCCGACGTCAATTACCGAGTCTCACCTAGGGGAGGTGGCTACGCAACGAGCGAGACTCGTCCGAAATTCATTCTACGTGCCTATGATTTACGACTCTAACGTTAGATAAATGATAAGTGGTTGGAAGTGTTTAATAAAGTGCAGAATGAACTTCGGATTCACATGTGATCACAATGACGTTCAATCCTAAGTGGCGGATATCCTATTCAAGGATACGCTTGTCCAACTTAAAGCGAATGGAATAAAATGAAGCTAAAATGCACTTGAAAACTGTCGTGCACTGCAAACGGATTTCGATACGAAAAACTAAGATGTGACTCTAAAATCGCAACACTAAACTATATGCAATGATCGATTGATCATTAAAAAGTGATCCGAAAAGCACCCAAAGTGGGTGTTCGGTAGAAAACGCGAGCAATTAAGAATCGCGACGCGACCGAAACTACCGAGTTCGCAATCGCTGGCCAACATCGTCGAGCAGTGCACGACGCACTCTCATGCACTTAATAACGCCATGCTAAACGCGCCCTCGAGAGCCGCCCCCGCCTTCGACCGTGACACGATATCCATGCCGCGACTTACGCGGTCGCTGGGGCGATGCCATGGCGATAAAACTCACGGGGCCCAGCTAGGGTTCGAGCACGGCCCTGTAGATGGATGCAACAGTCCACCCCTGCCGACTAACGGATGAAAGAACGCACCACAAACTGGCGGCACGCCTCACAACGGCGACCAGTGGAAGGAGCATGCCGCTGTCCCCAACGCGTAGCGCCGAGACCCGTCCACCTGCAGGACCTAACCCTGGTCGAGAGCAACCACCGCTCCATCCAACACAGCGCCGCAGTTCCCCGACTGGACACCGGTAGTCGCATCGCCATAACGCCGCCCCAACAATCGCGGCGCGAACATGGAATATCGTGCCACGAGTGAGATTGGTGAAGACTCGCGAGAGCGTCTTACAGAAGCATGCAATTAAAAAGCGCATGTCGCACCACGGCGGCGAGCGAGTGCGCCATGCAAAAACTCTCCGACACCGAACGATTACGAAGCTATATACGCGCGAGAACATTGCATTGTTCTATACGATGTGGCGGCGAAGGAAAATGGAAAGCGAATTTCTTCGCTTTAAGTTGGACAAGCTTTTCTTGCAGGAGAAGCGCCCACAATAAAATTGACAAGCTAAAACTATCTTATGGATAGCTAAAACTACGTCGCACGCATCCCTCGACGTCCTATACGGTGTACTGGTACCTTCCAACGTAGAATTATGTACTGGGAAGCTAGCTGTATAAAAATGAAACGGGTTGGTCGGCGGTGTTTGGGGGGGGGAGGGGTAGGGAGCCCAAGGCAATGCATTGATACGGGTTGATCGCGAAATATAATGAATATGAGAGAAGGAGGCAAAGAAGCAAGCCCCGAAACAGATGACAATGAGAAGGGAGTGAATGCAACGAGCCCAGTTGTACAAACAAAATCATCGACGATGAAAGTGGGAAATAGGGAAATTTTGTGGGATTAAAATTGTAGTACGATTACATTACATTTAAAATGATAAATTAAGTACCTGCAATAGAAGAATATGCTAGCATATTATTCGGTTAGTATATTACGCGACTACTTATTCGCGCTGTTGGATAGGTCCAATTGCACGAATAAGTAGTTTTGTTTCACGATATTATAAATCGCGACGGACGGAATACGAGCAAAACTGAGAGATTATGCAAAAATTGCGAACAATTTTACTATCTTAATAAATCTCCAATCGGTTTAAGACCGGGAGCAAACATGTGAAAACTCTAAATTGAATCGCGAACCATGCGTAGCTCTTAGCTTGACGTAGACTTCCAAACATCGTGCATTCTTTGGAAGCCGACGTCAATTACCGAGTCTCACCTAGGGGAGGTGGCTACGCAACGAGCGAGACTCGTCTGAAATTCATTCTACGTGTCTATAATATATGATTCTAACGTTAAACAAATAAGAAAAGTGTGAAACTGTTTAATGAAATGTAGAATGAACTTCAGATTAACATGAGGCTACAATGATTTACGATTGTATGTGGCGGATATCCTACTCAAAGATGCGCTTGTTCAACTGAAAGCGAATGGAGTAAAGTGAGGCTAAAATGCACTTTGAAACTGTCGTGCATTGCAAAGGGATTTCGGTGCGGAAAACTAAGGTGTGACTCTAATTTCGCAACACTACACTATACGCAATGATCGACTGATCATTGAAAAGCGATCCGAAAAGCACCCAAAGTGGGTGTTCGGTAGAAAACGCGAGCAATTGAGAATTGCGACGCGACCGAAACTACCGAGTTCGCAATCGCTGGCCAACATCGTCGAGCAGTGCACGACGCACTCTCATGCACTTAATAACGCCGTGCTAAACGCGCTCTCGAGAGCCGCCCCCGCCTTCGACCGTGGCACGATATCCATGCCGCGACTTACGCGGTCGCTGGGGCGATGCCATGGCGATAAAACGCACGGGGCCCAGCTAGGGTTCGAGCACGGCCCTGTAGATGGATGCAACAGTCCACCCCTGCCGACTAACGGATGCAAGAACGCGCCACAAACTGGCGACGCGCCTCACAACGGCGACCAGTGGAAGGAGCATGCCGCTGTCCCCAACGCGTAGCGCCGAGACCCGTCCACCTGCAGGACCTAACCCTGGTCGAGAGCAACCACCGCTCCATCCGACGCACGGCCGCAGTTCCCCGATTGAACACCGGTAGTCGCATCGCCATGACGCCGCTCCAACAACCGCGGCGCGAACATGGAATATCGTGCAACGGGTGAGATTGGAGAAGACTCGCGAGAGCGTCTTACAGAAGCATGCAATTAAAAAGCGCATGTCGCACCACGGCGGCGAGCGAGTGCGCCATGCAAAGCCCTTCGACACCGAACGATTGCGAAACTATATACGCGCGAGAACACTGAATTGTTCTTTGCGATACGACGACGGGGATCGAGTGAAAGTGAATCTTTCCGCTTTAAGTTGGACAAGATTTCCTTGCGCGAAAATCGCCTACACTAAAATGTACATGCTTATGCTACCTTATAGCTAACTTAAACCGAGTCGCACGCATCCCTCGTTGTCCTGTGTGGTGTACTGGAAACGCTTATACGTAGAATTAAGGGCTGGAAAGGTGGAGGTGAACAATAAATGGGGGTTAGGGGGAAGGGGTTGTGGGCAATGCATTGATTTGGGTTGATCTCGAAATGCAAAAGCGCATAGGAAAAGAGTTGAAGGAACAAGAACCCTCGGAACGGATTAGAACAAGAAGCATATGGACGAGCGAGCCCCGATGCGAAACCAGAATGGAATACAATGAAATGCGACAAAATGGCGAACGGCATAAGTTTCGAGCGGAGTATATCAGAGAAGTAAAATTATATTAGCATTAGAATGGAATTAAATTAGTTAGTTAGTTAGTTAGTTAAATAGCTGCAACATGAAAGTTAGTATATTACGCGATAACTCATTCGCACCAATGGATCAATCCAATAGTGCGAATAAGTTATTTGACGGTATCATAGAACGCGACGGACGGAGTACGAACAAAAGCTAGTGATTCTACAAAAGTTAAAATGATTCTAATACTTAAGTCAATCTCCAATCGGTTTAAGACCGGGAGCAAATATATGCAAATTCTAAATTGAATCGCGATCCATGCGTAGCTCTTAGCTTGACATAGATTTCCAAAGAATGCATGTTCTTTGGAAACCGACGTCAATTACCGAGTCTCACCTAGGGGAGGTGGCTACGCAACGAGCGAGACTCGTCCGAAATTCATTCTACGTGTCTATAACTTACGACTCTAACGTCAAACAAATGATAAGTGGTTGAAGGCGTTTAATAAAGAGCGGAATGAACTTCGGATTCACATGAAATTACAATTAGCGAACAATTCTAAGTGGCGGATAACGCATTCAAGGATAGCTTGTTCAACTTAAAGCGAATGGAATGAAATGAAGCTAAAATGCACTTGAAAACTATCGTGCACTGCAAAGGGAAATCGATACGGAAAACTAAGGTGTGAATCTAATTTCGCAACGCTAAACTATATACAATGATCGATTGATCATTAAAGAATGATCCGAAAAGCACCCAAAGTGAGTGTTCGGTTGGAAACGCGAGCAATTGAGAATCGCGACGCGACCGAATCTACCGAGTTCGCAATCGCTGGCCAACATCGTCGAGCAGTGCACAACGCACTCTCATGCACTTAACAACGCCATGCTAAATGCGCTCTCGAGAGCCGCCCCCGCCTTCGACCGTGGCACGATATCCATGCCGCGACTTACGCGGTCGCTGGGGCGACGCCATGGCGATAAAACTCACGGGGCTCAGCCAGGGTTCGAGCACGGACCTACAAATGGATGCAGCAGTCCACCCCTGCCGACTAACGGATGCGGATACGCTCCACAAACTGGCAGAGCGCCCTACAACGGCGACCAGTGGAAGGAGCATGCCGCTGTCCCCAACGCGTAGCGCCGAGACCCGTCCACCTGCAGGACCTAACCCTGGTCGGGAGCAACCACCGCTCCCTTCGACGCAGCGCCGCAGTTCCCCGGCTGGACACCGGTAGTCGCATCGACATGACGCCGCCCCAACGATCGCGGCGCGAACATGGAGTATCGTGACACGAGCGAGATTGGTGAAGACTCGCGAGAGTGTCTGACAGAAGCATGGAATTATTAAGCGCATGTCGCACCACGGCGGCGAGCGAGTGCGCCATGCAAAGCCCTCCGACACCGAACGATTACGAAACTATATACGCGCGAGAACATTCCATTGTTCTATACGATAAGGCGGCGGGGGGAATGGGAAAGCGAGTTTCTTCGCTTTAAGTTGGGCAAGATTTCCTTGTAGGAGAAGCGCCTACAATAAAATTAACATGCTTATGCTAACTTAGGGCAAAGTAAACCTAACTCGCACGCATCCCTCGTCGTCCTGTGTGGTGTACTGGAGACGCTTTGACGTAGAATTAAGGGGTGAAAAGCTAGCTGTGTAAACATGAATTGCCGGGCAGGGTAATGGGGGGGGGGGGTGCGGGAGGTAGTGGGTGTAGGGCAGTGCATTGATATGGGTGGGTCATAAAGCACAATGAAGCAGAGGAAATAAGACGAAGGAACAAGAAATCTCGGAACGGATTAGAGGATCAGAACCATATAGATGAACGAGCCCCGATACGAATTCAGAAGCGCGACAAAATGGCGAGAGGTTGAAATTTCGAACGGGATATATCAGATAAATAAAATTATATTAGCATTAGGATCGAATTAAAATAGTAAATTAAATACCTGCAACATAAAAATTAGTATATTACGCGGATAACTTATTCACACTTATTGGATTAATCCAATTATGTGAATAAGTTATTTAACGGCACCATTGCTCCCGACGAACGGATTACGAACTAAAGTTAGAAATTATGCAAAAGTTAAAGAGATTCTAATAATGTAATCAATCTCCAATCGGTTTAAGACCGGGAGCAAGAATATGCAAACTCTAAACTGAATCGCGGACCATGCGTAGCTCTTAGCTTGACGTAGACTTCCAAAGAACATGCTTTCTTTGGAAACCGACGTCAATTACCGAGTCTCACCTAGGGGAGGTGGCTACGCAACGAGCGAGACTCGTCTGAAATTCATTCTACGTGTCTGTAATATATGATTCTAACGTTAAACAAATAAGAAAAGTGTGAAACTGTTTAATGAAATGTAGAATGAACTTCAGATCAACATGAAGTCACAACGATTTACGATTTTATGTGGCGGATATCCTATTCAAAGATGCGCTTGTTCAACTGAAAGCGAATGGAATAAAATGAAGCTAAAATGCACTTTGAAACTGTCGTGCATTGCAAAAGGGATTTCGATACGGAAAACTAAGGTGTGACTCTAATATCGCAACACTACACTATATGCAATGATCGATTGATCATTAAAGAATGATCCGAAAAGCACCCAAAGTGAGTGTTCGGTTGGAAACGCGAGCAATTGAGAATCGCGACGCGACCGAATCTACCGAGTTCGCAATCGCTGGCCAACATCGTCGAGCAGTGCACAACGCACTCTCATGCACTTAACAACGCCATGCTAAATGCGCTCTCGAGAGCCCCCCCGCCTTCGACCGTGGCACGATATCCATGCCGCGACTTACGCGGTCGCTGGGGCGACGTCATGGCGATAAAACTCACGGAGCTCGGCAAGGGTTCGAGCACGACCCTGTAGATGGATGCAACAGTCCACCCCTGCCGACTAACGGATGCAAGAACGCGCCACAAACTGGCGACGCGCCTCACAACGGCGACCAGTGGAAGGAGCATGCCGCTGTCCCCAACGCGTAGCGCCGAGACTCGTCCACCTGCAGGACCTAACCCTGGTCGGGAGCAACCACCGCTCCCTTCGACGCAGAGCCGCAGTTCCCCGGCTGAACACCGGTAGTCGCATCGACATGACGCCGCCCCAACAATCGCGGCGCGAACATGGAGTATCGTGACACGAGCGAGATTGGTGAAGACTCGCGAGAGTGTCTGACAGAAGCATGGAATTATTAAGCGCATGTCGCGCGACGACGAGCGAGTGCGCGATGCAAAGCCCTCCGACACCGAACGATTGCGAAACTATATGCGCGCGAGAACATTGAATTGTTCTATACGATTAGACGGCGAGTTTACAGGGAAAGTGAACTGCTTCGCTTTAAGTTGGACGAGGTTTCCTTGAAGGAGAAGCGCCTACAATAAGATTAACATGCTTAAACTAGCTTATGATTAATTAAAACTACGTGGCATGCATCCCTCGTTGTCCTATGAAACGTATCGGAGCGCTACACTGTATAATTCAGGACTGTAACCTTAACACCACAAGAATAAGGGATCGGGAGCATTCCATGGAATGCAATAATGGTGGAAAACGTAAAAAAGGAACGAAACGGCCGCAACCAAATGATCTAACGCGCGATAGAACAGAATGGAATTGGATGGAGAAAAATGTAAGAGCCCCAGTGTCGAACCGATTCAAAGATCGAGAGAATATGATAGCACTGATTAGCGAGTGGGAAAGTTGGGGGGTGGGGGAGAGGGGAATTTATCGCATTAGTGAGGTTTTTGCAAGACTTGGTATAAAATTAGATCGATCAATTAAATACCTGAAATGGGAAAACTAATATTTACACCTGTAAAAAGTTTGTGGATTACGCGATAACTTGTTCATGCAAACGGATCAATCCAATTTGTATGAATAAGTTATTTGACGGTATCATGAACCGCGACGGACGGATTACGGAAAAATGAGAAAAATTGTTGAAAAGTTGAAAACATTCTAATAATTTAATCAATCTCCAAACGGTTTAAGACCGGGAGCAAAAATCTGGAAACTCTACATTGAATCGCGAACCATGCGTAGCTCTTAGCTTGACGTGGATTTCCAAAGATCATGCATTCCTTGGAAACCGACGTCAATTACCGAGTCTCACCTAGGGGAGGTGGCTACGCAACGAGCGAGACTCGTCTGAAATTCATTCTACGTTTCTGTAAATTATGATTCTAACGTTAGATAAGAGATAAAAGTTTGACAGCGTTTGATAAAGTGTAGAATGAATTTCGGACTCACATCAGGTTATAATGACGTTGAATCCTAAGTGGCGGATATCCTATTCAAGGATAGCTTGTTCAACTTAAAGCGAATGGAATGAAATGAAGCTAAAATGCACTTGAAAACAATCGTGCACTGCAAAGGGAAATCGATACGGAAAACTAAGGTGTGACTCTAATTTCGCAACGCTAAACTATATGCAATGATCGATAGATCATTAAAGAATGATCCGAAAAGCACCCAAAGTGAGTGTTCGGTTGGAAACGCGAGCAATTGAGAATCGCGACGCGACCGAATCTACCGAGTTCGCAATCGCTGGCCAACATCGTCGAGCAGTGCACAACGCACTCTCATGCACTTAACAACGCCATGCTAAATGCGCTCTCGAGAGCCGCCCCCGCCTTCGACCGTGGCACGATATCCATGCCGCGACTTACGCGGTCGCTGGGGCGACGTCATGGCGATAAAACTCACGGAGCTCGGCAAGGGTTCGAGCACGACCCTGTAGATGGATGCAACAGTCCACCCCTGCCGACTAACGGATGCAAGAACGCACCACAAACTGGCGGCACGCCTCACAACGGCGACCAGTGGAAGGAGCATGCCGCTGTCCCCAACGCGTAGCGCCGAGACCCGTCCACCTGCAGGACCTAACCCTGGTCGGGAGCAACCACCACTCCCTTCGACGCAGCGCCGCAGTTCCCCGGCTGGACACCGGTAGTCGCATCGACATGACGCCGCCCCAACGATCGCGGCGCGAACATGGAGTATCGTGACACGAGCGAGATTGGTGAAGACTCGCGAGAGTGTCTGACAGAAGCATGGAATCATTAAGCGCATGTCGAACCACGGCGGCGAGCGAGTGCGCCATGCAAAAACTCTCCGACACCGAACGATTACGAAGCTATATACGCGCGAGAACATTGCATTGTTCTATACGATGTGGCGGCGAAGGAAAATGGAAAGCGAATTTCTTCGCTTTAAGTTGAACAAGCTTTCCTTGCAGGAGAAGCGCCCACAATAAAATTGACAAGCTAAAACTATCTTATGGATAGCTAAAACTACGTCGCACGCATCCCTCGACGTCCTATACGATGTACTGGTACCTTCCAACGTTGAATTATGTACTGGGAAGCTAGCTGTATAAAAATGAAACGGGTTGGTCGGCGGTGTTTGGGGGGGGGGGGGTAGGGAGCCCACAGCAATGCATTGATACGGGTTGATCGCGAAATATAATGAATATGAGAGAAGGAGGCAAAGAAGCAAGCCCCGAAACAGATGACAATGAGAAGGGAGTGAATGCAACGAGCCCAGTTGTACAAACAAAATCATCGACGATGAAAGTGGGAAATAGGGAAATTTTGTGGGAATAAAATTGTAGTACGATTACATTACATTTAAAATGATAAATTAAATACCTGCAATAGAAGAATATGCTAGCATATTATTCGGTTAGTATATTACGCGACTACTTATTCGCGCTGTTGGATAGGTCCAATTGCGCGAATAAGTAGTTTTGTTTCACTATATTATAAATCGCGACAGACGGAATACGAGCAAAACTGAGAGATTATGCAAAAATTGCGAAAAATTTTACTATTTTAATAAATCTCCAATCGGTTTAAGACCGGGAGCAAAAATATGCAAACTCTAAATTGAATCGCGAACCATGCGTAGCTCTTAGCTTGACGTAGATTTCCAAGGATCATGCATACTTTGAAAACCGACGTCAATTACCGAGTCTCACCTAGGGGAGGTGGCTACGCAACGAGCGAGACTCGTCTGAAATTCAATGAATTATTTTGTAACATAATATAATATATGTATAGGGTATGATACATAATATATAACTTACTAATCTCTGTGAGCTATTCTGTAATTAGTTAAAGCTATGTTACAGAGTTGATTCTAAAATTCTATTCAATTGCCTGTAAAAACAGGGAAGTTATCTTGACGGAGAGTTATTAGTTGGAATTTGTGAAATGAAACCGTTGATGTTTGTAGAAAGAAATCGATTAAGACAGAGTGGAGCGAAATCAAATGTAATTGAACAACCAAGAAGAAGAAGATTCGACCACACGATGAAACGGATCGATTGTAAAACAAAGTGAAACAAATAGCGTAAATCACGACGAAAAATAACAATAAGGAATAATGTAGAATAAAAAAAAAAATTAATATAAAATAGGATTCTCTGGAATAAAATACAGGCTAATAGAACAAAATAAAATGAAATTCGACTCAGATTTCGATAAATCGAATAAATTAAACAAATGATGTTATTAAAATTGTATATGGAGTGTAAATAAAAAATATAAAATGCATGCGACTCACCGATCGCAGAACATCTTATGGTACCTCAGGTCCGCTCAAAATGTAGTACCCCGTTCGAAGTGCCCTGTGAACATTTAATTAGAATTTTAGTCGAGCGAGTTTTAAAAGAGGATATGTGAAATCATGCAAATGCAGACACAAACACTCATGCAGACGTATACGAAAATTCAAAAGATATTACAGGCATGAATACAGAAAACGTACGCGAATATGTATACAGAATAGCACGCGGAGATTTGAAAACTAATTAAGAAAAATGAAATGTAATGCGCACGAAAATGTTTAAAAAATAGCCCGTAAAACGTGAATTTATTAAAATAAAAACGTTTGCGAACGTACACGGTAATCGATAGAAAAACATTCGCGGGAATATGTATTAATCGAAAAAAACATTCCCGAAAGCATGCATTAATTTAAAAAAACATTTGCAAAAGTACGCGGTAATCGATAGAAAAACGTTCGCGGAAACATGTATTAATCGAAAAAAACATTCGCAAACGTACGCGGTAATCGATAGAAAAGCACTCCCGAAAACGTGCATTAATTAAAAAAAAAAAACATTTGCAAAAGTACGCGATAATCGATAGAAAAACATTCGCGGAAACATGTATTAATCGAAAAAAACATTCGCAAACGTACGCGGTAATCGATAGAAAAGCACTCCCGAAAACGTGCAATAATTAAAGAAAAAAAATATTAGCAAAAGTACGCGATAATCGATAGAAAAACATTCGCGGAAACATGTATTAATCGAAAAAAACATTCGCAAACGTACGCGGTAATCGATAGAAAAGCACTCCCGAAAACGTGCATTAATTAAAAAAAAAAAAACATTTGCAAAAGTACGCGGTAATCGATAAAGAAACATTCGCGAAAATATGCATTAATTAAATAAAACATTCGCAAACGTACGCGGTAATCGATAGAAAAGCACTCCCGAAAACGTGCATTAATTGATATGGAAACACTCGCGGAACGGGCATTAATTAATATGGAAACACTCGCGGAACGTGCACTAATTAATAAGGAAACACTCGCGGAACGTGCACTAATTAATACGGAAACACTCGCGGAACATGCAGTAAGTCAATCGTGAACACATGTACTAACCCGGAATGATGTCCACCGTAACCACTGCTGGACGCACGTAACACCGGCCGGAACACTGCTATCCACTCGCGAACACACGCGTTAACGAACGATAAAACACTCGCGAATACTTGCGAATACGCGCGCGATCCCGTTATTACACGCGCGATATGCCAAAATATGTTCGGTAACATATTGACATATTTATGTGTTCGGTATGGCGGTCGGACAACAACTGATGAGCTGAGAGGACATCTTTGTGCTGCGCAGTGCGATTGAGCATAAAGTGCATTGAAGCATGAACGACTTGTTTACTATTACATTAACTGTAAAATTCTGTTATTTCTATTTTACTGATTATATTTTATTAAATTTCAATTGTTTATACAATAATTTGTTGCACTACCTATTAGTCTTTAGTGTTTAATTATTTTTTAATTAATAAATATATTCAGATTTTGGCGTAAAATAGAATTACTTCTTGGTTTAATGGATATTTACTGAATTAAGTTAAATTATGTATTGTTTTTGATATTTTTAAACATTTAGTCAATATTTGCGATGTCTTATGCAGGTGCTTTAATGTTTTATTGAAATTTTAATAACAAATGCTTGGAATATTACGTGACATGAGTTTTTTTTAATAATTAACCAATTTTTCGGACGTTGAGTTGATGATGTTCTTTAAAAACAAATAAGTTGTTAAATTTTAATTATTTATACAACAAATTATTTTAGTACTTTTTAGTCTTTATTGTTAATAATTATTAAACCTCTCGAATATAGCCAGGTTTCTATTAAAACACATAGAGTTGTACGTAGATTTTGTTTCATTTGATGAATTTTAATTATGTTCTTTAGAATTTTTAATAGTATCGGAACATTTACGAGGCACTTGCAGAGCTTTCTGTTATTTTTTTAAGCATTTCATTGAAATGTTGATAATAAACCAGTGGAAGTAAATGAACGGGAACAAATTATTCTGTGAAACGTATTCTTTATAAGCTTTTGAGGAACGTTTGCACTTTGTACTGTTTTCTACTATTACAATAATGTTTGTTCATTAATTTATTAAACTTATTATGCGTCTATTGCTAATGACTTATAAGTATCGCATTGTATTTTGTCTTTAGCTTTTCGAATCGATTAATGCAAAGAGTATAATAGATATAAAATCCACAAGCGTACGGATAAAGACGATTGAAGCGTTTTCCAAGTAAATGGGATTTTAACGTTTCATGAAGATCGACCAAATCAAAGGGGACGCATTATGTTAATCCTTGTTGCTGAGTAAATACTAACATAATCTCAACGGTTATAGAAACGTATAAAATAATCGTAACAATCAATAAGACATAACTTCCGCTTTATTCGAACTGAATTCTCCGATACAGTCGTTTCCGCATTTTATTTCTTATTCATACATCTCCTATAACCCTCCACCTTTTTATTATACTTACTTAATGCTTCCAAAGCTTGCTATTCAGTTGAAATATTTAAACGAGCGCATTCAACATCCTTCTCGTACCATGGAATCTATCATAATTCTTAAAGTATTAAGAAGTCGTACGCAAATCTATTCTTGATTCTCAGAGAACGTTCTTTCTGCGCACATTTTGTTTAACAAGGCCGATTTACAAGTTTAACATCGCTTATCATTTATTTGTTTCGATTTCAAGTCACCTCTCGTACCTTCGTCTCAATTTAAAATCGTTCTCCATTCTTTCATTCCACCATTAAATCGTATTCTTCCGTGCTTCTGTTTCAATATCGGTTCTCTTCCCCTTCGTTTCAATTTTAGATAATTTGCCCGTTCATCGATCTCCATTTAAAATAACCCAAAACCAACCCCTCCCGGAAGCATCTAAGTTCACCCTTATTATCTCAAGCGTGAGAACAATACGTTTCCCGAAACAAAGGACAGTATTCGTAACAGACAGATCAAATTCTGTATTACATAGGTAGTAGTCATTTTGAGGATACGAATACATTGATCGAGGTTACGATGAATATTATAGTTGCATTGATCGATTAAAAATATTCATAGAGGGTAGTATCAAATTTATAGTAATCGACAGATTTGATAGTTGAGTCAGTGAATATTAGATCGATGAATAATAATTATCGTCTCTTTCAAACGGCTCGATTTCAAGCGGAAACGATGGCGCGCGTGCACGATGGCCCGGTTCACTTCCGTCCCCCTTCGTTTCCGCCCTGGCCGTCGTTCGAGTCGCGCAAAAAACTTCTCGAGTGCTTTTTATCGCGAAACTCGCGCTCCTCCATCGTGGACTCACCCTTTCTTCGTGACGTAGCTCGTCGATCGAGCAACCCTTTCTTTCTCTGCCTCTCGCGAAATTGGAGGGAGGTTTCTCTGCGAGCAGGGGTGCAAGCGAGTACTGTGACTCCGGTAATTGCCAAACTTCACGACCCTTGTTTTTTGGCGAAGGACTCGAGGTTCCTGAATTTGTCTTCTTTCCCCTTTTTTTTTCTTTTGGCGAAAAAAATCGCTGGGGCTCGCGAATTTGATTTCACCGCGGCAGAGTTTTAGGATGTAAGAAGGGTTGAAACAAATTTTGTATGAAATACATTTTGAGGAACGTCAGAGCGAATTGCGAATTAAAGCTACTGTAATTTATAGTAATTCAGGGGTAGTTCGCAAGGGGAATAGAAATTATTTCCTGCGTTCATTTTCAATGAACCGGAAGTAACGCTATTCCAGGTCTCAGACTATTCGATCAACCACCCTATTTTAAATGTAGGAAATTTATTGAAATCAGCGTCGTTCTGAAACCAGTTTCTTTACCAAATTGAACCCCATTAATTTTCTGTTAAACAAACCTTCATACTTCATACTAATTTCTCAGAAACCAACCCCTAAACATTCTCAAGCAACAACCGGTTTCTCCTTCGAACTCTTTCACCAATTCCCACCCCTTCAACTCACCGCTTCCTCCCAATAACCTTTCATAGCAAGAAATATTTTCCAGAATGGGGGGGGGGGCACGATTAATCGAACTAAACGAGTAACGAAGCTCGCGTCGCCACTTTCGGTTCCACGGTTCCATTAACAAAAGTGGCCGGTTCTGGTAACGCGAGCTTCCGTTCGCCATTGTCCGGGCTTAACTTTCTGTAGAAGTTTCACCCCGTCGCGACGCCAAGCGTTGTAAATTACCCCGGCGAGTTTATTAAGGCCAGAGCTACTTTCGTCACGGCTGCACGTCATCCGACTCGATTCTCTCCTCCACTACTTCCCCCCTTTCTACCAACGGTAACCCTGTAAACCGTGTCTGCACACTTGCAGAAAATACCAGTTTTGGGTTAGTTTTCTTTTTGTAAACTATTATCTAAATTAGTCTAATTTACTGCATTATTGCACTACGCACTTTATTTTATTTTACTTTTGTGATGTAAATACTGTCATCATTTATTCTTATTTTAAATGCAATGTCTTCCGTTTTGAACTATAACGGTACACTCTATATATGTACTCTAATACATAGGTCTTACCCGTAAATTATTTAAATAAGTAAATAAACTATATTCTCTCTCTTTCTCTATCTATCTATCTATCTATCTATCTTCCTCTCATTCTTTTTCCCTCTCTATCTCTCACTCTATGTATTTTTCTCTCCTCTTCTCCTCTCCGTTGTTAACTTCCCTTTTTTCCTCTCATTTCGACGGATTAACTTTTTCGAGGCCGACGAAAGAATCCATTAACCCGACGGATCGGGAAGGAGATCCTCCTGATTACCAAGGTTCTCATCCTTCAGGAGCTGATCGATTCCAGAATGAATTCTTTAATGCAGGTTTCCGTGATTTTCTTATTTGTTTTGTTTGATTCTTCGAGACACCGGTTGGATTTAGATTTTTGAAGGTATTTGAAGACGGATATTTACCGGGGGTGTGATTCAAAGGCAATTTGGAAAGTTTCTCTCCAAATGTACAATGATTGATTGAAGTGAAAAATTGGTGAGGTTTGGAGAAATTACTTGTTTGGAAATTGAATAATTTTCAATGTCCCTGGAACATTGTTTAATTCGGTTTGATGTTTCCATGATTGTTTCGCAAATTCCTTAACCAGTAACCATACAGATACGTGATCACGGAGCTGCTTCAGAGCGACCTGCACAAAATTATCGTCAGCCCACAGCATCTCAGCTCCGACCATATCAAGGTCTTCCTCTATCAGATCCTCAGAGGTGAGTAACATTGTTCTTTTTTTTAATCGTTTATTCAAGTGATGAACAAATTTTTAGAACTGAAAAATTGAGTGAAATTAGATATTTTATTGTGCTGCATACCTTAAGCTAATACATAGCGATAATTTATATTAATACATAATTTAACTTCAGCGTTTGTAATTTTATTTACAATTATTCATTTTACATATTTCAGAATCTTCACGATTTTTCATTGTGATTTATACATTTATTTTATTTCACTAACAATAAGAAACGAAACTGATACTTGATTGAAGTTCCTGAATTTGATTCAAAAGTTGGGAGCTAATATTTTACGATGACAAATACATTTTTATAAATGAAAGTTTCTTGAAACATTCGAAACTGTTCGTATAGAAACAATTGTTTAAAAACAACTCCTATCTCGTCGTCAAAGCAACCGTCGTTTCCTACAAACCTGCCTAAAGTTCGGAACCTGGATTTTCACTGTCCAACATGATTCCAGCCACTTCAAAGAGAAGACCGTTCGTGTCTCATTGAGCCAAGCTGCGTGTAATCGGATCCCGTGAAGTTCGCGCGAATCAGTGCCGCGTGTACCTAAAATCTCCGCTAACAGGAAAACGTACGGATTGAAACGGAAGTTGCGAATTTCGAACGTGAAACTAACTCGGGACCGATTTGTCCACTTATATAACTTGGGTCGGCTTGTTAACAAACTGCAATCCCCAAGAATTTTTAGCCCTTTGCACTCGAGAGGTGACTGTTAGTCACCAAATGATAGTTTCACAAATTTTCAGGCTTTAATCAGTTTGCTTATTGGTTAGGCTTAGATATTAAATAGCCATACATGTAAACTTTAGTATATCGCTTAACTAAACTAAATGACGTTTAATCTAGGCGAATTTTAGTAAATATTTCGAATTTGAATATTTTTGAAGTTAGTATTATTAGTAGTATTATTAGACGACTAACCTCTAGAGTGCAAAGGATTATCACTTAACCGACCGATTCGGGAGATCTGCCATTTTTTCCTTGACAAAGTAGTGCCATTGATTCTATTTACTTTTATTATTAGTTGGTTCTAAGTTAATGTCGAATTTATTAAAAATTGTATTTTGGAAAATTTATAAACAGTATTAGTTCAAGGCTAACTAATAACAAAAGCGAATAGAATCAATTGCAGCGCTCTATTGAGGACGAAATGGGAGATCTCCCCATTCGGTCGGCTAAGCGTTAATACAGTCGAATTTTAGTAAATATTTCGAATTTGAATATTTTTCAAGTTACTATTATTATACGACTAACGGTCATCTCTAGAGTGCAAAGATTAACACTCAGCCGACCGAATGGAGAGAGATCTGCCATTTTTTCCTTGACAAAGGAGTGCGATTGATTCTATTTACTTTTGTTATTAGTTGGTCCTAAGTTGATGTCGAATTTATTAAAAATTGTATTTTGGAAAATTCATAAACAGTATTAGTTCAAAGCTAACTAATAACAAAAGCAAATAGAATCAATTGCAGCGCTCTATTGAGGACGAAATGGGAGATCTCCTCATTCGGTCGGCTAAGCGTTAATCTAGGCGAATTTTAGTAAATATTTCGAATTTGAATATTTTTGAAGTTAGTATTATTAGTAGTATTATTAGACGACTAACCTCTAGAGTGCAAAGGATTATCACTTAACCGACCGATTCGGGAGATCTGCCATTTTTTCCTTGACAAAGTAGTGCCATTGATTCTATTTACTTTTATTATTAGTTGGTTCTAAGTTAATGTCGAATTTATTAAAAATTGTATTTTGGAAAATTTATAAACAGTATTAGTTCAAGGCTAACTAATAACAAAAGCGAATAGAATCAATTGCAGCGCTCTATTGAGGACGAAATGGGAGATCTCCCCATTCGGTCGGCTAAGCGTTAATACAGTCGAATTTTAGTAAATACTTCGAATTTGAATATTTTTCAAGTTAGTATTATTATACGACTAACGGTCACCTCTAGAGCGCAAACGGTAAATAATAAATTGTGCAGCAGTTGTAATCTTTGTAGCGATAGACTGTTTGCAAGATTCTCAACATTCTCGAGAGATTCCAACGAACGAGGCGCTCGAACGATTTCTTTCGGGTCGCAGGACGTTAAATTCCTGGCGAACGCCCCAACAATCCCCGGGATTACGAACTCGGGATAACAATCCTGCCGTTTTCCGGGAGGCGTCGAAAATCCCCGGAACACGGCGGCTTGGCTGGCTTCGAAACTTCGCGATAGATTAGAGCAATATCGAGTATCCCGGGGGTTAATTAAGCTCCGCTTTGCCGGTTCGAGCCGTTCCCCAAAAGAACCGAGAGCTCCGCCGCGAACAAGCGGCGAGGGTGAAGACGGTGGGGGGGGTGGAAAACTGCCGAGAATGATATCGATTCCAGGAAAGTCGAAAAGATATCCATTGTTCGGGCGAACTTTATTCGCGCCTGGATTCCGGGCGATCGTTCAAGAACAACGCGTTGAAGAAGCTCTCGGGGAACAAAGAAACGGGAGGGAAGAAGGAGAAACAGAGAAAAGAGCGTAAATTCGAACGATTCGACGCGAGAATTACGGGTAAAGAGAAAAAGAGTGGCAGAGAGAGAGGAGAGGAGAGGATATACAAGGGGTGGATGAAAGTTCTTTGTAGAAATTTATAAAGAGTAAACAGTAATGATGTGTGGGTACTCGAGCCTTTGATCGGGTTAGGTTCGGGATTAATTAATATTTGGGGCCCGGATTTTGAGGCAGACCCACTTAGACATTTCATTACACTTTTCTGACAGTGTATCATCTGCTTCGAGCAACGAAAAAGCACTATTGTATACCTTTCCTTGTGTTTTCACGGCCACGATCGCTCTAACCGCGATCATCTCTTTTGTAACGTTCGTGCTTTCTTATATTTTTCCCCTCTTTCGCTACACACTAAAGCCGCACCCTTATACTTAAAGTCCAATCATTTTCAATTAGAAACAACGAAGACAGATGTGTTAAGGATCGATAATTATTTGTATGGATTATGAAAACTATGGTTTATTACCATGGAAGATGCACTAGATCGTAAGAGCCAGGACAATACGTCACCTTAGAAATTAACCCTTTCGCTATGGCGGGCCTCGCCGTGGAGTGTCTCGTATGGAACGGAGCGCCGTGCCGAAAGTGCGAACATTAAACGCAGATAGTCTTCAGCATTCAAGACCAAGACTTTTGTCTCAGAAACGACTTTTTAACTTTTAGAAGCAAAATGATTCACGTTCATAATTTTTCTACGAACGAATTTTTAATTCAATAATACGATTAATATTTTTATATTATACAACAAAATAGTAACTATAATTATAACATAATGTTGACCAATAACCTTTTAATAATCATATTTCGTATGAAACTCCTCAAAACACAGATAAAACTTGACTTTTGGCTTCATTTTTATGGTAGATGATAGGGTGACTATATAGTCACCCGTCGTGTATAGGTGGCATCTTGTGGCCGGTGACTATAGTCACCCGTCGTGTATAGGTGGCATCTTGTGGCCGGTGACTATAGTCACCCGTCGTGTATAGGTGGCATCTTGTGGCCGGTGACTATAGTCACCTGTCGTGTATAGGTGGCATCTTGTGGCCGGTGACTATAGTCACCCGTCGTGTATAGGTGGCAACTTGTGGCCGATGACTATAGTCACCCGTCGTGTATAGGTGGCAACTTGTGGCCGGTGACTACAGTCACCCGTAGTAGCGAAAGGCCGGTGACTATAGTCACCCCTTAGTAGCGAAAGGGTTAATAAACGTTGTTGAGGTTGATAAGATGTACAGTCACGCTGCGAAGACCGGGTCTTACGCGTCTGACGAGTGACGATCCCTTTCTACTTTCCCTTGTTCCATTCGATCTCACCGCGTTCACCCTACGTAAGACGATAATTTTTCATCGCCCTTTTTTTCATCGCTTTTTGATAAAAGACTTCGTGTGTTTGGTACGCGTACTAAAATAGCGGGATTCAAGGTAATATGATTTTTCGTCGGGCGGATCGACGCTGCTTATTTTTTTACTCGTCCGCTTCGTTAAGATGGCTGTTACCCGACCCTCGGGCCAAAGCCTCGAATTTCAGCCTTCAGTATTTCTTGCTTGGCGATTTTAACGCGTTTCGTGTCAGTTTGGATTTTAAATATAAATATCAATGACAATTCAACAAAAATTATCAAAAGAAAAAAGGTGATGAGTACAAGATGCATCAAAAGACAAAGCAATAAGTATTTAGATGTCAATAGATAACACTACAACGACCTTTTTTCAAATCTTTCTATTTTCTTTCATTAGAAAGGAAATTGTGAAAATTTATAATAACATATATTTTGAGAGACTCTTTGTGATTCGTTGAAATAAATATTTGTCTTAATTATGTGTCTCTGTTAATTTGTGTTAGATTGAAATAGGAACGCATTAATCCATATTGCAATTTTTATTTTCCACCTGAGCTCGTTAAGTGGAACTGGTAAAGCAAAAGAGTCCTCTTCAACGAATAAAAACGTGTTTCCGTCTTTTCTGTAACAATTTTCCCGATAAAACCGTATAGAAACCGGCATCGACGGGGCCTGTTTCCGTTTCATGCGATCGCACGGACATATTCGACGAGCATCGAAGTCACGTTCCCGCGACACACTTCCCTATCGAGCTGGAAAATCATCCAAATGATCTACAAGTCAAGCGTGAACTTCGTTCCTGCCCGACTGCAGTCGCTCACCAACTCGTGTGCTTCCTGTGCAACTGCATTCTGTTACATCGTGGTCGTTTTTCGAATTCAACGTTCTTCCGTAGCAGGGATATGTTTAAAATCGAAATTAAATTCGAGATCGTAACAGTGAGCTCGACACGTAAAATTAATCTGGCTGCGGATTTTTATGCGTTTTTAGGAAATTCGAATCGGCAGAAAATCACAGAATGAACACGATAGGCTAAGAAAAGTTAATTGCAAACTATAATGATTATAAGGTGAAACGAATCTGTCTAAATTCCACTTCTTCACTACTCCCACCCCTTAGAAATATTCAAATTTCCATAGAAATCCTTACTCCGTCAATAATACTACACGAATTTTGATTTTAAAATCGAAATAAAATTCGAGACGGAAACACTGAGCTGAAAACAAGAAATTAATCACACCGCGAATTTTTATGCATTTTTACGAAATTCGAATCAGCAGAAAATCACATTTTTTCGTCTCCTCTTATAACCATTCAAATTTGCATAGAAATCCCCACTTCGTCGATAACACGTCTCGCATTTTAATTTCAATTTCTTCCACCTTAATTTTCATCCGTAACAACGCCAAGTAATCCCACTCCATTTCAATTTCTCGACATAAATAAAGTATCGCTCGATAACGATCGAAGCGTGAATCTTGTTAATAAAGAGCGCGTAAAAATGCAGCGGTACGCAATTAAAATCAGCAGACGTTTCCGAGGCACCCTCAATTAACCGCGGTGATCAAGTCGGTTGTCGCGAAAAAGGGAATAAAGATATAAAGGGTGGAACGGGCTGACAATTAAACGCGGATTCGTGAATGCATTTTCGTGAAGGAGGTTCCTGGAAGCGGGGTGGCTCCGATCGTCTCCTTTTGAAGCGAAGCTGCACCCAGGGGGGGTGGGGACGGGAGTAGGGGGACGTTCGAAGCCAGGCATGGGAAAGCGAGTAACGACACCACTCGCGTTGGATCCTCGACGAGAACCCTTTTATTCGAAGCGGAGAGAATCAAAGTCGCGTCTCAGCGAGGATCAAAACCGCGGCGGGGTATTTTCCACCCCTCGCCCCTCGATATTTGTTTGCGTCGCGTCTTCCGCCACCCCATAACCGCGGCTCCCCTCTTCTTCGTCCCCTTGGAGTTACGTGAAATTTCAGGCGGCGAATTTCAATTTTAAATATCAATGCTGAGCTTCGATTTTTATGAAATTTCTTCTTCTTTTCGTTCGTTTCAACCATTTTTATTGTCTAGATTTTTGGTTTATTTTTAAGATGCTGATTAGATTGTTTAGTCTTCGTCCCCTTGGAGTTACGTGAAATTTCAGGCGGCGAATTTCAATTTTAAATCTCAATGCTGAGCTCCGATTTTTATGAAATTTCTTCTTCTTTTCGTTCGTTTCAACCGTTTTTATTGTCCAGATTTTTGGTTTATTTTTAAGATGCTGGTTAGATTGTTTGGTTGGCGGGCGTTAATTTACTTGTTTCGAGAAGCACGTTATTGCAAAGGCAAGGGAATTTCGAGGGGGTTAGATTTCTAGACTTCTTACACGCAGAAGGCGGAAACATGAGTTGCTTCTTGGGCGAAACACACTTAAGGGTAGTTTTCGACGAACCATTAAGGAGAAAGTTTCGACGAAACACCAAAGGGTGGATTGCCTGTTATTACACTGTTACTTCTTCGAAGTCCATCAGATTTATTAACTTTGTCGATTTGAAACTATCCCTCATAGCAACCTCGAAAATTGAATTTCATCGTAAGAGAATTAATAGAATACATTCAGTTGTTTCGCCAATTCTCAACAAGTTATTTATCCAACTTAATTCTTCGTTCTGTCGCAAAAATTACTACACCCTAGGATGTTTTAGAAAATATTGTCCAAAATTCAGTAGTTTAACACGGGATCCGTCAGTTTGACGAGTTTCAAACTTCATGAGCAAGATTTGCAAAAGTAATTACTATTATGACCAACAATTTTTGCTGACTTTTATTAATGGAACGATACAAATATACCTAAATATATTTCTCTCTCAGTTCTGTAATACATTCCTATTCGTTAATATATGTATATTAGAAATCGATATACAGGAAATGTCCGTAAATCTAATGTTAATTTTTCAATATCAAAACATGGACTGTGTTAATCTGCGCTTCTCATTTTTAAAGTTTCCTGTAAAATCAGGCGAATGTGTCCTTCACAAACATGGAAAAAATTAAATTCCAAAACTGATGGCCTCCACAAATGGTCGTGTACCTATCACCTATCTAAAATTACGATCAACCCTTAACGAAATCAGATCTTCTCATCAATCCTTGTGTTTCTATTGTAAAACCGCCTGTAAAAATTTTCGTTCCATAATACACGCTCGTGGAGATCTGCCGGCATTTTCTGAGACACCCCATCGTTTACAAAACCCCACGCAAACCTCTTCGAAGCCTCTTCCATCAGACCACAACAGTCTCGTCGTATGCATCTTCAGATCGATCGTCAAAAGAACCGAGCAGACGCGTCCTCCCTCCGCATCACTTCAAGCGGAATCGTCTCGTAATTATTTTGAAAAAGTCTCTGCTTACCCCGCGAAACCCCTTCCCCCTCTGCGACTCCCGGTGGTTGAAGAATCCCAAGTTAATTAAACCAACGGCCGCGCTTTTTCCAAAGCGGACGGATGCGTCGCTCGCAAAATAAAAAGGAGGATCTTAGTTTAAAGCGGTCGCGATTCTTCAGCTACCCCCGTAGAACGCGACGCGTCCTCCACCCCTTATCTCCCACTCCCCTGACCCCTCTACCCCTCTACGCCTTGTTCGTTCTCGCTCGCATGGAGAAACGCAAATAACGGGGGACGCGCGTCGAGGGTGAGGAATTTTCGTGGAAGGAACGCAACGGTATAATTATGAACCCCATGGACACATAGGGGGTGGTTTGAGTAACGTGGGGAAGCCTGAGAATTAAAAAACGTCGTCTTCCATTCTTCTGTGACTGTATGTTCATTTCGTAATTTTTCGGATATGTGTTTGTGGTTTGAGTGAGTTTGGACGTCGTTAGTGTACATTGTGAACGTTGGATTTGGTGGGGTTTACGATAAATTTTGCGGTAGATTTTTAAAGAAACGTGAACTCGATAAGGAATGTTCGTGGAAGGAACGCAACGGTATGATTATGAACCCCATGGACACATAGGGGGTGGTTTGAGTAATATGGGGAAGCCTGAGAATTAAAAAACATCATCTTCCATTCTTCTGTGATTGTACGTTCATTTCGTAATTTTTCGGATATGTGCTTGTGGTTAGAGTGAGTTTGGGCGTCGTTAGTGTACATTGTGAACGTTGGATTTGATGGGTTTTGCGATAAATTTTGCGGTAGATTTTTAAAGAAACGTGAACTCGATGAGGAATTTTTGTGGAAGAAATGCAACGGTATAATTATGAACCCCATGGACACATAGGGGGTGGTTTAAGTAACATGGAGAAACCTGAGGATTAAAAAACGTCGTCTTCCATTATTCTGTGACTGTATGTTCATTTCGTAATTTTTCGGGTATGTGTTTGTGGTTTGAATGAGTTTGAGCGTCGTTAGTGTACATTGTGAACGTTGAATTTCATGGGTTTTACGATAAATTTTGCGATAAATTTTTAAAGAAATGTGAATTCGATGAGATAGGGCTGTTCGAGAAACGTAGGAGTTCGTTTCTTCGTTTTTGCAAGGGTGGTTTGGTTATTGTTCAGATTTAACCAGGTAAAATGTGAAGTTGAAATGTTAGGTTTCGTGTAATGGGTTTTAGAGGTAGGCGTTATCCGACGTATCAGAATTGTTCTTCGTCGAGTGGCCAAGCTTGTTGCCGCAATTCCTGCTTTCTAAATTTTTCGTGTGTCATTACAAGCTGATTCAGAGGCACGTTTTTGGGAACAGAGTCACGCTTTCTGAACAAAGACCATGGAACTGGGTCACGTGGATTTAATGTGGCGTTTAGTAAGAGCAGGCAAGAACTTGCCCGGCGAGTGCATAGCGAAATTCGATAGTACCGGTGCTTCGAATTTATCTTCTTCGACCTAAAATGCACCACGCATAAAAATTCTTCTTTTTTTCTTCTAAATACTCCTGTATTCCATAACGCTTGAAAATGTTAATCGTTTCAGAAAAAAGAATATTTATTTATTTTTCCTTTTCTTGAATTTATGAGAAATTTACATCACTCGTCAAAAGTTAAAATTACCTATTTTGGGCTAATAAAAAATTATCGAGGTATTTGAAAGTGATTTCGTAACTGTACAAAATAATATATATATATAATACCCGGAATATGCGGTAATTGGCGAAGATGAATAAATACAATAAATTTTTATGTTAATATTAAGTTTGAATTCGCATAAAAATCAGCAGCTTACTTGTAACTAATAATGTGTACACGATTCATGTCAATATTAACCCGTTAAAGACCAAAGTTTCATCAATGCAACATTTCCTTTGCAATTTGTTTACAGTTAATATAAATTATTAAATTTCGTATTCTACCTTCGTGATTATAAAAGAGGGTTCCAATAATTTGATTAATAATTTTCCGAACGAGTGGTGTTGAAAAACAAAATAAAAAAAAATAGATTGACTGAGAAAATGCTGAGGATAAAAGTTTACGTTAATACAAAACGGGTTGTTAATGGGTTAATTACCACGAAAAACAAACGTCTTGAAATATTGAAAACGTTCGAGCGTCCCGTAGAAGAGAATCGACGATGCTCAACCCCATCGAGTCCGTGGATCGATCGTTTCGTCGAAGGGCGGAAACACCGGAAGGGGGGCTGGATTCGAGCGATCGATCCTCTTTACGAGCGCTGTCCGTGGCACTCGGGCGAAACGAAATCGTCGTCGAGCAACGGGAGGGTCGCGAAAGGGAGAGAAGAAAGCGCGAGATATTCCCGTTAATTTATCCCTGTCCTGCTTTGTCGACCCTCCACGCGTTTCGACGAGCAAAATGATCGATCGTCAAGAAAATCGACGCGCTAACACGAGAAATTGTTTTTCTGCTCATCCGTACGAAACTTTTTACACTTTTTCGAAATCTTGAAGTTTCTTCGGGGGGGAAATTTTGTGAATGGTTTCTGAAAAAAAAAAAAAAATAAATTTTTGAAAGACTATTTATTGCAAAGCACAAAAATTCTTTCGACGTACTATAGCGAATCTGGATATTTAGTTCTTCGACTGTTTATTATAATTGCATATTTAGACACAGCAGTGGACGAATATTTAGGACCAAATGGTAAAAGAAAATAAATTAATTAATTAATAAGAAATAACAGTATGAATAAAATTTGTATTCTACCATAATGACGATAAAAATGAATAGATAAACAATATTTGCGAACCATTAATAATTATGTTTTACTTCAATCTCTCCAAATTCATCTTAGTTCCGATAATAAAATCTAAACTCAACTTTGCTCAAGTGTCAGCCACAGAAACACACAAATTTCATCCGTTAAACAACCTAAAACGAGAAAGCTGAAAAATTCAAAGAAATATTTTTCACGGAAACAAAACTTTTACACGCAAGCTTCTATAACATTCTAATCTCAAAGCAGTATCGTAACAAAATCTTTCGAATCTCCGCCGAAAACACAAGAAAATCTTTGAAATAACCTGGAAACGCAAGAAATTTCGTTCTTCGTCGAGATCTGCTTATGGTTCGGCTCCGAAAAACAGAGGGATCGTTAACGCGGTTACGATAACGTCAACGAAATTAATCCCGCGGTTCCGGAAGCGTCGTCCTCGTGTTCGCCGCAAGTATGGCGGCGCGTTAATACATCATCCCGGTTCTCTATAGTTTTGTTTCTCTTTCGGCTGATAGTTTTCGAGGGTAATTTGTCACGGCTGCTTCCACGTTGTTCGCGCGTGTCGCGGCAGGAATCAAGGGTACAAAGGAAACGGGATGGTTAGCCGCGCGGCAACTTCCGGAAGAAGCTTCGCTGGGACGAGCGATTATGCTCCACTCCGATGGAGAAGCTTCTCCGAGTGGTAATTCCCCGGTTTCTTCCATTTAAAACCTTTTCTTTTTATAGAATTTCGGTCGTGCGAAAATTGGGAAAATTTAAAGAGCAAAATTTCACCCTTTGCACTCGAGAGGCGACTTTTAGCCGTCTGACGATACTAACTTCAAAAATGTTCAAATTCGAAATATTTACTAAAATTTGCTTAGGTTAAACGTCATTTAGTTTAATTAAGTGATATACTAAAATTTACATATACGACTATTTAACCTTTGAGCCTAAACAATAAACAAACTAACTAAAATCTTAAAATTTGTGAAACTATCGGTTGGTGACTAACAGTCGCCTCTAGAGCGCAAAGGGTTAAAGAGAAAATTTAAAGAGAATTTTTTATTTTTTTTTATTTTCTGAAGCGTTGTTTAACCCTTTGAACTTTATGGACGCATATGTGCGTTTGACGAAAGTCGCCGTTGTGGACGAAGGACGCATATATGCGTTTACTCTATGTCATCGGCGTGGACTAAAGGCGCATATATGCGTGTGTCGATTTTTTCGATCAATATGCAGTTACTTTTTTGTAAGAATAATACAGGGGCATTCGTTAGTAATTTGCCTTCCTCAGGTAGCGGTCATTCTAGTATTTAGAGCCCAAAGGGTTAAAGAATTAAGAAAGAGAGTTTACTCTATGGATTAATAGGAGGTGCCGGTTTGAGGGGTATTTCAAGAATTTTTATGGAATTTCATTATTTTCAATATTCTATGATTTATCTGATAGGCTAGAAAGATGAATTTTCTAAACAATTGAACGACGTTTACTAAGGTTATCAATTTTTGGGTGAAACGATTCTGTGGGTATTTTAAAGAAGAATTCTTAACCGAGAAACGAGCTTTGTTTAAACTTGGAAATTTTCAAAGTTCACGAAGATCTTCGCCATTGGAGATTATCCGAACTTCATTACTTCTGTGCAACTGTTATCCAATGAGAATTAACAAGAAACCAGCGATCATCGATTGAATGGAGTCAATCGGATCAGCAGGTTCGATTAAATTTTAACCGAGCCCCGTTGAATTCGCTTATCCCATTTATTCTTCGTTCAACTTTATCGACTTCGCCCGGCAGTGATTAGATTAATTCCAGAATATTGATTCCCACAATCCTACAGGAATCAAAGCAAATCTAAATGTGCGCTTACACACCGCAACCGCTCGAAAATATAAATATTGTATTTCTCAATATTTGTTTCAATAATAAAAAACACTAAATTTCACAGTGCAAGCCGGTCACTTGTCGTTGAATATTAACTTTTACCTTTCAATATTAACCCTAGACAACTAAACGATTCGTCTAATAGACTAACCAACCCTGCCAGTTTTACGAATTCGAAATCTGTCAAGATTGAAAACGCTAATTTTTTACCGTTTTTCTATTTTGTAATTAAAATATTATATTGCTTTATAATATAAATTAATATTTATTATTTATTATTATTATATATATTGTATTAAGTTACGTTAATTAAGGAAATATAAAGGTATACATGCTTTCAGTTCGTAGTCTGCGTCAAATGATTAGTTACAGAGCAACACTAATTTAACCCTTTGCGCTCGAAAGTCGACTGTTAGCTTAACAATATTAATTTCAAAGATTTTCAAGTGCAATATATTTACTACCATTCGCTTATATTAAACTTCATTTAGTTTAGTTAAGTCGTATACCAAAATTTACACACATGATTATTTAACCTCTGGGTCTGATTAATAAGCAAACTAACTAAAGTCTGAAAATTTGTGAAACTATCATTTGGCGACTAATAGGCGCCTCTCGAGCGCAAAGGGTTAAGTTTAGTTATCTAGGGTTAAACATAAAGCGCGTCACAATTAAACCCACACGCCTGCATTTGCACGTTGCAACAATAAACAACTACACGTTTAAAAGAAGGTAAAAAGAACCAAAAAAAAAAAAAAGTGTAATTTGTAATACTGACCGCGTAGGCGTTCTGATCGCTCTCTTAACGCCAAGCTAATCGACGGAAGGTCAGAAAACCGAATAATTACGTAGGGGAGCGTGCACACAGGATGTTCTCACGAGTGTACGAGCGTTCAGTCGCGTTTTAGTCGCGTCCGGACTTTCCCACCCGATAGAGGCTGGCACGCAGAGGCCCGGACAGATAGAGCAGAGCTCTTCTCCTGTTGACCGGTCCGAAACCAGTCCTACCGCCGCCCATCCGTGACCCCGTCGTCCGGTCGGTTGCTCTCGTCGCGGCTTCTCTCCTTCGGCTCGCTTAACCCTTTCGCTACGGGCGACTTCTCCACCGTGGCACTCCCGCTGAACGAGCCGCTGCGCCAAAAATGTTCACGATGCTCGAGAAAGATCGTCAACAGTCGCGTTTACACGCCTCATTTCAATTTAAACTGATTCGGCTTTTCTTGGGGGGGGGGGGGGATTATTAGAATCGAGGAATTTCGTGAGAAACAAATGATAAAAGCAAAAATATTGTAGGAGAAAAGGAAGACTAAACTGGGAATCGAACCCAAGATCTTTCGCTTGCCAGACGACTGCTTTAACCACTTTCTATTTTGTAACACACGTTTAGCGTGCAAGAATAATTAAATAATATAAAACAAGGAGTACAATAAACCATAACGTGCAAAAGGATAACAGAAATAACCATCAGATTGATGGTTTTAGCTTAGGACGATCGCGATCTTAAACTAGGTGTGTTAATAATTGGGCTTTCCGCTTAATGTGATATAAAATTAAGTACTAACTTATACTAGGAAAATTATTTTTTTAAGATAGAAAAACATAAAAAATAAATATACTACATATTGAACTGCTTTAACTACTGAGCTATCCAGACCCGATCGGTAACCCTTAATCTCCTAGGCTATTTAACACTAAATTTACGGACAAGTAAATCTAACCTGAACCTAACTTGAACCCAGGCTATTTAACACTAGATTTACAGACATTTCTTATATATATATATATTTCTAATATACATATATTAAGAAATTGCTATGACGCAAACGGCTTCAAGATTCCCGGAGGAAATATCTGTTCGCGAAAATGATTCCCCATCCGATTTCTCTAAGGGAATCGTTGAATAATCCCGGATCACCACCACATACTTCCTGTCATCTCACATCCTACACCGTATCCCGCAAACCATCGCAACAAAAAAAAAGTATCGCGAATCCTTCGTCCACCACTGCAACCGAACCCAAAAAGACCCTGCGCCAGACCACATCCTTCGAAGTCCTCCTACACCGGCGAAACAATAGACTTCCTGTTTGCCAAAAGGAACAAGAACGCGATATGAAGAAGAAAGAAAGAAAATAAGCAAATACACGAGAGAGAGAGGAAAAGGGGTGGAGACGGGACAGGGCACAATTCGTTCGTTGTATCGAACAAGAGTCGGGTTAATTAAAACATTACGGAGGAGGACAGACGAGGAGGCATCGCAGAATAGTAAGCTCAAAACACACAACAGTATAAGAAAATTCTACTTTAACAGATGGGATTCAGATGTGAATAACGTAAAAGTGAAGAGATTAGAATATTAACCCTTAACGAACGAGCGCATTTTGTTTTAAACTATGACTAGTAGGTCGACGAATTTTTAGGAAATTAAGTGCTTTATTTCCAGAGCGAGAAAAGGTGCATAATTAATATGGCTTTATTGGATTTCATGAAAACTTGCAGTAATAATAATAAAGTTGTTTGATTAATCATTAATTTTCCGAAATAAAAATGAACACAATAATTATTCCGAGCAATCAAAGTTCATTTTTCTATCTCTTTCACATCAAAGGTTACAAGTGTTTACATATTTGGCGTGGTCTGTGAGACGAATGTTTACGAATCTGGGGTTAATTAAACCGAGCTTGAACGTCCCTCAAACAAGATCGCGATATTCGTGCGGTCTGTTCGCCACCAACGACGCTTCCCTACGCGTTGTGCTTGTGAAAGTAGCCAAGAAACGGGATTAACGCTCGCCGCGTTAACTTTTGAGACCGGTGCCGGCCAGCCCTTAGCTTTCCCGCGACGCGAAAACGGGGGAACGAGAGGGGAAAAGAAAGGAGACGGAAGTTTCGCAATAGTAACGCGACCTTTCAGCGGCCGCCAGCCGCGAGAAACCGCGAAATAATGCAGCGGATTTCTTTCGTGCCCGCTGATCCTCGACTTCTCTTTCGCTGCTGTCGCACGTTTTCCTCGTGGAACACCGGTTTAATTAAAGAAATGTTTTATTCGGCGGGGTGTGCCAGAAGAGAAGCCAAAGGGAAGCCGTGAGGGCATTTTTCGAGCGAGGAATTTCGGTGAGATCGTTCGAACAACGATTTTTATGCGAGAAAATGTGAGATTTTTTGAAGAAGAATATACACACTGGATTGTTTCGCGGTAGGAATTTTCAGGTAGAAATAAATTTCCCATATCTCAACACATACAAATAAAATTTGATGCGTCTGAAAAATACTATTTTACCCTGTGCACTCGAGAGGTGACTGTTAGTCGCCTGATGATACTGACTTTTCGAAGGTTTTCGAATGTAAAATATTTACTAATATTCGCCTATATTAAACGACATTTAATTTAGTTAAGTAATATACTAAAATTTACACATATTACTATTTAACATCTGGGTCTCACTAACAAACAAATTAAGATTTGAAAATTTGTAGAACTACTATTTGGTGATTAACAGTCGCGTTTCGAATGCAAATGGTTAATCCTTTGCGCTCGAGAGGTGATTGTTAGTCACCAAATGACAATTTCGCAAATTTTCAGACTTTAGCCAATTTGTTTATTAGTCAGGTTCAGAGGATAAATATTCGAATAAGTAAATTTTAGTATATTGCTTAACTAAACTGTATGATGTTTACTATAAGCGAATCTTAGTAAGTATTTGGAATTTGAAAATTGTTGAAGTTAGTATCGTTAGACGACTAACAGACACCTCTCCACTGCAAAGGGTTAATATATTTATTATGTATACATATTGTAGGAAATTTCTATTTTTATTTTATTTAGTAGAGTAAGAGGTCATGACTCAGGTGTGAATAAAATAATGTATATGTATTTAAAATAGTTTAATAGTAACAACTTAAACGCGTTTTCAACTGTCCGGCTGTGTCTGATCTGTGACGGGAGTATTCTACTTGCGAGTAGCTCGGACCACGTGGGGCACGAAAAATCTTATAACTAGTGAAACCGCGTGCTTCGAATATTTTATTCACACTAATCTATAAATTTCCCAACCCATTCTAATTAATGGTAACGTCATAGAAAGCTTGTAAATTTAGAAAATTTCAAAACAGAGCGAAGAATCAATTCCTGTTTATAATTCCGCGAAAACAAATTGCTCCCTAAAAATATACCACCCTTTATTCCCTAACGAAGCTCATAGTGGAGATAGACACTGTCACTCGATAATAATTAAAATCACGAGCAATCTATCTCACTGCAATCATACGGCATCGACAAGCATTTCTCCTGGGCGATCGAACGCGTTTCGAGCTTTTCGAAACGATCGTTCTCACACAGAGAGACAATGGCTGGGATATTTTCGTACACGATGAACGAGGCGTGGGTGGATCGGGTTTCATTAGCGAACGGTTAATTAAACAGTCAAATTAAACAAATATCGAGGATTATAGATGGCCGGCGCGCGTTTTCTCGCACGGGACGGCCACGTGCACGCGCATTCAAATTCAATTTACTCTTTTCTCCATCTCCCTTTCTCTCTCTCATCCTCCCCCTATCTCCCCCCCTCTCTCCCTCAATCTCTCTCTTTCTGTTTATCTATTTATCTATCTACCTATTTCTCCATTTCTCTCTCTTTTTCTCCCTCTTCCAATCTCGCTCAATCTCTATCTATCTATCTATTTATCGATCTATCTACCTATTTCTTCATCTCTCTCTCTCTCTCACCCCCTCAACACCACCCCTCTCTCAATCTCTCTCTATCTATTTATCTATCTACCTATCTTTCCATTTCTCTCTCTCTCTCTCACCCCCTCACCATCCTCCCTTCTCAATCTTTATCTATTTATCTATCTACCTTTCTCTCTCTCTTTTTCTCCCTCCCTCCCTCCCTTTCTCCTCCTCTCCCTTCCGCCCCTCTCTCAATCTCTCTCTCTATCTATCTACCTATCTCTCCATTTCTCTCTCTCTCTCTCTCTCTGTTTGCGCGTTCACGTGTCAGGATCGACTTTTATAGATCGACCTGGTTCTCATTGGCTTTTTTCCTCCTCCCTCCCCTGTTTTGTTCTCCTCTTTACTTTTCATTGCTCGCCGCGACACGTCCTCCGACGATCGCTCTTTATTCCGATCCGCTCGACCGTCTCCTGCGCGCGGACACGTTCGTGTCCTGCAAGTAATGCAGTTCGTTTTGTTTGGCGCTCGATAACCCGTTAGAGTCGACGTTTCAGTTTGTTTCGTGTTTGCTATATTTTTCTTCGTTTATTTTTGGGGGGCTGTTCGTATTAAGTCGTGAAAAGTGGATGATGCTCGAGAAAGGTTTTCGAAATGATATCTTTGTACTTGTAATTTTATTCTATACACATAAAATTATTTTGGTACCTTTTGTGCAGTGTACCAAGATTTAAAGAGAAAGATTAAGGACATTGATGTTGATAATCCAAAATTCGTCCTAACATAGATATAAAATTTAGCTTTGGTAAAACACAAGATTAGTGTAATATTAATAATTTTTTTCAAAATTCATTCCTCCATAGGTACCAGAATTAGTTCCAACGTTTAAAGATCTCAGAGTCACCGATAAGGCACCTAACGATTAACCTTGCTACCTGTTCCCTTGCTGAGCGCTTAACCCTTTCGTCCCGAACGATACGCACATATACCGCCACGATTTGACAATTATATGTGTACGAAAACGTGTTATTTATAATCAATCTACCATGACAGACTTACTGTAATTATCATTGGATCAATATTTTATATTCCAAAACGAAGGGGTTAAAACTCGTCGTCTCTGGAATCTCGAAAGATTCCACGAGTATCGTTTCCATAAATTTGAATCGAAGTCAAACCGCCCCCTACAGCGCCGCGTTTCCCGTTAACCAACGAAACCAATTCGAATGGGATCGAATAAATCAGGTGTAATCTGGTTGCAAAATCTTACGTTCCCCGGGGGATTGAAACAAACCCGCGCGGGGACGATTGAAAATTGAATCCCCCCGTGTCGCTGGAAGGGTGAACAAGCGCGTGGAAATGCTCTGCTTTGTGTCTTGGCGCATTATACCACTCCCATCGACATCCTCGCGACGAGGAACGCGCTATTTATGGTTCCTGGCCTACATCCCTTAATGCCTTAACGCGTAACGATCCCCGCGGTGAAATTCGCGCGTTCGATTAAATATCCTTCTAAAGGGGCGAGGGGGGGGGGGAGAAAAATGCAATTAACGAGTCGGAGAGAGGAGAAATGGAGTGGAAGGCGATGGAGAAACCCTTCAACCAGGAAGATAACGAGATTGCTAACTCCTCAGATTCTTGAAACTGCAATCTAGAGATTTTTAGGCGTTACGTTTGGAAAAGAATCGGGGAATTTTCGAAAATTTTTTGTTGATTAGTTAATTGAGAATTTTTGTGGTCTATGAGTATTACGAAATCTTCTATTTTTTTTTTTTTTTTTAATATTCTATTGCTTTAACAGAAAATATTGGAATTTCTGTAGGTGTATTCAAATTTCTTTTAATGCTATTCATTTGTATATTGTCAGAGTTTTTTTTTTGTCATTATAATATAAAGTATCGGTGTTCTTATGTAGCGAAAAATATCGAAATCTGTTTATTATTACAATATATGGTACTTTAGTTTTTTTTTTTTTTATTGTCGTGGCAAAAATGTTAGGGATAATGGATGGGCTATTGTGTTCCTTCAAAATTTGTTTTCGTCGGTATTGGTAAGCGTTTTATTGGTGTTTCTAACCGTGAAAGTGTACTGTTTCACGGGAGAGAATTGGCATTAGCCTGGTTAATCGGTATCGAGTTTCGACTAGAAATAGTTTCGAGTTTATGGATAGATGCATAGGATATGTGGATCATAGATGGATAATAGAGATGATGGATACCCATTAATGAGAAGCATTAGCGAAATTGCAGGGAAGCGTTTCAATAATTCAGGTTAAGTACCCGAAATTTAGCATATTATGTAGTAACGAATCATCGATCCGTTTCCAGCTAGCAGCTCAGACTCTAAATATTCACTGAAATTATTTCTCTGTCAACCGATACAATCCAACGTCTTTCTGTCCACTTCTCGATACATTTATGGGAGCTGCATTACAAAATATACCAAATTGCATTATTTAAACAGAATAAACCAAGCTCTTATTTAGATTTACACTTCCTCGAGTGCGTAAAAATTCCCGATTTCCATATTCTTCATCCTTGGCTATTTCCCGCCGAAATAAATCGGTACCCAATTTTAATGAAGACGAATCATTTAATTTGAAACCTCCCTTTATCCTCAAACCGAAATAAAAATCAAACTTTCACATTTCCAAAACCCTCAAAAAATACTTTACTACCCTAAAAATAAAATAAAACGAAACGAGACGCTTAACCCTTTCGTCTCGAGTGCCGGATATATCCGGCGTCTACATGAAGTGTCTACATATTAATATATTAACTAATTTGCGTTACGTTATTAATTATATTAACCCTTTGACTACTACGGGCGCGTTTATATGCGTTTGTCAATTTTTCCTCAAACAACACAATCGTTAATAGAGCTTCGTCCACGCGGAGCACTTCGACCGTGAATATTTATCGCTTAAAGGGTTAAACAGGAAGGTTAATTTTTTGTTCGAAAGAAGAGGGAAACACTTTTCCAAAAAAAAAAGATGAACCGTTTCCTCGACCCTTCCGTCTCCCCCCTTAAAACCTTCATCTACGCGCGAAACGAAATGCAAATCGATCGAGATGGTCAACGGAGGTGGTCGACAACAGGTGCGACGTCGAGGACACGCCGCGCGCGTGGTGCGCTTCGACGGAGCGGAGCCGACTTCGCCGGTTAGGAGGAACGATCGAAGATACCGATGACCTTGGCAGTTAACCACTTCGGTACGGCGCTCATCGGCCTCGAAACCTTGCCCACAGCCGGCACTCACCATCCGCACGCTGTTTCGTGCATCGACAGTAGTGAATCCATCTTACTCTTTTACGGATCTATCACGAGGAAAGCTTGTTTTACATTACAGACAGCATTACTTGTAACGTGAATCAACAGAACATGCATGTTTTTATTACGATATTTCTAAACGTTCAGGATTTTATTTTGATAAATGAAAAATTAGAAAATTTGATTAAAAATTATCGTTTTAATTCGTAAGTAATTGCTGCTGAATAAATATCATTCTGGTACGTGATAATTCGAAGTAAACGGGAATATTTGAAGGGTAGAAAAGTTACTATTAGTAAAGACTGAATCTTCTATTCTACTATTCTAGAATCTTATTCTACTTAACGCTAAAACTATCAGAGCAGACAAAATGACCAACAGTCAAAATTGGTGATCGTTCATAACAAACTTATAAATTCACCATGGTAGAGCTTCCAAAATTTACTATTATTTTCTGCAAACGTATAAATAAAAATTTGTTTTCAATCTATATCTTTGATTTCTACCATGCAAATAATTACACTTTAACACCAAATTGCTGGATGTTGGGTATATACCTATTTTGCCTAAAACGAGTCAATTTGAGTTATTTTAAAGAAAGTTTATTCAAAACAATTTTTACATATATATATATTCTGTGTTTAAAATACATTTTCTGCAAATCATTTTTATTAAATGACAAAATCATACGCGAGTCAAATTGACTCACTCCGGCGATGTAGTGTTAATTGTTTCAGTGTTAATTATCGTATCGGTTAGTAAAAAGAGGAACGATTCGGAAAATGAAGGCAGTTCCTAAAGCTTCGGGAATATTTAATTGATTCGGATGGAACGGGTTACGGAGCGATTCGAAGGGGAAGAATCGATCGTGGATTCGAGATCGAGGAGCTCGACCTCGACCGTGTCGCCTGGAATCGCTTCTCGGATGGCCGGTTCCGTTGACCTTGCGGTTAATTTTGAAACTCGCGCGCAATTTCGCCACCGCGCCAGAATTACGTTCGTAAACAAAGAGGGGAGCCTAGCTGCTTGTCACGAGCATATTTTCGACGCCTTTTTCTTCGAACCACCTGAGATTCCAGGAAAATTCGTTTCTCCGGAAATTTCAAGGTTATCCAAATTGAGAAGCTCTTCTATTGAAATTCCTCTTTTTGTTCTTTTAACTACAATTAATATCGCGTAGATCTTAAGTATTAGTGTTATGGAGTAGATTTGATGTGTACTGTTAAATTATAATAAGAGATTGTGCAAAATTGAGTGTTCTCTTTTATCGAGGAGGTGGTCGTTACAAAACAGAGTAGATGTTGTGTATTAAATTATAATAAGAGATTGCGCAAAATTGAGTGTTCTCTTTTATCAGGGAGGTGATTGTTACAGAATAGAGTAGATGTTGTGTATTAAAGTATAATAAGATATTATGCAAATTTAAATATTCTCTTTTATAGGGGAGGTGGTTGTTACAAAACAGAGTAGATGTTGTGTATTAAATTATAATAAGAGATTGCGCAAAATTGAATGTTCTCTTTTATCAGGGAGGTGATTGTTATAGAACAGAGTAGATGTTGTGTATTAAATTATAATAAGAGATTGTACAAAATTGAGTATTCTCTTTTATCAGAGAGGTGATCGTTACAGTACAGAGTAGATGTAATAAGAAATTGTGCAAAATTGGATATTCTCTTTTATCAGAGAGGTGATCGTTACAGTACAGAGTAGATGTTATGCATTAAATTGTAATAAGAGATTGTACAAAATTAAATATTCTCTTTTATCAGGGAGGTAATTGTTATAGAACAGAGTATATATTATATATTAAATTATAATAAGAGACTGTGCAAAGTTGAGTATTCTCTTTTATCGAAGAAGTAGTTGTTACATTGCTAACTTTGTGAAACAAAATTATTTTCGGACAGAAAATTCGTGGAGAGAAGCTTAAAACATTGTAGAGAATTAATGGTTCCTCTGAATGTTTGGACGAGTTCCATACTTTCCTCAACAATGATCACATAAATTAATTATTCGTTTGTTATCCGAGATGCTCTAGCGTGTGCTCGTTCCTTACACGTAATTACGTCACGATTAATTTTTTCTCGAATAGCTCGAGGACAAGAGAGCGTATTTAATAGCCAAAAAGAAAAAAGAATGGGGAACAAATAGGTCGACGACCTTCCCATAAGGTACCGTTTTCAAGCGGTTAGAAATATCGCTCTATAAATACGCTGGAAGGTCGACGACATTTTTTCTCAGCGTGCATTTCTCAAAACCGCCTCTGCACCAAAGATACACGCGGTCTCTTAAAAGAGACAGGGAATCTTTTTTTAAATTTACTGCACGAAGTAACATTGTTCGCGAAAAGGATCTCAACCTCTCAGGAATATGAAAATTTATTCACTTCCAACTGTAACACAGTAGCGGACAAAAGTTTAAGACGAAAGAACAATGTAGAAACATAATTTTATGATTTGCAAATATTATCTGTACATTCATTTTTATTATTATTATGGTAGAACACTACTTATTGATTGGCACAGAATGCAACTTTTGTTTATCATGCTATTCTTTATAAATTAGTTGCTTTAATTTCGTTGACTCTTTGGTGTTAAACTTTTGCCCGCTACTGTACCTCCAAATATTAAGCCAGGTTGATGCTTCAAGAAGATCCACAAAATAATTATAATTGTTTATCCAGATTAAAAAAAAAGGAAAAAAAAATGGCACACGATGCGTAAAAATTACAATAAGAAGCACTGCAACGATCGGACAAATAAATTTAAAAAAGGAAAATTGCTTCAAGCAACGAAAGAATAAAGAAAAAAAAATGGTTAACGATAAAAAAAATGAGAAAAGTGCGGTATTTTAAATAAGCAACTCCCTTTACTCCGACCCGAATTTCTGAAAGTAACCATATCCGTTTTATAATTCTAACATCGAGCTAGTAGCGTTTCATCGGCAGCTCGTCGAGGATCGCGAATTTCCTCGTAGCCATTAAAACTGGTTTCATCGCGGTGTGATCCAACCTGTCGGGCGGACTCACGCCGAAGTTCCCGTCGTAAAACGCTCTCTAATCCAGCGTCGGGCACGTGCTCGCGTTCGATCGTTGCTCGCGCGATTAATCACTCTATTACATTAATCCGTCGCCGCCATTTATCTTGCGGGACACGCATAACGCTGGATACCCGCGTCCTTCGAACGTAAGCGATAATTAAAACGTAACCGATTCGATCTGACACGACGCGAGAATCTCTGCGAGCTTACGCTGTATCGCTTTATGAAGCTGTATCCATTTTATCTTATTTTCGTGTAACTGTTCTAGGATGGGATTTCAGTTTAAAAATTGATACTTTTTAATGGTACTTTCTTGTTGTGAAAAAAATTAATGGGCTCTAAATAGTAAATAAATTAAAATAGTAAACAGTAAGTAAATAAATAGTAAATAGTACGTAAATAAATTAAAATAGTAAATAGTATAATAAGTAAGTAAATTAAAATAGTAAACAGTAAGTAAATAAATAGTAAATAGTACGTAAATAAATTGAAATAGTAAATAGTATAATAAGTAAATTGAAATAGTAAATAGTATAATAAGTAAATAAATAAAAATAATAAACAGTAAGTAAATAAATTAAAATAGTAAACAATAAGTAAATAAATAGTAAATAGTACGTAAATAAATTAAAATAGTAAATAGTATAATAAGTAAGTAAATTAAAATAGTAAACAGTAAGTAAATAAATAGTAAATAGTACGTAAATAAATTGAAATAGTAAATAGTATAATAAGTAAATTGAAATAGTAAATAGTATAATAAGTAAATAAATAAAAATAATAAACAGTAAGTAAATAAATTAAAATAGTAAACAATAAGTAAATAAATAGTAAATAACTAAAATAAGATTGCATAGTTCCTTAAAAAAATTAAATCACAAAAGAAAAGGAATAGAAATAGATAGATATTCACCCTTCAAAGTAATAAAGATAAAACAAAGATATACAGCTTTCTGAAAAACGTTCTTGGACGTCAAGAGAAAGAAAATAAATAGGGTCAGTCTTAAAATTCTCTCGACACCTGCATTCATGGAACAATTAATCTCGACGCGCAGCGTCTCCCTGCGAGTCGAAGCTTTTTTCCGTAACCGCGAACACAATGGCTGCACGCGTCCTCGAGCCGCAAAGGTAAGGCCACGTCGGTCGCTTGACAGGTGACACCCTGGTGTATTCGTAGAAAACCCTGGGACGTTTTATTCTCGTAGATGAATACGACCGGTGGAAGAAGATAGCCGACCGTTACATAATGCAGAAGACAATTTGAATTATACCATCGTCAAGGATTTCCTGCGCTCAACCACCTAGACAAATTTTCGCCTCGTATTTCTTCTCAACCTTTTCCTTCTAATCATTTAGAAAAGAAATCCCAGAATTTTCGACTGTTTCACTAGCTTGTGATTAGTATTACAGCAATGAAATTTTACAAATTGAAATAGTAGGTGTGCTACTCCGGATAGAGCATATTTAACATTTTTTTAAATATATTTCTATACACCGTGATGAAACCAGTTTTAATGTCTACATTTTTGACGTTTTTTAGAATACATTTTTCCCCTACACAATTTTCTCTGTTCTTCGAAAAAGAAGTATATAGTTACTTTTTCTTACCGAAATTACCAACCAAACTACCCCTTGCGATAAATAAAATTTACAATAGTCCAATTCTGATCGACAATGTTAATAAAATCGAACCACAAAAACCTCAACTACCACAAACCACCCCGTGCCCAAATTCGACGCACCCTTGTCAATCGATCTTCGTCATGAGAAAAAGAATTCACCTTCGTGCCCCTCGATACAGCCCTCGGTCAAACAACCGACAAAACAAAGAGTGCAACATCGAACGACATCCCGTCTCTCGATCTCCCTCGAGCCACGACTTATCATCTCGAAGAAGGGGAGAGAGAGAAGAAGAGAGAGAGAGCGTCGGCAGGAAAGGGAGCCGGGACGAGAGACTTTAATTACCGGCGGGTGAATTCGCAACCGGACGCACCCACAGGGCAGATTACCCCGGTAATATTACCGAGTTTTATTGCGGGGAGAGAAAAGTCGAGGTCTGAATGCGGCATGACTCACGGCACACTCATCTGGCACCGATGTTTCTGCTCTTATTGCAGCCCCTACCCCCTCAGTCCCACCCCACAACCCCCGTCGGCCTCGCTGTCATTCCTGTTTCTCTTCCACGCCGACTTTCGCCCCTTTTCTTCCCCTTTTTCCGTACTTCCCCTCCATTCTCCCCTCTGTCGCTTGGCATTCCCGTTCCTTCGCCTTCATCCCTTCGACCCATCCCCGTTTCCAACCCCCAACTGCGCGTCGTCCCTCTTTCTCTCCCCTTCTAGCCCCGTTCCTCCGTTGCCAGGCCTCTCCTTCGTCTCGCCTCTCCTCAACTCGCCTCGGTTTCCGCAGTTTCTCCGATTTCTCACCCCTTCTCAACCTTTTCCACCCCCAACCACCCCTGGCGCGTCGGTCAGACTGCCTTTTTCCAGTCCGCGTTCTCGCGTTCATCAGCGTCGAACAGTTATAGAAGCGTCGAACTGCTCGATCGGTCCTTCCAGGGGATGAAAAGGGTTGCGGGGGTTTCTCGAGCGACGAAACGATTGCGGGAGAGGGGGTTGCGACGTTTTGTACTAATAACGCGCGCACGTAATGCGCGTTACCCTGATAACGCTTCGCGGAATGCGATTAATGCATTGCAGCAGGGGGTGAGTTGATGAAGAGTGGCGACTGCGAGCTCGTTTAAAGGAATTGTTCGGTTCCCTGGATCTCCTGCGGTTGTGATTTTCTATTTTGTCGAGCGTTGCGGGAGTATTTTAATTGCAATTTTACACATTGTTGGGTGTTTCGTACAGGGGTTAATTTTATGGAGGGGACTATTAAAATTTAGGATTATTAGGTTGCTATTGAAGCAGCGTTTACTCTAAACCTTGGAATTCATTTTAATCTTGAGAATCAAATTCAATTGGAACACAATCATTTAAATTACGCTACGCATAAGTTTGTTTTTAACGCTTCTGAATGAAACCCTTATTCGTGAATCAAAGCATCATCGCTTTCCGTTCGATCAGATTTCCTTGGAACATTCTTAGAAAACCTGATTCTAGGAAGTGTCACGCAAAACGTTCAATAATATAAAGAAGCACACGCTTCACTTTCGTATTTCTTGAATACGAAATAAGTTCTGCACGCAGACTCTGCTTCCGCGAAACTTGATCGTGTTCGAGCGAACCGCCGTGAAATAATTATTACGCCCGTCAAAGGGTTGTCCGAAAAGCGTGGCTTTGGCGAAGCGACACACGCGCGTGTTCATTTGGAAGGGATTACACGAGCGTTTAGCCGTGGCGTCGCGACGCCCGTCGTCCGTTAGTCAAGCTGCCACCCCCTTTTCGTAAGCCGAATCACGCTTCTAGGGCCGACCCCGTTAATCTGCCCTGTATTCAACTCGCGCTCCAGACCAACCCTCTTCCCACCCCTCTCCAGGTTCGCCATCCGCCACCCTTGTACGCCTTGGACACCCATCGCTTCGCCTCGCGATTTTGCGAACGGGGGAGACCAAGGAGGGTAAACGAGGGTGAGTATCTAACCTCGAAAAGGGGTGTCTGGATAACGTGCCTGATAAACGGGAACAATCGATTGAATTTTTAATTTCCTTTGAATTGAATATTTTTGTAAGAAAATTAGTGTGGCACGCTACAACATACGTGTTTTGTTCTAAATTAAGTTTTTAGATTTGATGGTATTAAACAATGTTATATATTTACGATTCAACTACCCTGGATAAGAGTATATATGCTAAGGGTGTACTTGGTAGAAGGGAAGCACTGACCAGCCACCCTTTCCTACAATATTTTAAGCTGTTGCGATTGGTTAGGGTCTAGCTACAATCTTTTGTATAAATAACATGCGATTTCTGTAAAATACAACAAAAGCATTAATCAGTAATCTACCAACTCTGCTGTTCAGTCGATTTGACGCCTGGAATAACTCGCATTATCAATTTCTTCGTTAAGAGCAAACATTTGCTGCGCAAGATAAATCGAACAATTTAGAGTAATTAATATTTCAAATTAAAATTCTCAATTTTGCTGTTATTATAAATAAAAAATACAATTTAGGTTAGTTAGGCATCGAATTATGATTCCTAGTAATTTCATTCTAAAAATCGGCACTCGTACACACAGGTCGTCGCGCGGATGTCGCCTATAGGCGACGCTCGTAGCGAAAGGGTTAACACAGACGTTGATTCGAGCGGAGCAGAAAGGGCAGTCGTCACAGTGGAAGAAGAAAGGAATAAAACTCTCGGAAGAATCCCCATTCTTTCCTCTCTCTTCCCGTTAATAATAAGGACAGGTTTCTTGTTCGATCGGGGTTTCAATTTAAAACAGGTTTTCGGCGCGCTCGTGCTCGCGCGCCACGTGAAATTACCATCGGCGAAGGACGTTTCGCGATCCGATGCAATTTGTCGTCGGTGACGAGCACTTAGGGGAAAAGCGAGTGGGGGAGGGGGAAGGTTCGTCGTCCCACATGTTTCGTTCAATAAAATGTTAATAACCCCGTTCCCATGGGCCATCCAACGCGGGTTTTATACGCGTATCGGTGCCGCTTAATCGGCGAATTAAACGCGTCCGGTAATGAATCGCGGCCGTAAATGCATCGCGGATCGATAACAAGGTGTTGGAGTTAGAGTAATAAATAGTTCGATCTTCGGAAGATTGATATTTTACAAGGCACAGCGGCAGCCGCATAGAGGGTTTTTTTTTTTTGAGGGAGTCAGAGGCAACGACACACTTTCAGTTATGATAATATTTATTTAACATTAATAATAAAACTACAAATAAAAATAAACTCTTTCTCACATGTTTTTCTTTTTAGTCGTCGATCACACACACAAAATTTACGTACAGATTACCTTCGATTTGTAAATCTCTCCCTCTCCCTCTCCCGCTCGCTCTGAAGACCTCAAGACCCATTCTCAATAATAACAATCACTCTCACATTTTTTCACGTCCATAATTTTCAATACAGCCCTGCTCCGATCAAGTATCTTTTATCACGGTATCGATCATAAAAATTGAAGTTTATAATTAAACGATCGGAGATACACAGTATTCTTGAATGCGGTTAATCGATCGATAAGCGTTAAGCTGGCTACAGCTACGGCCAAATATATTTTACTGCTTCCTACATGTACGTACAGTAGCCGACAAAAGTTTAAGACGCGAGGACAATGTAAAATATAGTTTTATAGTATGCAAATATTTTTAACATAGAATACGATTTTTAATTATCGTGCTATTTCTTATCAATCAATTTATTTGTTTTATTCAACCCTTTGGTCTTAACCATTTCGTTACGGCGGTTCGGTCCGCCGTGGAGCCACTCCTCCCGCCGAAAGTGTGCACATTGCGCATGGATAGATATTTTAAAAGAAAAGGGATTTTTATTTAAAACAGTATACTCATAATATCTACATAAGATATAAACTTACTTAATGGGTAAAGAAAGTCTCATTAACAATTAAAAAAAGTGAAGAAGTAATATATCAGTCATAAGAGGCAGTGCTATCCAAAAACTAGGTCGCGATTTTACCAGTATGTCGGATATATCCGGCGTTCGGCACCGCGAATTTTCATATGGATGTCGGATATATCCGTCGTTCGGTGCGAAAGGGTTAAACTTTTGTCCGTCACTGTACGCAATATACGTATGGTGGTCCGCGTTAAACGGTGGATAATCCTCGGTGAAAGCACGCGCATTTGCGGGAAGAGGCTGCGGTGGCGGCTGCGAGAAGCAGAGGAGTTCTGTGGAAATCGAGGTCGCGTGTCACCTCGATGAGAAACGTCCGTGTCTTTTCAGGTTTCAGAACGATAATGGCTCGTCGGGAAGTTTGAATTGTCTTGGAGCGCGGCTCGGTTCCTACCGCCGCGAAATTCGGGGGGGAGGATTACGAAAGAACCGAGGGAAGGGTTGCGATGTCATGTCAAACGGAATTTCGGAGTTCTGAAACATCGGGATTTGCCGGGATTTTCGGAGTTCGGAAAGTTTGGGAATCGAACACCTCGAGATTTTTAGGATCGATCGCTCGACAGATTTGAGAGTCGGTGACCAGGATTCGAGAGTTTTGGAATTGAGAAAATTATAAAATTTTGCGTTTGCAAATTTTGGAATTCAAAAATTTAAGAATTTGGAAATTTAGAAATTTAGAAATTTAAGTATTTATGAATGTAGACATTCGGAAATTTAGATATTTGAGGATTTTTGAGCTTTAAAAGAAGTTGAGCGTTTGCAAATTTTGGAATTTAAAAATTTAGAAACTTTGAAATTGAGAAATTTTTAAATATAAATCTTTTCAAGTCTAGACGTTCGGAAATTTAGGTATTTGAAAACTTACAAGCTTTGTAAGAAGTTGTGCGTTTACAAATTAAAGAAATTAAAGAATTTATAAATTTTTAAATTTAAGCATTTACAAGTGTAGACATTCGAAAGTTTAAATATTCTAGGACTCTGAAACTTCATAAATTTCGAAAATCAAGATTTTCAGAATTTCGAAGCATAGAAAATTAGAAAACGTAAGAATCTCGGAAAAAGAATGTTCACCAGCGTTGACGCTTCTGCTTGCAGGTCTGAAATACCTTCACTCCGCCAGAATCCTGCACAGGGACATTAAACCAGGGAATCTGCTCGTGAACAGTAACTGCGTGCTGAAGGTAAGCCTCCTCTCCTTCCCCAAGTTCAATCCCCCGAAACTCCCACGCCCCATACCATCAATCCAAGTATAACAAATATAAAATGCATAAAAACGAAACAAAAGTCATAAAGAAGAAACGGAAAACAGCTTGTTGCTCCGTGTACGATCCTGTGACCAAACGAATGACGCGTATTCTCACACAGATCTGCGACTTCGGTTTGGCCCGGGTGGAAGAGCCTGATCAGAACAAGCACATGACACAGGAAGTGGTGACGCAGTATTATCGTGCACCGGAAATCCTGATGGGAGCGCGACACTACACCGCGGCCGTGGACGTCTGGAGCGTCGGCTGCATCTTCGGCGAGCTCCTTCGTCGACGGATCCTCTTCCAGGCGCAGAGTCCTGTCCAACAGGTTAGTCCTCGCGTCGACAATCGCTCGATTCGTTTCTTTGGAGGATATTCTGGAACAATCAATGAAATCTTTCGTTCGTCATGCGTTGCTGCGACTAACTGAAGAGGTTCGAAGGAGAAACGAGAAAACGTTCTTCTGTATGTTCTGTGTGAACGAATTTTTGTATTTCTTCTTTATTGATAATACAGTAATTTGCTTCAGCTTTTGATGATCAATATTTCTTAAAGATAGTTAGTGGAAAAAGAAATTTTACGAAGAGCAGAAGGGATTCTTGGTTATTTTGCTTATCGATGAAGTTAGCGTTTTAAATACTTCTTAATTTGTGGGGCAATAATAATTACAGTTTCCTTCGATTTTTATTGAATGCTTCACACTAATTAACACTAGATAGCATCTATTTCTAATATACGTATCCTAAGAAATAGGTATACATCATACAGAATTTTACAGAGCTGAGAGGGAAACAGATTAGGGTATACTCGTATCGGTCCATCAATAAAAGTCAACATAAATTATTAGAAATAGTAGTAATTGTTTGTGCAAATTTTACTCATGAAATCTGAACCCATAAATCTAGTGTTGAAGAGATTCGAAACAGACGCTCTTCTGTGTCTTTCGCGAATTCAGCAAACTGTATACAATATTGATTAACAATTTCCTTCCACTTTTGTAATTACGAGAATGGGCGGCCAGGTATATCAGGTAAAAGCGTCCATAGATTCGAGCGAGGTTTCCTCCACCACAGAGAGGGTGTTTCGCCCCTTCGTCGCGAGGTTCCGTTCGGCCGTGGGGGAGGGACAAAACGAAGGCTTGCGTTCTAAAATCGAGCACGTTTTCTCGTTCGCTTTTTGCAGCTGGAACTGATCACAGAATTGCTGGGCACGCCGACCCTCGAGGACATGAAGTACGCGTGCGAGGGTGCGAGATCCCACATGCTGAGGCGCGCGCCGAAGCCACCCTCGTTGACGGCCCTCTACACCCTCAGCAGCCAGGCGACGCACGAGGCCGTCCATTTGCTCTGCCAGATGCTAGTCTTCGATCCCGTAAGTTCTCCGTTCCCATGAATATACAGGGTGGGCCTCGCGAATCGATCAACCCTCGAATGCAACTTCTACACTATTCTTCGTTATTATTATTATTATTATTATTATTCACCTTCACTTTCATTTTTCCAATCGCCATCCTTAATACTACAATACTACAATTATTATTATTATTATTATTATTATTATTATTGTCATTATCGTTATCATCATCATCATCATTATTTTTTATTATTATTATTACTATTATTACTATTATTATTACTATTATTTTTTTTTATTATTACTATTATTATTTTTTTATTATTACTATTATTATTTTTTTATTATTACTATTATTATTTTTTTATTATTACTATTATTATTTTTTTATTATTACTATTATTATTTTTTTATTATTACTATTATTATTTTTTTATTATTACTATTATTATTTTTATTATTATTACTATTATTTTTTTTTATTATTACTATTATTTTTTTTTATTATTACTATTATTTTTTTTATTATTATTATTCACCCTCGCTTTCATTTTTCCAGTCGTGATCCTTAAAAGTACGATACTACAATTATTATTATCATCATCATCATTATTATTATTATTATTTCAACTTTGTTGTTAAAATTAAGGGGATGTGAGTTCGTGAGGTAGGTAGGTGATCGAAGAATATTTTAAAAATAGAGGAACAGATGAAGCTTTTAAAGGTAATTGAGAGCTTTTTGTGATTTAAAGAAAGAAAAGGAAATATGTGTATGGAGCTCGCGCATTGATGATTGAGAAAAAGAAAATTGTGATTCGAGAAGGAGCGAAGGTTAGACAGAATTTCCAAGGTTAATCGAAAGAAAGAGAAGTGATTGAGATGCTGTGACTACAGAGTTATGATCAAAGAGTTTGATAAGGGCTTTAAGAGATTTACGAAGAATCGCGTCTCGGTGATTGAATCTAATTATGCCTGAGTGGAGGAAAATCATGCCTGAATGGATGTTAAATTACGGGGAATTGGAATTCCTCGTAGGTTCCGTGAAACTTTAATAACAGAAGAGAAGAAGATGATACGGATCTGTTATAAAGTCTACAAACTAGAAATATTCAACCGTGGCTCAAAAATTAAAATTTTACTTCTACGTAAAATGTTTAGTAAAAAATTTTTTTTAAATTTAAATACGAATTTAACAAGCGCGTGAAACTTCCATAGACAATCAGGCAGAATAGTAATTGAGATTTTGCTTTAAATTTCCATCGTGAAAAATTTGTGGAAGATAGCAAACGAGCTCGAAGAAGGGACTTCGAAACTTGGTCAACTTCCTCGTAAGAGCCACAGTGATATAACAGACGCGAGTCGAAAACTCGTGCCCTCTGTTTACTGACAAACGTCCAAGTTCCCACGACGGAAGCGTGACGTTATCGGTCCTTAGCCACCCTTATCGACGTCCGTGGCGACGCGATAGCTCTTACAACTATCGTCGCTCTCCGTTCCGTTCGACAAACTTTACGAACTGCAGATCGTACAACCGTGGAATTTCAACGAAACCTTTTTCACAGTTTAATCAGGGAAAAAATGGAAATTTGTAAGAGAATACAAATTTTAGATGAGTTTCGTGACTTAAAATTATTGTTCCGTTTAGGTCATAAAAGTTTATTATATAATTGATTAAAAATATAATTATTCAAGTATTTGTAATTCAAGTAATAATAATTTATATTATATATATAATAGTAAATTTTGAAACAAGGATCCACGCATAAATCTACGTTACAACAGGTCGTCGCGAGGATGCCGGATATATACGGCACCCGTAACGAAAGGGTTAACACTTACTGTATTTCATTCCTTATACATTCTAAATATACAAAACACTATTTATTTATTTATTTATTTATTTTTTTTTTTTTATTAAAACAAACGCCTTAGCGAAACATTCGCAGCACCGTCCATCTACACCAATACCCCACTTTGCGTCGGGGTTACGTTCCAAAAAAACACGACGCCAGTTGAAAAGACGCAAAGTGAATTAAGATTTTCTATAGCAAACCATGTAAAGATCGAAGATTGAAACTGAGCTCTAAAATTAGCAAAACAAAGTGAAAATGAAACTGTATTAAAATTACGTTGATTTTCGGCTAGAAGAGGAATTACCGAGTTTTTTTGGCACGGCGCAATTAGAAACAAAAGTAGAGCCATCTGTTAGAAAACAAGAAAAAAGTTCAAGACTCGAATCCAGAACATCGCAACCTCGAAAACCTAACGCCGCGCAATGAAAATTAGTATTAATTGAGCAGCGACGCAACATCGAAAAAACGCAAAACGAAACGACGCAAAGCGAGGTATTGGTGTACTGGACAATTTACTCTATGTGACGTGCGATTGAATGCGTGTGGCCACGGTGTTGGGAAAATGTGAGATTCCACGGAAATAACGAAAGTCACCCCCTTTCTTCCTTTTGACGCTCCAGATGCAATCTTTCCAGCTCTACGATATACGCGTTGATCGTTCATTCGTTGACCTTGTTCACGAACTTCCCGCAGGACAAGAGGATCACCGTGGTGGATGCACTGGCGCATCCTTATCTGGACGAAGGCAGACTGAGATATCACTCGTGCATGTGCACGTGCTGCTACACAACCAGCGGGGGCATGAGACGGTACACGGGGGACTTCGAGCCGGTCACTTCGCACACGTTCGACGATCTATGGGAACGGAAGCTGACCACGGTGCAGCAGGTGAAAGGTAAGGGAAAGATGATCTCCATGTGCTTTGACGAAAAAAGAAAGAAAAGAAAAATTCATTTGAAAGACAATTTTTTTTTTGATTTTTGGATTTAGCGAAATTTAGTTGTAGGAACTATTAACGCAATTTTGTTGACGTACAGTATCTGATGAAGATTATAGATCACTTTTCTTTTAGATTTGTCAATGATATTTGATAATGACTTTTTTTTTGTCCTACATATCTTGAATTTAATAAATATTAAGGCTTCCCGTAAATAAAGTTTGTAGGAAAGTAAATTTACGATAATTTAACGATTGCTTCACTTTAATCGTGCAATAGAAGCTGTCGGATAGAAATTAGAAAATATTTTCTATCGACAAGCGATCGAAATGTATAAGGTGTTCCTCCCTGAAACAGTTTTGGTACGTGAAAAGTAACTTTTGAATCGCGGCGGAAGGGGAATTCCGGTAGTTCGCGAAAGGAAAATTCAGGAACGTAAGGAAAGAGGATATAGTGACCTAGATACTTGTTCGGTTGTATTCAATGTACAGGATAGTGTGTCTAGGGAATGTAGTTGAAAGGTTGCTACGCTTAGGGAGAATTGGTGGAACGAAATTTGTTTGATTCTACTGCACAGGATAAATGAAGTGAACGTAAATAGTTGTACACTTTGTTCAAAGTTTTGTTCGTTCCGTTCTGCCAATTCAAAAGTTTCTTCTTTCGATTGACATCAAATAGTTGCAATCAAATTAAAAGACGTCATACCGTATATGTATGTGTTTTTCATAAAAGTTACTTGAATTCAAATCCTCCATTTTTTTTTTAAATCTTATTTATTTAGTACTTAATATTATATATATAAATATTATATATAGCAATAAATAAATAAATGTTATTTATTATTAAAGTGGAAGAACAAAGTAAATTTCAACCCTTAATCTGCCATTAAATTCTTTTGCTCGTTATCGAATTTCGAGCCACCGTCAAGCAAAGAAATCTTTCGCCACAGGGTAGATACGGTGAATTCAATAACCGGGGTCGATCGATTTCGGTCGGGGTGCTGATAAATCGTTCCCACCAAGCTCGTGAATTTTCCATGGCATACTGATTTTCAAAGCGCGCCATAACCACCCTCGAATCGTGCTCGTGGTCCACTAAATAATTTCCTTAATCCACGATTACTGCTCGTAGTCTCGTATCTTCCTAAATAATATATCTGTAACGCTAAATTATACGTAATATCATTTTTTATGTACTCTTTTTATGTAATGTGATCTAAACGAATTGAAAATGAATTGAGTTACGTTAAATGTTAAACTTCAATTAATGTTCGAACATAGAAAAAACCGTTGATGAAAGATAGGTTCGTAGACAAACTTTGGAGTTAATAGTGCACCTTATCTTATCGAACTATAGTTATTAAGAATTAATTACTTAGAGGCTTCCACTTAAATAAATAGAGAATGAATTGAGTTGCATTAAATATCAAACTTCATAATCACTGATTGAACACAGAAAAAATTATCGATAAATAATAGGCGTACTCAAACTTTCCAGCAGCGGTGCCACTTTATTTTATCAAATTGCAGTTATTAAAATTTGCTATTTCAAATATTCAAACTTTCGAGCAACAGTGCACTTTGTTTCATCAAATTGCAGTTATTAAAATTTACTATTTCAAACGTTCAAACTTTCGAGCTTTCGAGGTACACTTTATTTGATCAAATAACAATTATTAAAATTTACCATTTCAAACATTCATACTTTTTTGTAGAACGAGTACACCTTCTTCTCGAGAAGTCGTAGCTATTTCTCGCAGATAAAAGTTTCAAGCGAGAATTATTAGAGAAAGGGCGCGTTGCACAACTCAGCTTGCGACAGGGCGGCCGGTTTAATCGTGGATTTTACTATCCAGCATGAGAAAAATAGAAGTGCGCTCAATAGGCGTGACTCACGCGGATTATTAACAATGAACGTCTTGGACACGTGTCTGGAGCAACAAACGCGATAATCTCTGGCGTGCGCTCGCGACCACCGCGATACATCATCGTTTATCACCAGGGGACCGTGAAGTTATCGCGAACGACTTTCTTTCCCTGGTAATCGACTCGAAACCGAGTCTAATATCGCGTTTAAAAATTACACGCCATCCGTTCGTTAATCGGCCGAACGGGCGGTGGCACGGCACGAACCGTCGTCGCGACCCCAAAGGGGTGAGGCGGAGATCTTAACCCTTTCGCTACTATGGCTGACTATAGTCATCCGTCGTGTATGTAAAAAGTCAAGTTTTTATTCGTGTTTCGAGAAATTTCGTACAGAATTTGATTATTAAACAATTATTGGTCAACGTTATGTTATAATTATAGTTATTATATTGTTGGGTAATGTGAAAGTGTTAATTGCATTGTTGAATTGAAAAATTATGAACACGAATGATTTTGCTACTAATAGTAGATTATATTAAAGTTTGTCTTATAAATTGATAAACGGGGTGAAATTTCTTTGTTAGCTTCTTCTATAAAGATTTTTCTTGAATTTACGTTAAATCGAAGACCACATTTTACTTTTCAATCATTCCCATTGAATTTTGTGCCCTGCAATCTCTTGAACAGTCCAAAAATTCACTTTCTACAATTTTAACAAATTATCCTCGGTTCAGTGGTATCGAGAGTAGACCCAGTTTCAGAATTCTCAAACATTCTAAGAGATTAACCATTGGTAGGGAGTAACTTCGTAAAAGTTCGATTAAAGAATAATAATTCTTGCTAATAACAAAACAATAATTCTAAAGTAGGTGGTACCTACCTAGAAAAATACCAAACGAAAAAATAATTAAATGATAAGTTAAACTTTCTGTTCAATAATTTGTAATTGTAATTCTATCCTTTTTTCTCGCATTGTCGCACTATAATATAATCCGTTATTATAATTTTATGTACTCCAAGTACTTTAACCCATTAAATAAATAAATAAATAAATAAATAAATAAATAATTAAGCCTTCGTTCGATTAAAGAATAATATTTTTTGCTAATAATAAAACAATGATTCTAAAGCAGGTGGTACCTACCTAGAAAAATACCAAACGGAAAAAATAATTAAATGATATGTTAAACTTTCTGTTCAATAATTTGTAATTGTAATTCTAGCCTTTTTTCTCGCATTGTCGCACTATAATATAATCCGTTATTATAATTTTATGTACTCCAAGTGCCTTGGCCCATTAAATAAATAAATAAATGAATAATCAAGCTTTCGCTCGATTCATATAATCCCCTCTCGGTTCCATTAACATCGACGATTCCGCGATTCGCATAAATTACGCGTATCCAGAGCTGGCCGCGCGATTATCGCAGACAGACCGTGTCTAACCCGTTCGATTTCGCGCTCGACTTTGTCATGAGGCTGGCATGCCGACGCTCGTAACGAGTAATCGCGTTTCTCGTGCTGTCGCGCACCGTTGCACGTGTCCAGGAAAGGTGTCGTAAGACGAAACGCCGCGACTCGTGTGGCCTGGAACAAAGAAGTCTCGAATGCCAGAACCTTTTCCGGAGAATTTGTCGATTTTTATCGCCCTGTCAACGACGATAGCTGCGGTCGCGCCGTTTTGCAAGCGAGTTCGACGGATTTTCAAGCGTCGAGGTTTCGATAAATGTTATCGTTGCGGATAAATGGTAATATATACAGTAGTGGAGAAAATGTGACGAATAAGACCAAAGAGTCGACAAAATTAAAGTAACTGATTTATAAGGAATAGTATGATCAACAAAATTTGCATTCTGTGCCAATCAATCAATAGTGTTCTACATTGTCCTCTCGTCTTAAACTTTTGTTTGCTACTGTAAACCGTTGAGCTGTCATGCTGCTTGCGTTGGTCATTGAAAATCGTTGGAATTATAATGATTAAAGTTAATTGTTAAGGCTTACGAATTCTCATTCATGAATGTGTAATTTGACTAAGTGAAAGTAAAGATAATTGAAGTAATTTTTGTTCGTTGAAACATTCGCTAACCTAGAGTTAAGAAAAATGTACACACCAAACAGGAAATGGTAGAGTCTAAAAACAATTTCGCAAATATTCCAATACCTCTGTTTTGGAAAATAAAATTTTTGAATTATCCCAGAGATATTGAAAGGTTTTAAAAGAAACTAGTCTAAAACTACTTTTAGATTAGTTAGTAGTTAATAATTATTAGCTACTAAGGTAGACGAAGTTATTAAACGAAGAAAAAATAAAGCATTTCATCGTTCTAACTCTGAATAATCCGTCAGTAGGAAATGCTAGAGAACCACGAATACGAAAGAGAGAAAGGGAACGTTGGTCGGTTTCTCCAGAATCGCAACCCCTAACATAACACTCCCAGGCACGTGTCGCGCCGCGAGCCTAATCTGCCGATGACAACGCGTAATAAACCATGAACGATCGATCGACGTTCCCCTCGGTATCATCCCCCCTATAAAGCTTCGCGATAACGGCCACGCAACGATAGAGAACCCCACCCCTCCTGGCCCGCCTTCCTGACCGAAGGCGGCGCGCCTCGCAGAACTGCCGCCGACTAACCCAAAAATCCGACGTTGTCTGTTTCAGAGGAAATGCACAAATTTATAGCCGAGCAGCTGAACACGTCGCGCGTGCCGCTCTGCATAAATCCGCAGTCCGCGGCGTTCAAGAGCTTCGCAAGGTAAGCCGTAGGTGGCGGATCATCCAGGTTAACGAGAGAAAAACGATCGATCATAACAAGCAGAAATATACCCTCTGATGTTAGCTAGGCTAGGAGAAGGAACCGGCCCTGACGATAGGGAAGCGAGAGAAAGATCGGTTAGACGAAACAAAACAAAAAAAAAAGAATACGAAAAAAAAGACAGAGAAAAAGAAAAAAGAAAGAAATGTAACGCGGGGGACGCCGGGGTCCCCGGGAACCGAAGGGAGCCCTCCAATTTTGCCACCGAACTTCTTTCCCCCACCACCTCCGGACAACCAGCGTCCATCGATCCCTTCTCCTAGAAAGATCCCCGCAAGAAATCCCCGATCCCAATCTCGTGCGCAGAAATCGAAATGAACGGGGGAAAACGAGGAATTAAACGGACGTGGGCAGGGTGTGGGAGGGGAAAAAGTTGCGCGTGCGTGCGTAAAAGGGAAATGGGGGTTCGCAGAGGGGCACGCTGTGCGTATTATTTTCTGTCCCCGTCGAGGTCGATGCGGTAAGAATAAGCAGGATCGAAGTGAACAAGAGAAACAAAGAAAGAAGGGGTTGGCGGAGGGGTACACGCACAGCAGCGTATCTTTTCATAGTCCCCGTTGAAGTCGTTGCGGCGAGAGTAACCGGGAGCGAGGTAAAGAAAGAGAAGGGTGTAGAGAAGAAGACAGACGGCGAAGGAACGAGGAACGGGGACAAAAGGGAAGAGAAAAGGCGGAGAAGCGGGCAAGAGCAAGTGTCGCGGACGGAAATTGAAAAAAATTGCGGAGGAACGAAGAGAGAGGGAAAGCTGACAAAGGGGGCGGCGAGGGTGTACGGGAAAGGGGCGAGGAAGAGGGTCGAGAGGGGACGATCGAAAGCAGCCAGGAAAGAACGATGTTTTGTCCCTCGACGACCCCTCCTCGTCGTCGAGGTCCTTTCGCCGTTTCTGGCCCTCCACAACAGCGAAGCGAAAACTTCAGCCCGTTCTTCCGCTGCCACGGTGGAACGATTAACAATTTAATCCCTCTTCGTGTTGTATCGTAACGTGTGTTGTCTTTCAGTAGCGTGTCACGGGCCGTGTGTTTGTCCTGTAAGTCGCGGAACTAGCGGTAAAACGATCTGGCACGCGATCGCGCCTTTTGTCCCTCTGTGCACGGAACAGAGACGATGGGAAGAAAGAAAAAAAGAGGCGAGAAACGAAAGAAAGAAAGGTACGATAAGAAAACCACCCCCTGTGCCGTCGGCGAGACACGACACTTGCTGTGCGCGATTTCTCTACGATCAAAGAGAGGATTAATATTGAGACGAATAAAAGTGACGATAAAGAACAAGAGAATGGTATGAGACGTATAAGGGTCGTGAAGGTCGAGAAAGTAGAACGATCCACATCCCTCGTAAGCGAGGGGTGAGCGTGTTTGCTTAGAAGTTATCGTAGATACTTTATTAATCCCCGTAGTCCTTTAAGAAAGTGAAAGTGAAAAAAAAAAGAATTTACAAAAAAATTTCATTCTTTCTTTTCATATGTGATCTTGAAGTGTGTAACATGATTTCTCGTGTTGCTTACTGCCGTCAAGTTAGAGCAAGCCGATCGCCGACCCAGCGCCCTGCGCCGCGTATACGTACACGTTACTACTACCACTACCAGTACCGAATCAGCTATCTACTACCACTGTCAGCTACTATCGACTACTACCGCTATCGTCTACCACTACTACCACTACTACTACCACTACTACTACCAATCGTGTTACGTCTCCTCCTGAACGAACCGAACGAACAGAGAGTCAGCTCTAGCCGGCGCGACCTCGCTCGCTGAGGTACTTGAACAAACCATTTTACCAAGCATATTCTTTTTCTTTTGTTTCCTTCTTCTTTTTCGTTTCTCCTCGTTTACGCTTTCCGTTTATTCACTTACTTTATATTTACCTTCTTCCTTTTTTCTTCTTCTTCTTCTTCTCTGTACATATATACCTGTACGTGTTTCGTTCTCCATTGCGACTGCCTCCTGGTTCTTTTCTTTGTTTCTTTTTTTTTTTTCAATTTTTTGATCTTAACCCCTTTCGTTTCACCCTCTTTGATCAACGTGTTGTTATAATATATAATGTGTATATATGTATATATATATATATACTGTCTTCGTCGTTTAACTCTCGCCCTGCTTCTTGTGATACCACTTACCACCTTTCTGTTTCGTCTTGGTTTTCCTTTCTGTTTGGTTTTTTTTTTCTCTTGGTTTAGTTACGTATAGAGACTTCTGTATGATTGATACTGTGTACATATAAATATTCGAATTATATATGTATATACGTATACACATATATAGACGCATCGCGGATGAAGCGATGCTAACGAATACGAAATCAGCTCTGAATGCTAGTTTAATATGCATACATACGTGTATCGTGTGTGTGCGTATATATGTGCGGTGGATCCTCGTGAGAGATACACGTTACCGGATGCCACGCCAGCGACCAGCTCGCTCGACCGACTTCCGATCCGAGCCTGACATGATTCGAGAAGCCTTCCCCGGCTACTTGGAATCGTAAATCTCCTATAATTGAGTTTACTCTCTCTCTCTCTCTCTTTTTCTCTTTCTCTTTCTCTATTGTTCTGCTCCTCGAAGGTCTGCCAATTCTGTCGATGGATCGATTCGTTCCCGATCTCGAACGCGCTTCCAACAATTTCGAAGCGTTCCTTTTCGCGAGAAATGAAATTAACAAAAGCTCCAAGGAATTACGAGCGTTAACCCTTTGAAGCCTTTTCGCGGTACCGGTTTCTACCGTTTACCCAAGCGATACGTCTTTTTGCGCCGCTCTCAATGTACGCTTGAACGAACCAAAATCATTAAACGTTAACTCTGGTTCCCGTAGGGGTCGTTACTCTGTAAATATGCTTGGTAGAAATGTTGGTATAAGTTAAAACGCCCGTAAATTCTTTCAACGGATCAACCTGTTCGACATGAAAGACGAATTAACTCAGTCAAATCTCGACGTGGCTGAAATTAATCCCTTTCGAAAGAGTTAAGGCTTGCTCAAAGGGTTAAAGAAGCTGGCGAAAAAAGGTGAAGAAACTTCTCCTTTCTTCGATAAATTCTCCAAACTTTTCTGCACAATTAATCTTCGCGATTTCCCCAAACATTCGAACGATCGTTTACATCGATCAACGATTCCGCTTCTGAACGTACCGCGCTTTCTGTACACGATAAATGTGAACGAACGTAGATACCTCGTACCGAGAAGGAATCGAAACTATCGTCTTTCATCGAATCTCAATAGAGGAACGCCGCTAATTATTCGCGCGAACAGATTACACCCTTTTTAACCCTTTCGACCGAGGCAGAAACGGCACGCAGAGTACCCGATGACATCAGGCGTGATCGTTCGGGAGATTAACGAGCGAGATCTTCGAGGAGCTTGAACGAACGAGCAGATTTCGCGGCAACGATCGTTAAAGAACCATGTGATATCGAAGTGATCGTTCTAACCGATCGATCGACTCGATACACCCCCGTTCGATACTCGAGTTGTGTGGCTGCTGGTCGCTGGTGAGTTCACGTTTTGTTCGCGAGTCGCTGTGAAAGTGGTATATATGTGTGTGTATATATATATACATATGTATATGTATATACTTGTAAATAACTGCTGAGAGAGAACGGCTGAAGAGAACGCTTTGTTGGACACGAGCTGTGCGAAAAGGCCTGATCAACCATGCAGCCTTCAGTTGAGAGAAACCGGCCCCCGAGAAGGGGGCAAAAAAAAAAACAGAGAAAATATCTTTAAAAAAAAAAATAAAAAAAATCAGCAAGCGATTGGACGATCGCGTCGCGATTCATTGAGAGGCAGATGCGAACGATACGAAGAGAACACGACACGGGAAACGGATTAAGAAAACTCTCTTTCGTAGTGCACCCCTGGGTAGATCGAGATCCCCTTGCCTGTGATATCCTCCCCCTGTGAAATCGAACACCTCTAACCCCTTGGAACGCTCAGCCTGCTGAAAGATCGTTCCGAAAACGTTGAAGCTCGCTGCCTCTCCTGGATTATCCTCGACGTATCCCATCTAGAGATCGGTAGCTCTCCTTGTTCAATCGGTAATTTTTCGAATGCAAGCCCTGGGCGTGATCTGACTGTTGGCACAATGACCGTAATCTTCGGGACCGATTTTGATCGTTTTGGAGGTCCCGCGTTTTTCTCGTCGAACAGTAGTAGATCGTAGAAAAGAGACAGACGTTTTGTCCATCAGCGTTCGACATCGTTTCGCGGATTTTTTTTTCCATCGCACTCTCTCCGCAGTGCTTGCCAGATAAAACGCGTTCCTTTTTTGTTTCCTCCGTTTTTGCTTCTTTTTTTTTGGAAGTTGTGCACGTATTTCGTTTTTCCTGGTCCTTTTTTTTCGTTTTTTTTTTCTTTTTTTTGGGGGGGGGGGCATAAAACTTGCACGGTACAATGGTAGACGATGTCACCGAGGCTGAGATGAGAATCTTTGACCATCTATCACGAGACCGTGGATTCGACGCATCTTGTGAAGCCATTACTGTCATTTCGCCAAGTCCGGGACGCGACAATTTTTTGCCGACCGTGTCGAACTTGCTTTGCCAGGATCAATGGCACGTGGGTTACGATTAAGATGAACCGAGGAAACTTTGCTCGTTCGTACACGATTTCACAAATGTTCTCAGTGTGCCAAAGAATATCTAATATTCTCTGTTAATAATATCAATTTTCAGTTTCTATTGTAGTCTATATTATTAAATATATATTTTGATATCACACGGTCTAATACTTAAAAATATTACAGAATACTATAGAAAACAGTATAGAGTGTCCCAGATTAAAGCAATTAAATCCATTTTTAAAACTTCTTTAAATTTTAGTGCCTTTGATTGCACTTCTTGACTTGAATTGTTTCCACTTTCTAAAGCTCAATTTGAAAAACTTTTTGAAATCGACTTTTTCGCAGAAACTGACAAGATTTCCAAAAAAAAAAAAAAATTAGAATTTTCACAAATAACAAAACGAAGTTTCCTCTGTCTTTTTTTCCCCCGGTCGCGTTTCACCCCGTTCTTCCTCGAATTCCCAGAGGAAGCAGTGAGAACCTCGCGAAGGGCGATCGCGTGCCAGCCAGGGCTAACGACACGCGTGGCGTCGCTTTCATGTCGTCCAAAGGCGAGGCGAACGACGAGGAAGCGACTCCTCGCGAGGGTGCCACTTTTTCGAGGTCCAAAAGTAATTTCGCCGCGGACTTACGCACATTTTTTCGTGAATTCCGCAGAAATTTGGTCATTCGGTAAAATCGCAATAAACAGAAAACTACTTCGTTTTTCTCAACGAAACTTTCTTTATTTTACACTTAAATATATGCTCTATAATTATTCAAGAAAAAAACATTTTTTTAAAATTTAATTCTTTACATTTAATAAATTAATTAACACGTTGAATGCCACGATGAATTTTCTATTATACGATACATATACTATTGGAATATTACCTAAGATAAATAAGTTACAGTGTATAATTATTTTTCGATGTTTTATACTTCATTAATTTCTTCACACCATTACGTTAACGATGGCAATAATTAAAAATCGATAATTATTGACATTTGTTCAAATTATGTTTTTCTACCAATCTGAGCGCGCCGGTCACCTGTGACCCCCATGGCGCCACTGCCAAGTTGAGTGCCGGTCACCGGTGACTCCCATGGCAGTCAACGTGTTAATTAATATGTATTTAATAGTATTTTTTTACGTATTTATATGATATCCGCTCTCCAGCACAAGTCTACTAAATGCGTACTTTAACGTGACCCACGTTCCAGTAACAGCGAAGACTGCAAAAAAAAAAAGAAAAAACGTAAAAGTACGTTTCCCGCATGCAATGTGTTAAGGTCGAAGCCCGTCTGCCACGTGGGTTCCGCGAAAACGCGATGAAATAGAGGCGCGAGGGGTGGCAGCTCCAAAATGGACGGGGAACGAGCAAAAAATCGGTACCTCGTCGATCGTTCACCGTTTTCACGCCACTTTCGTCGGTCGTTCCTACGTTTTTCTTGGCAAAGCGAGTTCAAAGGTCGCGGCGGAGATAAAAATCGTCGCGTCGAAAGGGGGGTGAGGGTGGGGAAGTTGTGGGCCGGCTCTCGAAGGGTGGCGAAAATAAATTAGAGAAAACGGCGGAGACGTTTGCGTGGAGCAGGCGAGATAAACAGAGAAAGAGAGCTAAGAAAAAAGGGGACACGCCGTAAAAACAGTAGAATAAAGGACGTGATGAAAGAATTGATTAAACGAGAGTAAAGTAATAACGAAGTGTGCTTAGAAGGAACCGTGATTAACGGTCGGCTGTCACGCACGCTGACAGCTGCATGGGGATCAGACGAAGCAATTTTACTTTATTTTTTTTTATTTTTTTTTTTTCTTGATTCTTTTGTTCAGCTTCATACCTGTAGACCACCACCCCCCTCTCCGTCCTCAACCCTTCTATTCCGTTATTTTCCTGGCAACGTACAATTTGAAGAGTCGAGTACCGCGACCTGTGCACTTGCTGTGAAACAACCCTTGCTCTGTTTAACCTGTTAACCGGGAACGACGAGTTAACTCGTCGCCATGCTGTAGGGATCACGTTGGCGCGTTAAATGTTGATATCTATCCCTTGTTTCACCGTTTTATCGCTGGTCATACAGTAGCAGACAAGAGTTTAAGACGAGAGGGCAATGTAAAATATAGTTTTATGGTATGCAAAAATTGTTTATATACTTATTTTTATCGTCATTATGGTAGAACACTATTTATTGATTTAGCATAGAGTATTCTTATTAATTAATAAGTCCTCGTGATTGCAAAACATTGAAATATTGTACGTAATTCTTTGGCAAGTGAATTATAATTATTATAAAATTAAATGCTGTGGAAAATTAGCATATTTTGTGTCTATTTAAAGCCAAATTTTAATAAATTCGCGCAATAAGTCTTTAGGCAACGAATTCCCGGTTAACAGGTTTCAGAATTGAAGAAAGTTTGATTAGAACGCTGCCCTCCTAAATTAAAGTATCCTAATGATGAAAACTGAAGTTTAATTATCTAGCGTTAGTAATATCGTTTTTAAAAGCTGAGGACAGATGAATTACAATATTTGCAAAGCCTTTAAAATTCTGTATCTTTGCATAAAAATTACATTTCAATATATTTATTTATTTTCTTACAGTGGTAAAAACCCATTAGTTATAATGCAATTTTTTATCTTAATCAATTATCTTAAAAAATGAAAAAATAAGAACATCAGAAAGGATATTTTAACTTAGATTGACAGCCCGATCGTTCGATCCTGAATGTCCACGCGACTCTTCGAATCGATCGTCACGAGAACGCAGAGCGTTTCCTCGGTCGAGAGCGTTAACCGGAAGTGAAACGAACGAAAGACACTTGGAGGCATAGTTGAACGTAAAAGTGAAACGTTCGTTCGCCTGTGCTCGCACCTGTGTTCCGTTCACTCTTCCCAAGTGCGTTAGAGTACGTAAAAAGGAAAGAAAAGCAAAAAAAAAAAGCATGAATTATTCCGTGCATATTTATTAGTAGCTGTTATTGAAGAGACACGTGGTAAAAAAATCGAAGCGTAGTCCATGAACGCTATAGCTGTTCCTTATCGATAGCGATAACTGTGGCCTTGTTCTTTGAAAGCTTCCATTGAGAATCGATTTTTGCAAGAATCCTAGTATTTTACCAGGTTGTCCAGAAAATTACGTATAATCATGAAAGTTACATATAATATAATATAAATTACGTACCAATTTTTCAAATTAAATTTCTAACAACTTTATGAAAATTTTTAATCCAAACAACCTCACGTTTCGGTATAATTATTTAAGAAATCCTGTTCTTTCAAACAAAATCGGCAAGAACTTTCTGGACAACCCAGTGTCACAGCTTCTTTCGATCTTTTGTTATATTACTTTTTATTTTCTTGATTTACACCCAATTACCAGATTTATCGTTACTTAATTTGAGTTGTTTCGTTTGTCATCCTCCCATCGATTGTATTTCGACACTTTCGAGACGCACTGCTGCCGCTCGTTGACGATGTGCTACCCCCCCACCCTCGAATCCCAAAACTGTCACCTCCTCCGCCATCCCCCTATGTCCCAAACGTTTAACCGACGAAACTCGAAGTGCCTGTCGAACCGAATGCCCGTACCCCGCCAAAGGGAATAACACGTTGATTCGAGAAATAGCGAGGAGCACTTTGCGCTTTCGTCGTGTGTGTACAGTTCTTTTAGCTTAGTTCAAATCTCTGCGCGAAGAAAGAGGGTATCGTCGAGCCAGCGCGACGAAACTGGGTGCGCGGAGGGGTTTGGGACGGGGGTGGGGGGTGGAGGTTGTCGTTAAAAGGCATGGAAAGGGGGTGGGAGGGGTGGGTAAACAAAACAATTTGAAGCGTAACAATGTTCTGTTGATTGTAAATTGTATTCTATAACTGGTGATGTTGAAAAGTTGCAGAAAAGAAAATGAATTCGTGGACTCGTCTCGTTGATCTTGGCTCGAAGATACCCTCGACTGTGGGGCTTAGTAAAGCTGCTAAAACCGTGAGAAGAGGACGGAAAAAGAAGATTTCATGTATATAGATATACATACATACATATATACATACATACGTACATGATAATGCCTGTAGAGAAAACCGTTTACCGAGTCCCTCAGTCCTAAGCGTGTGTGTTGTGTTCGCACATAGAACGGAGATTTGAAAAAAGTAGCCTACCACGTGTGTAACACCTCTCTCTCCGTTCACTCCCTGCAAGCTAACTCGAGAGAGCGAGAGAAAGAGAGAGAGTGAGAGAGGGAGAGAGAGAGAGAGAGCTCATACCCGCCCCTAATCTGAGTAACGAAAAAAAAAATAAAAAAAAAACGAAGCGAGGCGAGCGAGAGACCCGAGAATGAGAGAAAGAGCGAGCAAAAATAAAAGATACAGTTAACGAAAAAAAAAGCAAAAAAAAAAAAAACAATGACTCGTTTTCACTAAAAATGGCAAGCACTAATGATCTGTTCGTACGACTTGCAGCTCCACGGTGGCTCATCCCTCGGAGTTGCCACCCTCTCCTCACCAGTGGGAATAAAAATCTTCTCCGAAATCGCGAACACGGATGACGAACCCGCGGCCGACAGTGTTCTTCGCTGCACGCGAAGAGACGTTCAGGGATTTTCGACGGCCCGAAGAAGATGGGAAGATGAGAAGAGAGCGAAGGGGAGTGGAGGGGAAGCCGGGAAGAAGCGGAAGAACGTGAGCAGAGGGGGAAGAGAGACGGGGTAAACGGGTGACAAGGGGAAGAGAAAAGTGGCCGGGTTCGAAGGAAGAGGATCAAAATGAAATAGAAGAAGAAGAGGAGGAGGAGGAGGAGGAGGAAGAGGAAGAGCCAAGAGAGACAATAGACTGCCGAGCACCGAAGCCTCAATTTTCGACTAGCTGATATATATATACATAGATACGTGTATGTATATAGATATCTATAAATATATATTATACATACCGCTGTATACATACCAGAGGGAGAGAGAGGGAGGGAGCCTAGGAACAAGGGATATACACAGTGGCACGCAAAAAGGCACACGATACGAAGAAACACAGTCCGGGGAAAGTGGATGCTGAAATCGAAGAAAAAAGAGAAGAAAGAGATGAAGAGAGAGACGATCAGTTTCGAGGGACTCGAATTTTCACGAGCTACTACCCAGGAGCCAGTGAACGAGGAGAAGAAGCAAGAAGGAAGAGCGAAACAGGAGAAGCGTGTACACGTAATTCGTGAGGAAGGGTCGAAAAGACGGGCCAGTCTTCTTTCATTTTCTTTCCGTTTCTGGATTCCACACGCCTCCCCGATAAGTGGTGTACCCTACCACACGCACCTATGCGCATGCGAGAGGGAAACGAAGGAAAGGAAACACGGCGTGGCCGCTGCAGCGCGTACGTTCGTAACGATTAACGATTAACGCGGATGAAAGGTGGCCGGAATCGATCCGTTCCCTTCGACGAGTATACTCGACGCCAGCTTGTAACCGTGTGTGTAATATAAATATATATGTATGTATGTATGAGATGTATACGTATATGCTCGACGCGGTTCCTCCATCGAACGAATCTGCGAAAGCGAGACGAGAAGAGAAGCGTTTCGGAGTACCCTGCGAGTACTCCAGTTTACCTTGTACCTGCTGAAGCGGAACAACCACACACAAAGAGAGAGAGAGAGAAGCACCGTTTTCCTCGGATATTGGATGAAGGCTCGTCTTGGATCTCGAATTAACCCCGTATGATCGATGGAGAACCCATGGAAGGATCGATCGCGGGCCCCTTTCGTTCCCGTTGATCAACTCGACCCGTGGGATGCGCTGTTGTCCATTGTTATCGGTTACGTAAGCGTTTGTAATTAGCGCGAGCACAGCTTGGACGGCGCACGACCGAGCCGCTTCGAGGAGAGGAGCAGAATTCCGGCGAAAGGTCGCGGGAAAACACGAACACGGAAGGGGACGAGTTTCACGGGACTCGCCGAAGCGGAACCTGGCTCCAGACAGGATCTATCTCGAGGGAAGCCTGGGTCGAGTCGAACAGTTTACGAAGCTTCCAGGAATGAGAGCTGTGGATGGGATCCTATGTTTCGAGCGGATTGTTTTAATGATTTTAACGATGTAAACCGTTCTTTAACGGTGAACGAGTGGATAGTTTGAAGATGTTAACAGCTTGACCTGCTCGAACAGGAGAACGGAAGCTATGGATAGCAACGAACAGCAGATATTACAGAAGATTCTACGGAGAAGCTCGTTTCATTCGATTCTAGGGATCGCACACGTTGGTCCCTCTCTTAAGCGAGTAAACCTCGGTGAATCCTGTTCGATCGACGAACCAACCGCGTCCACGGACCAAGAACGATCTCCAGGTCGACGCGTTGAAGATTCCTGCAGGGAGAGACGACGCTGTCAATCAAGACCTAATGACGGACTTCCGTTTGCTTCCTTGGAGAGGATGCGCGAAAGCTGGTTCCAGCTTCCGTATCGCGTCGCAGCGAGTTACAAGCAGGCAGCTTCGCTCGCGTGGGACCTCGACGCACGTAGTGGAAGATCGAGTTCACTCACGGAGATCGATGCAACGTTCGAACACGCGTTACCCCTGATTGCGAGCTGCACAAGCAGAAGAGCACAGCTCGAGCTCGTTGTTTCCCGAGAAGAAGAGGACGACGTTGATTCTCCGCCACCCGGAAGAGGTCACCTTCTATACCCGAAACCGCCTAGGAATCGCCGTTGTTTCCCTACAAAACACGACGGCCAATCGCACACGCATGGAGGACCGCACGCGCGCGCGCGCGATTTAATTCCAATAAAACAATGCACACTGCCGAGGAATCGTGGCGAGCGCTATCATCGCTGTTAACGCGCCGGGATGAAGAGGGATTCGCGAGGACAGCTACGAAGAAGGATCGCTCGAATCGTCCGGAGTCGTCTTTTCTTTTATGTAGATAGACGGTTAGCTAGTTAGATCGATAGATAGTTAGAATAGATAGACACCTTCTTTAGTTTAATTCTTCTGAGACTTTGTGTAAGCGCTTCCGTGCGAGATCTCGCTTTGATTTTTCATTCGTTTTAGAGCTTCTCGATGATCGCTCGAATCGCGGCCTCCGTTTGAATCCTTCGAGCTTCAGTTTCGTTCTGTTCACCGTCAAGGTTCAACGACGTCGTCGACGAACGACGGAAGAGAAGGGCCGCCTTCTCGCCCCCCCCCCCCTGGCCTCGCGATTAAAGCGAGCCACGGCGGGGTCGTTCGTCGACCACGTCGAATAGACGTATCTGTATTACCAAGTAGTATAAATAACCGAGAAACGATGATTACGATTACGATTATTTTTGTAGCCGAATTCAGACGCACTCTGAGGCCGGACCACGAGCGCACGGTATCCATAATTACGTTCTGAGTGTGATTTTAGTTTAAGGAAACTTAGGTAGCCAGTAGATTTTCACGAGGAATTTTACCTTACGGTAAGGGACCTTAGGTAGCGATTTAGCGTTAGTAGCGAAACAGAGGGGCTCGTTCTCGTTTCGATCCCGCTGAACGAGACGGGGACAAGTGTAACAAGGAAAAAAAAGCAACGCATGTGTTCTCTTTTTTACGCAGACTCAAACTGATTTCTAACTACCACGTAACGTACACGTAACGATATCGTTTAAGCGCCGTTTAGCACGATTGCGTCGAGGCGAGAAGGGAGTATAGGGAACGCGGATCCGGTTTTGGAAGCGGAGTAAAACTTCGAACGAGGAGTGTAACAGAGGCGGCGGAGTCAGCTTCGGCTGAGAGACAGCGCGAAAAGACACGATTTATTCGAACGATCGATCTAAGACCGTCGTTTCTTTTATTTTCTCCTTTCTTTTTTTTTTTTTTTTATTATAAATCCGGAAACAGAATCCGGTGTGTGTGCGTACGTGTATGCGTTTTTCCTTCAGGAAGACTTCGAAGGGAAATGATTTGTATTGAAAAAGTTACGTGTCCGTTTCCCTCCTACAACGGAGGACTCGATAATTGTCATTCTGGACGCGCGATCGCGACTCGCCAAGGCCGCCGCGTGTTGCGCCGGATCACCGGAAGCGATGCTCGAACGTTGCGACGCGCGGTACCCTTTCTTCGTCGAGGTCTTCTTTTGTATAATAACTACAATAGAGCGCCGGCCTAGCCGATGCGCTTCTTCGTCATTTGTATATACGTCATCGCGTTCACCGTGTACATAAATAATTTACTATGTAGTACTAGCTCATGAATCGAATCACCATAGCAGAAACCCAGCAGCGATTGCGAGCGCGTGCGAAATTTTCCTCGTGTCTAATCGCAGGCGAAACAAATGCTCGTACACGATAATAGTTCCGTAACCTAGCCAGGCTCCACGTTAATCGTGTCTGCTACGCGAACAGACCGTTCGCCAACAGACTTTGGCATCGTGCTTTCACCAAAGAACGAACGATTCCCCGGTCAATTCGTCAATTATGTTCGCCAACGATGGTGGACACTGTGTTCGATGCAACCACGATGCTCGTTGCGTCGGCGAACAGTGTCGAGCTGTTTCTATAATTGTTAGCGAGCAGCTACAGTGGCTCCGAAAACTATTCGTACACTGTGTTACAAATGAATTCGTTTCACCTTAAAATTCTGATTTCAACGAAGGTTTTTAATAAAATTCTGTAAATACGTAGAACGTAATAGTATGTTTATGGATTAATTTTTTCTTTTATTAAAATACCATCTTAAAGAGGCGAAAACAACGTTAGTGATCTCAATAGTTTTTCTCGTATTTTTAACATAATTTTGTAATGGTATGTGATAAAGCAAAACCTTTCGGATGAAAGATGTTCGATTTTTAATTTTCTATCGCTCAGTCGTAGATAAAGATTCCAGAGAAACTTGTGTTCAAAGCATGAAGAATCGCTAAAACTTTGAGGATAATTTTTTTTTTTCATCCTCTCAAACAGAATTCTCGTCGAGAAAAAAAAATTGCTCCAAGTATAACCCATTATGCTCTATACAAATGCGAACTTTCATTGAAATCAGAATTTCAGGATCAGGTGAATTTCCTTGAAATGTAGCGTACGAACACTTTTCGAAGCCACTGTACGATCGGCGTGGATCCAGGATAAGAGAAGTTTGTCTCGCTAGAATTCACCTACCCACTTCATACCGATCAACAGTGAACGTGGACGTTGTCGTCGCCTTAATTAGAGACCATGAAAATCGAACAGAACCCTCGTAACCGCGAACACTTCGACGGATAAAAGGGCTGCTTGCGAGTAGACTGTCGCGGTTGTTCGTGCGCGTTCAGAAGTTTACGAACGAGACTAAAGAAGAAGCGTAACCGAAATCGTTTTTTAAAAACCCTTCGAACGTAATATTACGTTCACCCTCGCTTTCAACATTGTACGCGTTCCACCTTTCAAACACGCGACCTTGCACGGTTTGAATCGCAAGTTTCCGCGGATTCAGCTTCTTTCAACTAAATCGTCGGTTTACCCGCTTGTAGCTTCCGGTTTTTTAGAATTCAATTCACCGTTTCCTTCTCACCGTTGTTGTTGTCCTTTCAATACGCGCCAAATGTGAAAAAGGTTGTCCCGGTTTTATCGCGGACTTTTACGCCTAGACTGTACACACCCTTTTACGTTTTAACAGCCTTTCGCACAATTGTCCGGAAGTTGATTCGCCCGGGGATCGAAAGAGTGGTCCAAGGGAGGGGGGAACGAAAGGAACGAGAAACTACCGATTTATCCGTGGTGTCATTCTCGAAGCCTGTCGAAGGAGGAGATCGCCGTTGTTGCGTCGAAGTTTCGCAACGGTCGCCGTTCAACTAATCGCAAAGGAAGCAGGGGGATGAAAGGGGCGAGGAAGGGTGGCGCGTGGCGAAACGCAACGAAAGGGAAGCGTTCGAGCGATTGAATGTGTATGTATGCGTACGTGCGTGTGCTAATAGCAAAGGGAGAGAAAGGGAGGGTGAATAATTGCGTGCGTGAACATTAATGTTTCCTATTAAGTGTGGGAAGAAGAAGCCACACGGATGTGTGTTTGTAGATGATTACTTAACAAGATTTTGTAAATACGTAGCTCACTGTAGCTGGTCAGTTGGGCATTTAACGAATAATAAAACACGCCTCGAGGTAGAAGATAGCGACGAAATGGAGGCGAGGCGAAATGAAGACGGGAAGAGGAGTCGAAGAAGGTGTGGAATGATCTACACGACACTCTCTTCGTTGCACCTCTACATACATACGCGTATATATATATATGTACGTGCGTACATATACATGGTGTGCACGCGCGAAGACGAATGTTCATTTTTTTTCTCTTTTTTTTTTCGAATGATCGATCGCGAACACACCCGAACGTGTGTTTTCATTCTTTTCTTTTTGTAATGGTCCTCGATCGCACAGAGGACCGTGGAGGAATATGCTAAACGAACAGTGACCGGAGGCTAGGTGATAATGCATAAGTCGTAAGGTACCTACGTAAATTAGATAATGACTAATTAAGCGGCAAGAAGAAACTCCACACGTATACTCCACACTAGCGAATATGCCTTCATTATGGAAAGTGGCTGGCACGTGATGCACCAAACAATAAAGTTGCTACGGATAAAAAAAAAGAAAAAAAAAAAGAAAAAATGCAAAGAAACGAAAAGACAAAAAAACGACTGCAAACGGTGGTTCTCTTGTCTCCGATTTGGCACGTTATTTTTTTTTTCTCACCCCCCGTTCTTCCTCGACCCCTTTTACGTTCTTCCTTCTCTGTCTATCTCTGTTTCTTCTCTTTCTCTCTCTTTTTTTTCCTGTTTTACCTTTCAGTTTCGCTCGCAGCTTTCAAGTTTCTTTCAGGTTTCACTCGCACCGTCTATTCCCTCCCCCTTCGACACAGCAAACCACCGCAGCACCGGGTTCAGTTCAGCTTCCGCTTTCAGCCACTTCCGTTTCTGCTCGGAGAGACAGAGCCACTGGGGTGATTCCCGTTTACGTGGACGCGAAACTGCCAGGATGCTTGCCGCGCGCGCGTGTCCGATTTCGCGATGGCGATGAGCTACACATGCGGTTCAGATCCTTGCACAGGGATAAGCAGCTCGAGATCAGAACGCGTAGCTTAACGCGTTTCGTGTATCTCTTTACGTTACTCAAGATCACTATGAAGGGAACGCTTAAAACTAATTACTTCGCATGAATTTCTTAAGGAAATGCGATTATCTTGAAATTTACGATAATTATGGTAACTTAGGAAATTCGTTGCTTTATCTTCTTTATTTAAAAGAATTGGTAAAGCTTTTAGTAAAAAAATTTAAAGGATATCTAGACCAGAGCATCTATTGAAAAGCGCTAAATTGGATTTGCATACAAAATTCTAAGGCTTGATTTCATCAGTAATTGTATTGGAATCTAAAGAAATACAATTGTCTTGAAATTTATGATAATTATGGTAACTTAGGAAATCCGTCGCTTTATTCTTTATTTAAAAGAATTGATAAACTTTTTAGTAAAAAAAAAAAAATATGTTGAAAAGAACATTCATTATAATTATAAAGCTCACAATTGGATTTAATACAAAATTCTAACGCTTGATTTCATGAATAGCTGTAGTGGAATCTAAAGAAATACAATTATCTTAAAATTTACGATAATTATGGTAACTTAGGAAATTTGTCGCTTTATTTAAAAGAATTGGTGAACCTTTTAGTAAAAAATTTGGAAGATGTTGAAAAGAGCATCTATTAGAAATTGCTTTATCCGTTATTTAAAAGAATTGGTAAACTTTGTAGTAAAAAATTTAGATGTTGAAAAGAGCATCCATTAGAAAGCTCACAATTGAATTTAATACAAAATTCTCGCTGTATTGAAATCTAAGGGGACGCTGCGAAACGTACTTTCGTGAATTCTTGATTAAGAAGAAACAAATAAACGAATAAATGGTGAAACCATAAAGATGATCGACTGGCGTGTCTCTCCGAGGCCCTTCTCAAAACGGGCCGGAACCGCACACGCACACGCCGGAAGCGACGAGGCAAGAGGGACGCAGGTTTCCCGTCCTTTCTCGACTAATTCAATCCCTAGACGATCTAGCGACGAACAATGAGCCAAGCACTTTTCGACTATTCGCGTGTACAGAAACAGAGAAAGAGAGTGGATGCGTCTTTTTTTAAAGGAAAAATCGCACAGACCAGGTGAAAAATGGGGCGAACGGAGGAGAAAGAAGCAGAGATTCTGTCGCCAATCTTCGTATCGTTGTAGCCGAGCACGAGATAAACGTGACGACCTGTCGTTAGTAACTAAGAGGCCTTAATATATTGCGTTAACGGATATTATAACACACGTGCACACAGAGGACACGCGTCAGGTTCAATTTAAGCGTAACACGAGAGTACGTGTATGTAGTAGCATTAGCCGAGAGAACACAGACAAGAGTTTAACCTGCAAGTAATCGATAGTATACAAGGTCACGACTTTTCGAATTGTGAATAATAATAATAATAATAATAATAGTAATAGTAATAATCTTACTGTTAGCGAACCCCGCGAATCGGGGGCAATTTCAATTTTCAAGCGACGAAACTTTTTATAGTGTACAGTGAAAGTAGTCGGTTTTCTTTCTCTGCGAATATTACACGAAGTAAGTCCGACACGCGCACGCTTCCGGCCGAAAGTTTACACCCTTTGACTATGACAGACGTTGACACTGGTACTGGTTACGGTAGGAATTCTGTTTTACGGCGTACACTGAGAACTTTGGGTGAAATTTTGGGTAGGGATGCATTTTTGTGAAAACAAAATTCGGTAATGAAAAAAAACTGAATTTCAATACATTGAAACGATATTATTTATTTGTTTGTATTCTGAATCGAATTGCTATTGGGAATAGCATCGTCACGAACGCAAAATTTATAAGTGCCAATAGGCACACAACGAAAGAATAAGAGTTAATAACTCAGAAAACGTAAGAATAACGAAGAACGAAGAGTTTAGAATCGCGTAAAATTGCAAATTCTAAAAATTATTGATCGACTTGGATCGAAATCGTGACGATTTCTTATTATCGTTATTAGTGCAGGCTGCAATGTTAATTCTAGATTTACGGAACCCGTCAACTCGACGAGTTTCGAACTTCATGAAGAAAATTTGCAAAAATAATTACTATTAATTACCAACAATTTTTGCTGACTTTTATTTTTTATGTATTAAATTTACCTAAATCTATTTCTCTCTCGGTTCTGCAATTTTAAATTCTGTTTGATGCATTCACCTATTCCGTAATGTATTTATATAAGAAATGGATATACAGAAAATGTCCGCAAATCTGGTATTAATTTTGAGTCATCGATGGAGAATCGAATGCGAGAGAAGCAAAGATGACCGGACAAACTTTCGATCGACAGCGTGCGTCACATAAATATTTCACGCGATAAGGATAGATGAGACACAGTGTAAAATGTAAAGATCGACGCAGTCGCGTCGATTCCACCGTTTATCGATACCTATCGCACGTTTTTATCGTCTAGGTCCGATCTTTCGCGGGTTAAGCATCGGAAACGCAGTCGCGGGGAACAAAATCGCCTCGTTTAGTTGTTGCGTCTTGTCTCGAGACAACGCGTTGAACGAGCATAAAGGAAACAGAGAGGACTGCTCGTTACGTGGATGCAAATGTCGCGGAGCATTTATGGCCGGCTGTAAAAAGCGACATGCAAATGAAAATGGGACGGCATAACGCGTGGCAATTGTTTTGAAGTCGTCGATGACGAGGAGAACCAGGGAACGAAAAAAAAGGTTGGACCAAGGATTGAAGCACGATTCGTTTCATTTTCAACGCCCATGTTGATTACAATACCCCAACCTAACACAAATCTATTCATTTTTCGATTTAATCAGAAAGATTCTAACGCGCCCCCCCCCCTTTTTTTTACATGGCTAGGGCGACGACCTGAAATTTTATCATAATTATACCTTTTCTTTAACAATAAGTTTACTGGACCCGTCAGTTTGACAAGTTTTTCTGGGCTTCATGAGCAAAATTTAGAAAAACGATTACTATTATCCTTGGCAATTTTTGTCGACTTTTATACCCTAGTCTATTTTCTTCTCAGCTCTGTAATTTCGAATTCTGTACGATATATACCTATTTCGTGGTATATTCATATTAGAAATAGATATACAAGAAATGTTTGTAAATCTAGTGTTAATCCTTCTGTAATGTTTTTAGGTCTACTAGTCTCAGATCTTTTGACTTTGCCTATTTGCTTAAGCGATTTTGAATTTGTTAAAAAATGTATACGTTAAGAGAATTAATTTACGTTTGCCAGTGTAAATCGTAAACGAGGAAGCCTAAAACGCTGCCGTCGACAAAAACGAACACATGATTACAAAGAAATTAAAAGATTCTACAATTCGCAATTCGAAATACCGGTACAGATAACGAAACGATAGTGAAAAGACGCAAAATTAAACGAGGCGAACCGATTTGTACAGAGACACATGTTGGACTAAAATAAGAAGCACAAGTCTTTCTTAAGAGTCTTTATTAACACTAGAACTACCAAACCAGTCGAAACGACCAATTGATGATTACTCACAGTAACTTGATAAATCCACTGTTCCAACGCTTCCAAAATTTATTATAATTTTCCTGTAGAAAGTATAAATAAAGATTTGCTTTCTATGTATTCAATATCTTTTCACGTAATTTTCAATTTGATCTCTTCTATGCAAACAAATACACTGTAATTGTCGATAATTGTTCTAGTGTTAAAAACATCGCTCAAAATTATAACGTTGACACGTACTGCCTACGTGGCTTTACAAACAACAACATAATCAGAATGAACACGCATCAAGTAGATGAAAACAAAAAATAAAAATTATATGCGAATACGCAAGATGACGTTAGGGCTACTAAAATCTAATTAACCCCTTAATGCACAGTTTTTTTTTTTTAAACCCGGCCAAAAAAAATCAATTCTGTTTAATGTAAAAGAACACAATTTAGAACGTTATCTTGGCGAGAAAATTAAAAAAATACAAAAATATTCAAAATTTTATTGTCGCTCGAATTATCTCGAGTGTGCAGTTTGGTCAGTTTAACTCGAGCGTGCACGTTAACACTATTCCTACCACGACCGGTGAAATGACCGTTTTTAAAATTTCGATTAGAATTTCACATATACAACGTAATCGAACCGCCTTTAAATTTTAGACTTTTTCTCAAATATACGTATAATACATTTTTCGATATTCACTCCTCTTTTCATTGTTCATTTTTTTTTGAGAAAAATTTGTAGCCTGTCTTACGTGGGAATGTCGCGATATGAATAGGTGTACGTGAAATGTCGATAGGAATAGTGTTAATTTCTTGTACTTTTCTTTTCACCGTATTATGAGAAAACTATTTAGCTTTCAGCAAAACTGTTTAACCTTATTTGAGTTTACACTTTAAGGGAGTTTCCATGATTATTAGAATAATATTAATTTCAATATTAACTTCCATGAACATTGTATCAGAGCTAAAAATGGTGTACGTGAAATGTCGATAGGAATAGTGTTAAGGGGTTAACAACACACCGGTTCCCCGGACTCGTCGACATGCTTACAGACATTAGGGAAAGTGAATATCATTCGCACGTGCCACGTTTACAGCGTATCTCATTCTAAACGAGAAAAAGTAAAAAATAAAAGGACTCCACCGATCGTAGTTCTTCCCCGGGAGTACAGTTTCTTCGCATCAGCACTGCCAGTTTTACCCATTGTTAAACGGAAAGATCGTCATCGATTACCCGTTATCGCTTAGTTCGCGTCGTTCCATTTTCCGGTCTCGTTGTGGATTCGAGGACGTTGAACCAATTCATCGAAGAAAGCATCCAAAAAAAAAACACACACACAGTTCCTCCTTGCATGAATTTCTCGATAATCGAGAAGACCACGAACAATGTTGGACTCTCGATTTTGACAACTCGATCGAGAATCGAGGAACGCCTTTGGAACGATCCTCGTTCAACGTCCTCCAGCGATTTCGAATGCTGTAACGGGAACACAGGGACGGAAGTCTCTCGTCACGTGCGTGTAATATCTGTACAAAGAAGGGAAACGAAAGACGGCTGCCGTCGAGGGAGAGGAGACGACTTTGGGAGCTCGACGGCGAGTTAGCGCTCGTAAGCGTGTAAATATTAGCGTTTAACCTTGACGATTCGCGTATCTTGAAAGTAGCCCGAAGCCTTTTCACGATTACCGATAAAGGAGACGAGATAGAGAGGAGAGAGGAGACAGATCTTGATGTTACCTCGATAACGAGGGTTTAACATCAAAACACACACACACACACACACACACACTCACAGTGAGGAGAAGAATATATATATGTATGTATGTATATGTATGAGAAAGAAACAAGCCAGGCACAAACAGTAAAAAGAACCTCAGACCGTGTTGTTGTACATAGTAGAATAGAGTTCGCGAATTAAAATTAGGCAACAAAAAAAAAAGGAGGAACACAAAGAGTGAAACGTTCAGATTCTAAGATTTTAATCGTGCGTAGAGCGTGTACTTAAAACGGATCACAGATCACGCTAATCCGGGTGAACACGTATTTTTAAGAGATATTAACCGCGTTAAGGTGTTGAGACGAGCCCCGAGCCGTGGAAGTTTCACCTTTCTCCGATTATATATCCAGTTTTCTCTTGTCTCTTCGATCGCCGCGTCCCGCGCTCCCGTAAATCTTCCATTCTCGAGCTGTTTACCGTGCGAGACGCGAAGAAACTCTCGTTACGCCCCCTCGGAAACCGTTCGACACCGGAAACACGGACGTTCGCCCGCCACGACTTCCTTTTTCCTCGCGTCGATACGTAAATAGGTACACACACACACGCATACACATACAAATATAAGGTTCGTTTCTTCGTGTCGGGCGAACTATCTTCGTTTTCACTCTCTATCTCACTCTCTATAATATACACGGACGTGTATATATATATATACACACACGAATGAATATATATACACACACACACGTATATATATATATATATTGATAAAGGACAAAAAAAAAATGGAAAAAAATAGCTGGTACATTAGGAACTAGGCTCAACGATCCGGCACTTCTCGATTTAGGAAGACGATCCACTTAGCCTCTTCGGATGCATCGCGCGAGGATATATTTTTTTTAACGACGAAACATCCCGACGGCATGGTTTTACTCGCAGAACTCGCTGTTCAACCCTATCTCTCTTCGCTCGGGGTTCGTTCGCCGAACACGGGCAACCCCGATCGTATAAGTATCACGCTATAGCGAGGCGCATTTCGCTCCGTTTCGAGCCAAACGAAGAAAACCTCTTGGGTACTTCCGAACGTTCACTCGGAAAGGGACAAAGGAAACGAAAAGAAAACAAGAAAAATGAAATGAAACGGTCCGGGACGGACAACGAGGGGGAAAAAGTAAACGGAGAAACGACACAAAGTGCGAGTGCTCGATCGTTGATCGATTTATGATCGTCTATTTAATGTTCTGCGTGTCCCTTGTTCTTGGTGTTCTTGTACTTGTAAGTACGTGGCGATTGGCCGACGGGAGTTCTTACGTTTGGGAGATAATTGTAATAATAATAATTTTCACGAATGTTTCTTTCTCTTAACACTTTGCCGACCGCCAGTGGTTCAACCTCACGCGCTCCCGACCGGCTCGTTTCGACGTGGACGCATCGTTAATGATTTTATCATTAACACTTCATCGACCGCGTAAACTTATTGCACACGCACTCCCGATCGGCTCATTTTGGCGTGGACGCATCGCTAATGAATTGATCGCAAAGATTTTCTTCGAGTAATCGATAGTTCAACCGTTTGCACTCGAGAGGTGACCGTTAGTCGTTTATCGATACTAACTTCAAAAATTCTCCAATTCGAAATATTTACTAAAATTCGCCCTACATTATACGTCATTTAGTTTAGTTAAGTGATACGCTAAAATTTACATACTCGTATGACTATTTAACCTCTGAGTCTGACTAATAAACAAGCTAACCGAAAATTTGTGAAACTATCATTTGGTGCCTAACGGTCACCTCTCGAGCGCAAAGGGTTAATATCTCGTTACAATATACTCACCTTCGTGTAAGGAAACATTACAAAACTTACAAACTAATTGTAAGCACGTAAAAGCCGATTAATAGGCTTCCGGTCGATAAAGTGTTAAACGATACTTCCTTCGCGTGATTAATAGTTTAATATCTCTGTATACAATATACACGCGATATTGCTCTGAAACGTGTTACCTTCGTATAAACGAGCGTTATAAAATTGACAAAAGAAATATGCAAAAAGCCGATTAACAAGCTCCCGATCGGTAAAGTGTTAATAATCATAGCTATCGATTTGAATGGAAAAATCGCATCGTTTTTGATGTACTTGGAATTCATTTTAAACGAACGGTTGCTTGTGATTAATAAGCGATCGTTGGAGAAACGACGTGAGGACTCCTCGGCCACGATTATTTCCCTCAAGCGGGGAATCACCGGAAACGAGTGGCGAACCACGCTTGAGCGGTCGAATCTGGACTTCTTCGTGAACATGTACGTTTAATTAACCATCGATTAAGCCAGGCAATTAGCAGGGCGTTTGTACATACTGTGAAACTTACGTGAAGCGTACGTAAAGCGACAAGCGTGTGAAATCTTTTAAAACTTTACTGGTACTTTCACGTGTACAGGGTGTTTCGTTTGTCATGATCGTTTCGAATACGTTTGATTAACAACGAAACAGAAAAACGTTTCGGAAGGGATCGTTTCTTTCTTCGATCGTTATTCGATGACGGTACTCCAGACGGTGAGAACGAACGGAACACCCTGTATATGGGTACGAATATTCTACGGATATGTGTAACGTAACAAATTCTTTCGTGTCGACGCTATTACACACGTAGGATCGTTTCTATTAGTATATATGTGTACTTTCAGGGGTGAACGGACGGCCATGTCCGTTCGCGCTCGAACCACTCTAAATTCACGGCCAAAATAACGTTTAGGGATGCTCGTATGCCTTCTACACATACACGTGAACACACCAGATACACTTGTATAATTGATACACCCGCTGCGTCTCACGGGCTGTCGATTAAGTAGTCGTGAACCCTGTCGAAGGTTAAAAAAGGAAGCCAAAACTAAACATGTACCTAAAGGATAATTGAAAGATGAACCTTATAAGAATTAGATGGTAAAATTAAATAACTCTCATATCGTTTAAAAAATTGTCACTCGTAATCGAATTCAATATTCAATGTTAATTTCAACGAAATCGTAAAATCTTTTAGACTTTCAGTGACAACGAACGTACTGATAAAATATACTGTACTTTTTTTTTTTAATTTATCCCCCAGTGAATTTACAATTTATTGGAAAGGAACATTAGGTAAATTATTTTATCAGTTTGGTAGATTTAACATGAAGATACTCTCCCAACGGATCGTATCCGAGAAGGCTACACTGTTGTCGTTTGGGTGTGTCTTGTGCAGTCTTTTAAATATGTTCGTTTTAACCCTTTGCGCTCGAGCGAACCAGCAACTCGAGATAAGTTAGCCACTTCTGCTTATTTCACAAGTTTCCACCGTTAACTTAGAATGAGTTCAGACACAATGTAACGCTTTAAACTTGCATATTTTAACATTTTACATATCTTCATACGTAATCTCTAAACTCCAAAGAAATAAGTAGGCCAAACCTAAATAAACACTGTTATCGCTCGATTTTCCTGAGAGGCACCTCTCCAACCGCAAAGGGTTAAATAGGTTTTTCGCCAAATCATTTGGACGTTTGTCCAGTCGAGCTCTGTGTATCTTCTTTTGAGAAGATTTCAATTTCTTCCTTCGCCGTTTCAATTCCTAGATCTTTGCGAAGGTTTTAATTATGGCCGTTCATCATGGACGCGGATGCATCGCTAATGAATCGATCACAATGATTTTCTTCGAGTAATCGATAGTTTAACCCTTTGCACTCGAGAGGTGACCGTTATTCGTTTAATGATAATAATAACTTCAAAAATTTTCAAATTCGAAACATTTACTTAATAATTCACGTATATTAAACTTCATTTAGTTTAGTTAAGTCGTATATTAAAATTTACATATATGACTATTTAACATCCGGGTCTGAATTAAAGTCTGAAAATTTGCGAAACTATCATATGCTAGGATTACGATATTCCATGAGAGGGGACAGCCGAGTGCAAAAGGTTAATATCTCTTTATAGTATATATACGATATCGCTCGAAACAGTCGCCTTCGTGTAAGGAAACGTTACAAAATTTACAGACTAATTATAATCATGTGAAAGCCGATTAATAAGCTTCCGGTCGATAAACCGTTAAGAGTTTCGATCAATTAATCCAACCCCGTGTTGCGCAGCGTTCAAACGTAGAGTACGTTTCCTCTTCCTCTTCCCAACGACCCCCTCGAACTTGCCGCCAAGATGGCGCGAGCGGAAGTCGAACGAGACCGCGGCGAAGCTCGCCAGGAAATCGTTGAACGTGTCGCGCAACCCCTGTAATCTATATTCGTTCGAAAGTGTCCTGTCCGCGAAAAAAAAGAAAAAGAAGGACCTCCCTTGTAATATACTGTGTACTATGTCGCAACGATAGGTGGCGAGGATTACTAATTATAGTTAAAGTAATAGAGGTAGAGAGAGAGGCTGATCTCCGCCGTGTAATTTTTGTATTTTCGAAATAGCGAGGCTGGCCGACGATTTAATTATTATGGTAATAATTGTAAAACAGTACAACTTGTGCAACGTTCGTTGTCACTCTGTCGGCAGAGGGGCAGCGCGATCATGCGAACGATCCTTGTAATATATATGAAACACGAAGTAATTAGAGGTAGACCGGACGACAAACGAAGGAATATCCTCGCGCGACACGCGTTCCCGGTGATTTCCTGGCGAACTGCGATTTCTGAAGGACGGATCAGAAAAAGAGAGATATTTTTGAAGACTTTTCTGGGAGGATATTTTACACGAAATTCAATTACGAGTGGCGGACAAGCTTTAATCCCGTTACGGTCTTTGGGTTTCGTTCGATCCAGTCCGTTCGATAGAAAAGAAAAAAAATGAAGTTTCGACGTAAAATTGAACGAGTAACCGTTTAACTCATTTGCATCAAAGCGTGGAATAATCCGCGAAGCTGTGACTTTCCTTGATTACCAATAGCTGAATATTCTTCATCTGCCATAGATCACGTTTTGATCCTTTTTGTGAGTATCTCACCTACATCAGTTCATTATATTCCGGACAAGTTCTACTTTTGTTGTGAAAATCTCCATGAGCAATTCGGAAGTCGTGCATTGCATATACGACTGAACGTGTGCAGTGATACAGGCCAGTCGTCAGTTGAACGTCGTTGATGCCTGATCAAGACTCTTCAAGTAGAGTCATGATGCAAACGGGTTAACCCTTTCGATTCGAACACCGCTTACAGGCGGCATCCAAATGTACTTCGTATTTTAATAATTTTGTAAGTCTTTTCATATTTAAAATTATAAATATACTTGTTAGATTGGAGCAACGATTACTTTTATTCAGCACAGTTATTATTTAAGACTTAAAAAAAAAGGAATATACAGAAACCACGCGCACTGTACATATTTCTGTCGCGCGCTTCCGTTTAATGACGGTACTTCGACGGACTGAACAGCCGAAACGAAAGGGTTAATCTTGACAATATCATTTTTCAGTTGGTTTCTCAACATTCGTGAGATATTTTAGCGAGTATAATCTATAGCGATGTTTCCCAACGAGGGGGCCCACGCCCCACAGGGGGGCAATTCGAAAATGGACTCTATATATGTTTTGAAATTTTACTTACTATGTTTTGTTAACAATTTCATAGTGATTTCTTCCTAGAACCCATCATTTATGTTTCTTAAGTGAACAAATCAATTTTTTAATGTTAAAAATTATGTATGTTACATAGGGGGGGGGGGGCATAAAGGCTTTAGAAAGGTTAAGGTGGGGCATGGCACAAAAAAGGTTGGGAAACACCGATCTAGAGTCTGGATCGAAATCGACCCAAGGATCGCTGTGCAGGGTTAAGTTCGATGGAATTGAGAGGTGATGACCGCGTCACGATCGAGTTTCCCGCTCGCTTCGTCGATAAAGTTCGAGGCTGTTCTCCTCGATACGTTCTAGAAAACACGTGATAAGACTCAAGGCCGTCGTAACGGAGGCAATGTACTCGATAATGTAAATATAGGAGAGAGAAACTGTAAAGTAGGGGGTAAACGAAATGGGATGCGGTGAGCAAACCACTAAATAAAACATTACGTGTCTACGATGCCTATTATCTGTTTAATCTACGTAAAAAGAGGCGATGGCGAAGCGAGGACTCGTTTCGCTTGACCATCGAGTTCTTCGAACTAATAATTAAACGACAGTTTATTCTATCTGTGTGTGTCGGTTTCGATTGGACATAGATTTTGTATCAACCTTTTCTCCGTGTATGGTGTGTAGCCAGAGGGTCGATTTCGGGGGACGTGGAATCGTTATAATTAATAGTTAAACCAAAAAAAAAAATGCATAAATCGTTAGTTGAATTTTATACAGGGTGTTTCATTCGAAACAACTGCCACATTATTATGCTTCATTAATTGACTCATTCACCCCTTTGGTGTACAATACAATCAGAAATATTAGATATTAGAAATTTCGTTAGTCAACAATAAATTGATATCGCGTTTGAATTTTAGAAAAGAGCAAAAAGCAATTGTAAAATTCATGGAAATTTAAACGGTAAAGCGATGGAAAGTAAAATTTTTGTCCCAAAATTGTATTCTCCAAATTTTTCAATTATTGCATAAATACGTATCCCATTTTAGATGAGATACTCCGCAATTATTGTAATACAATAATAATTTCAACTATTATAACTTAGTGGTACCTTTCCCTTAGTAACGTAAATTTTCTCATAAATTCTTTCCCTATCATTCTTCGCGATCGTTAGTTGTCAAGCCTTGTATAGGGGGGAAAAAAAGTATCGAAATTCTTAAAATTCCGTTTCCATCGGAATCGACCCTCTGAATTGTAGATTCAATCGTGTCTTTCACAACTAAGTAGTCTTTGTAAATCGATTTGCGATAGACGGAGTCGCGTTTCTTGTCGAAACTAGCTCGTAACTCGTGCGCACGGTAAGGAGCCGACCATAACCGGTACATCGATACTAGCCGCGTCGATCCTTTACGAGGAAAAGAGGGATCCGCGCGGAGTATCCGATGTACGGCTTTCGATCGACGCGCGCGATCCTTGGCCGCGGGGATCGATACGTTTCAAGATTTATCGCGCTTAATCCCTTATATTTTTTTTCTCCGACAATAAACTACCAACATATATTGTGAATTGTAACCAAGGATCGATCAAGGATCTTCGATGAAGTGTTCAAGCCGGAAAAAAAGAGTTTTCAGAAGAACGTTTAGTTTAACCCCTTGACATATAAATAAAATGGAATTTGATGCGTCTGAAAGAGACTAGTTTAATTTGACTAAACTGAACAATTATGTGCAAGCTTGGAAACAGAACGTTTTATTTTGAAATTCTTTTTGAAGGGGGGGGGGGGCATGTTGAATATTTTTAACGAAACAGAATCAACGCACGAGTGAAGCAATTCATTGAATAATTTATTGAATAATTAACAATTAATTAAATAATCTAATTATGTACTGCACGATTTTTAATTATATACTGACTCGTCTGCGAATGTCTACAGTAACTCATGAAACGAATGACGACCCTAACTCGTCATTGTGTGTCAAGGGGTTAATGCAAATTTATATTATTATCTCATCATCGATAGCGTTTTTTCTTAAAGCGATACAAAATTTTTATCGAAGAATAAATTCTTCGTTTCCCTGTGAATTTTTCATGGCCGAGACGCGCGATCGATCGATACCTCTCGTTATGTAATATGCACATTTATCGTCGTAGAGTGGAAGTTCACGGTAAAAAGAAAATCGTAGTCGATTTCCAGCCTTTCCAATTTCATGCGACGTGCTCGACAATTCTCGACTTAATCGCGAATAATCAAACACCGCGGGAAACTTTGAATCAAAAGAAGCTATTAAAACACCGTGTGAACGAACACGCGTGCACGAACAATACATACACACACACAAACACCACACATTAAGTGTACACACGAAAATGTGAACAAAAGGGATGTATGAAACGAGAAAGAAAGAAGGATGGCGAGATGATTAAACTTTCCTGACGAAATTTCTCGATAAAATCTGCATTCGAACGATGTATTATTTGTTTCTCGCGAAATGAGATCGGTTATGTGAATTAACACTAAAACTACCAAAAATTCAAAAATAATCAATTGCTGGTTATTCATAGCAACCTTATAAATTCACTATGGTGAAGCTTCCAAAATTGACTATAATTTTCTGCAAAAGGTATAAATAAAGATTTGTTTCCTATGTATTTGATATTTTTTCGTGTGATTTTCAATTTGATCTTTTTCATACAAATAAGTACACTTTAATTGCCAGTAGTTCTAGTGTTAAACCATTTAACACTAAAACTATCAGAGCAGTCAAAATGACCAATTGCTGATTATTCATAGCAACATTATAAGTTCACCATGGTAAAGCTCCCCAAATTGACTATAATTTTCTGCAGAAGGTATAAATAAAGATTTGTTTTCTATGTATTTGATATTTTTTCGTGTGATTTTCAATTTAATCTCTTTCATGCAAATAAGTACACTTTAATTGGCAGTAGTCTTAGTGTTAAGTTTGTAAGATTTTCCGCGACTGCTAGCGTAAGAAACGATCGAATACAGCGAGAAATAGAATTTTCTGAAAAATCTCGCGAAAAGTTTCAAACAAATTAATTCGACTTCAACCCCTTCGTTGACGTGACGTCACTTACTCGTTATTTGGCACAGAAAAAAAAGGAAAAAAATTCAAACGCAAACTCGATTCGACTTCTCGTTGCAGACGATCCTGGAAAATAATTTGTACTAATAATCTAAAATAAATCCGGAAAATTGTTGCGCAACAACGTGAACACCGTTTTCAACAACCGAAAGTTTAATCGAGACGATTCGAAAGTTAGATCTCTCGGCCTTAAGGACAGATCGTGTGCGTGAAGGGTGACGAGAGAAAATGAACGACGAATGCTAAGGATAAAAGAGACAAGCGAAACATGAGTGAAATAGAAAAGGAAAAAAATTGTACACATACCAGAGCATTGAAGACTGGCAATCAAAACTAACGTAGGCAGATGTAAAGAGAAAAAAAAAAAAGAAAAAAAACGCAGATTTATTCTGGTGTCTAGCACGATCGTGCGCGCGGCCTTGCCGGCACCCAAGCGACTCGAATACAGAAATTATTTTCGTGATACGTGTCGCGGTGGACGACGTTGGAACGAAGAAAATCGTTTCGTTTGCCTTACTCGACCGCGATGCAGCGACTGTCAAGGAAACCGAACGGAATTAGACAACGTTGGCGGAATTTTAATCGTTTGCGTACCATCAGCCGCTTTTGCGCTCTTCAGATTTTGTGTCGAAAAAAAATCCAGCGTATTCGACCGATACAGACAATTGATGGCGAGCTCACAATTTGCCGAACACGCGTTCAACCTTTCAGTAGTATCGTTACTGGTATCAGTAATGCAAATAATACATTTTGTATTTTGTTGTTACCTATTATAAATTAACACGTTGAGCCAACGCGTTAATAGTGTATACATGTGTAACTTATTATTTTATGTATATATATATACACACATACATACATATATATATAGATATGAACCGTTTATTTTGAAAGGGACATAAGTCACTTTGTTTTTAAGCCGATATATTTAACTCTTTGCACTCGTATGTCTCAGCGTATGCGACATCACAAGTTTTACCGTGGAATTTTCATTCTTTTTAATTATACTCATGAAATGTTATAACCAAGTATGCTAATAACGTATTGGAAAAGTTTTGTTTTGATTGAATACAAAAATAAATTCCGAGTTGGCGGTAATTCATGGTCATATTAAATTCGAATGCAGCGGGTTAAGGGTTTGCGTTTTAACACGTTTAAAAATATGGATGCTAACTTTCGAGAAGATTTACTTGTATTTATTATCTCAGGATACCGATATTTTTCTCAATATAAATAATTTCGTATAAACATTAAAAAATCACCGCTTATCATTACGATAAAATGACTTATGCCACTTTCAAAATAAACGGCTCATATGGCAGAGGAAAGAATAGGAGATCTCCCCATTCCGTTGGTCAACTGTTAACAGCAGTTTTCTTTATCATGGAGGACTCTTCATATAAAGGCTTTCCAAGATGCGACCATTCTAAATTCAAACGTTTCTTATAACCTCTCTGTGATTCGAAACTTTCGCTCTGTACTGTATATCGTACACTTCCGCACACTATACACATTTTACAACTTTCTCAGTATTTCCTCCACGCCTTTCTCAACGTCTGTATAGTGTTTCATAAAATAATAAGTTACAAATTAAAAACATGAAAATCTGAAGAACAAGTAATATTTTGATGCATAATCGAAGAAGCGCGATCGCACTCCTTGGCGTTTTTCAACCGTGTTTTTTGAAAACCCTCTCTGGTACGCAAACAATTAAAAAGGATCGAGGAGCATCAGTGGTGAAGAAAATCGAAATCGTTGTACATTGAAGGATTTCCGAGTATCTCGTTTCATTCGAGGCGACGGTCGTGTTAAACGAGGATAAATCGGCGCGGGAAACTAAATGCGATTCTATGCAACTCTCCTTCGGATTACAAAAAGTAAAAAACGAGAAAAAGAAAAATGAAATAGATCGTACAGTTTTGCGAGTAAAATGCGCGTCTAATGTAACGCTAGTGAGTAGATAGGTAGGTACCTGCATTTCATGAAATTTAACATGCTTGAATAGCTCCTCAATAAATCGTTATACATGTTTTGATAAATCGTCGTTCTTTTTCTTAATGCGACCTCTAAACACTGAAAGAAAAACATCCGGAACCCGAGGTGCCTCCACCTACGCCCTCGTGTTTTCCTCCAACACGATCCACGTTTGCATTTTTATGCCAACCAGAAAACATTGGTTCGATCGATACTTTTCTTCGCGACAAAACGCGAATACACTTCGACGTTTGTTTGAACGTTTTCATCAATTTTTGATAAACTTACGAACTTCTTGAGAATCGAATCGAAATTTTTCAATGACAATGTACATCTGTATCTGGTTATAAAAATTCCAGATTCACTAGGAAACAACCAAAATCCTAAAGTCACCATCCTTCAAACTCTCCTCGAAAACACGATTAACTTTTTAACCCTCTTCTCTTCAAGCTTCAAAAATTCGTTTCCATCGAAACACCAAAAGTTTCCAAGTGACAAGTTCAAGATCACACGCAAACTGAATCGAAGGTGAATAAAACAGGTATTTGAACTAGACACGTGTGGCCTGGTTACAGAACTATTTGGACATTCAGGTAATCATGACCATTTTTCATGAAAAATACGAAAACGAAAAAAAAATACGAAAAATCGAAGATTACAATATTGATTTCACGAACGTTGTTTCCACGCTGCTCGAGTATCTCGTTGCCATCGACCGTACCTATTTTACCCGGCTCTGTCGACGAGGAATCGGCGTGCACGACACCGATTGGCAGCCGGGACGTTGACGATGAATGGCGGCCGCGTTAGCAGAGAAATTGCAGCCGAGGAGATTCTAATCAGCCTGTCCAGGACGCCATAAGTTATGCTGTTAAGGAGCCACGGATAACCGCGGAGAAAATGATAACGCCTAATGAAACTGTTTGCAATGCTGATTAATGATAAAGGGAAGCTGGTCTTAGATTACACGTGGGCAGCCCTCCGGGGTTGCCTCTCTCTCGCATTTCTCTCTTCGCGGAGTTGTTAACCCGTTCACTGCCAGACAAATTTAGAGTGTCTTGCCCTGGGCGCTAAAATTTTATTTAAAAAAAAAACACGGAATTTAACAAAATCTAGTAATATTAACCCTCTATGAGCCGAATTTTTGTCTTAAATATAAAAAAAATTGATGGAACGGAAAGTCAACAATTATAATCTTATATATGCAGATGAATAGAAATGTTCCAGTTTAAACAATTTTACATTATAAAACATTGTATAATTAATATGTATACCTCAACTCATGAAAAAAAACAAATTATTTGTTAAAATGACAATAAATTAGCGTGTGACTCGAAAGTTACACGGGCTCATAGAGGGTTAAGTTACAGATATAGTATTGAAATGGCATTTACTGTAATTTGAAAATGAAAAAGAAGAAACACTACGAGATATCTCGTAGCTGAATAAAATTCTTAACTCAAATGGCCATTTGTAATACTTCTACACATACGAGATATCTTGTAGTCGGCACTTTTGGTATATACGCTTACTACGAGATATCTCGTGGTTGGCAGTGAATGGGTTAAGCGGCTGGACAACGCAAGCGCGATGGCGGCCTCTTGCTTTTTGCCACGGCTTGTTTCTGGCCGCTTGACTAAAAAAGGCAACCGATTTCGATCGCCGAGATTTAACGATCGACCGGCAAGATCATTCACTCGCAGGAGGATCGATCGTTTCGAGGTAAGTTTTGATACACGAGCGAGGTTAACACGTTCCCTGCCGGACATTTTTTTTAAGACTTTCCGTTCAGGCCAGCGTGGGGCGTATACGCCCCACATTTTTTTTATGGTTGACACAAGCATGTTTTTTGTGGTATAATACACAATATTTCAGTAATTTAAAACCATAAATTTAAAAGAAAGGCATATCTCTTTATAAATTTAAACCAGAAAAGCAATCATTTTTGAGTTTATTTGACAAAATATTGTTAAAAATATGCCTTTTTTTAAAGGCTTTTTTCCGGCGTGGGAGGAAATTTTAGCATGGGGCGTATACGCCCCACGCGGCAGGGAACGTGTTGAGGAGGAATTGGACTGCTCGTGCGACCGATGCCTTTCGACACCATCAAATCGACGTTTCGCTCGAATCGAACCTGCTACGATCTATACACACCATGAAACGTGCGTGGCTGTTCAACAGGTCGATCGTTCTAACTGTCGTAAGTATGTGTAGCATCTTTATTTGTAATTTTGATATTCTATAGGTTTGATGTACTGTGTTAGCTGATTGACTGTGACTGTGTCGAGTCCTAGGAAAGTTCAGATTTTTGTATTCCCTGGGATTTTTGAGAGGGGGAAAATGTGAAGACATGCAAAGGACTCTGCGAGTGTTTTCCGGTTTTATTTTATTGTAACACGAAGGGTTGACGTTCCGTTGAATTAAATAAATATAGGAATGTGATCGAGTGGATGCGAGTTTAGGAAAATCTGAACAGTGCTTGAGTTCGGCGATAGTCGTGTGAACGTAGAATGTTTGGACTCGAGTGTTTCTAAGGTACGAAAGATGAGCACTTGAGAAAACTGAGCGACTGAGGAATTTTGGGTGGTCCTTTTTATAATTAGAAAGAAAGGAAATGAGTGTTTGGAAGAATATATGACGGGGAAAATTTGAACGTAGTAGTTGCTAAGTTGTAAAGTCGTTTAAGTTGTTACTGTTAAATTGTTTCAAATATACATTTATTAACGCTAGGTAGGAACTTAATGAGCAAAATTTGCAAAAAAATTATTATACTATTATTCCCAGCGATTTTCACGAACTTTTATCAATGGAGCGATACAAATACACCCAAATTTTATTTCCCTCTCAGTTCTGCAATTTCAAATTCTGTTTAATGTATACCTTATTCCTTAACATATGAATATTAGAAATAAATATCCAAGAAATGTCCGTAAATCTAGTGTTAATATTCTAATCACTTCACTCTCATTTTGTTCACACCTGAGTCGCAAGTTGTTAAACTACAATTTTCCCATATAAATAACAAGAAAATAATATTTCTGACCCAGTTTCTAAATTTATGCCCGTTCGAATTTCGACCGATGACCCGGTTCCGTTCTCCCGCGAGGAATCTTTTTCTGGTCGGAGGAGAGTACCGTTTCGAAATTGTGGCGCGCCGCGGTTAGAAACCGGAAGTCGGCGGGGGTCACGGCGATCGGGTAGCAAGCCGGCGGTTCCACGCGCGAATTCGACGTGGCCGGCATATAGACGATTAACAATCGCGACAACGACAACGGAGAGGACGGTGATGTAAGCAATGTTTACAGGCAGCACACGATAAGAGAACCGACGCTCGCGGCGCGCGAAAAAGGAGAACCTCGGAGAGCCGGCTTTCTTCAGTCTCCTTCTGGCTCTCTTTCGATTACGTGCTCGCCGGTTTTTAGCCTTCTTGCGTTGCCTCGCACACTCTCGTCCGCGAGCCAACCGACACTTCGACATTTTTTCGCGGAACAGTTTCGTTATGCTTACACCTTTTAGGAGAGACGTTAAGTGGAAAGAGAACAATTGACTTAATGATTTTCTCTACGCGACAACCGACTGAGCCGTGAGTTTTCGTGCGTTTGTAGGAAATATTGAGAAAGGTGTAGAGTGCGTATAGTGTGCGGAAGTGTACGATATACAGTACAGAGCGAAAGTTTGGAATCACAGAGAGGTTTTAAGAAACGTTTGAATTTAGAATGGTGGAAAGCTTTTCCATGAAGAGTCCATCATGATAAAGGAAACTGCTGTTAACAGTTAACCAACCGAATTAGGGAGATCTCCCATTTTTTCCTCGGCTGTTGATTTTATTTATTTTTGTTATTAGTTAGTCTTGAATTAGCGTTGTTCACAGTTCATCAAACGCATTTTCTGCTCTTCCAAAGTACAATTTTTAATAAATTCTACACTAGTTCGCTTGAATTCCTGCCTGTAATCTGACCAAGCTCCTTATCAAATATGTCATAAATGTAGACATCTACTTTCAATGATTATTTCTAATAGTTTAAGATGTGCAAAATTATTGCTGTTCAAGTTTTTGTTGAACACTTAGCCAACCGAACGAGGTGATCTATTCTTTCCTCTGCCATTGATTCTATTTAATTTTGTTAGTAATTAGCCTTGAAATAGTATTATTTACAGTTCATCAAACGCTCATCAACTGTTCTTCCAAAGTACAATTTTTAATAAATTCTACACCAACTCAAGATTAAGAATCAATGATAGAGAAAAAATGGGAAATTTCCCCATTGGGTTGGTAAAGTGTTAAAATTTGCAATATGAATTTCAATCGAACAATAAATTGTCACGAGAGATTTGATATGACTGCAATTCTGAAAGTGATTCCAAAGTTTTGGCTAGTAGTGTGTGGCACCTAAGGTGAACGAAATGTTTTCTGTAAAAAGTAGAGCTTGCTTGAAGATTCGCAGAGTTTGCAAATTGATTAGGGAGTGATAGCTTCGTTTCGTAATCGCAATCGTTAAGTTCTCTTTGCTGCGAGTATACCGAGTGTCCGGTGATTTGTGAACGAGAATGGACACCCTGTGAATCTTCCGTGCCTCGAGTACTTTTTTAATCGGCCACTTTCATCGAATTCGAGCAGTCAGTTGGTCGGTAGCTAGTGTCGCTGGAAAATATTGTCGTGTGCCAGCTAACTAAGTGTGTCGACGCGATAACGAGTGCTAGTTGGTTGTGTTTGTTCATGCCGGACGAGAACAGTGGCTGTTGAATTTTTTGACAGACGATAGTATTATCGTGGTGTATAATAGAAAACGATTGCTCGAAAACAGGCTGCTTGATTACCTCGCTTTATCTGAGAACTTAGATACTTAATAGAAGAACGATTGAAAAACTCGATAACTCTCGGTTAGCTATGAAACAAATTTCCATTACTTTTTATATTCATTTTAAGGGTGCCCTAGTAATCCAATCACACGTTAATATTTTATTTCAAAATATACTTTTTGCAGGGTAAATCCTCCAAAATAAGTCTAAATATGAAGAATTTTCTAAAAACAGTAAAGAGCAAACTAGTAAAATCTAAAGTTAAATAGAATAATACACTTGAAATCGTCAAAAGTATTTCATTCGCCCTCTTACATCATTTAAATTTATTGGAGATTATGGCTTGAAAGGAAGAAGTAACGATAACTTTTTTTTTAAGAAAAATTCAAAAATAATTAAAAGAAAATAATTAAGATTCAAAACTTATACGAATATACTATTGGAGATTATCGGTTAAAAAGGAAGAAATGAAGATAGCTTATCTTTTTTAAGAATTTACTAAGTTTTATTTCTAAAGGAAGCTATATCTTTTTGTACTCGATCCTTACGCAGTGATAGACAAGACTCGAATGAATAGAAGAAACTAAAAGACACAGTTCGTTAGGTTCCTCTAATTCTTACACACAGCATAGTATAAACACCTTCATCCATTCCTAGAATCTCTTCAGCTCTTACGAGCTCGACCTCGCATACATTCCATCAAAGAGATTAATTTTTGTTTATTCGTTAGAACACAATTTTGATTTCCAACAAAATTAAACCCGAAACACCTACGATATCGCAACCAAACAAATCGATCAATCAGGTAGCCTGTTTCAAATACGATCGTTCTTGATCAAAGTGAACGTTTCGATCGAAAGAATCTTCTCAAGTGAAACCGAAGCCTCCGCCGACAGCGTGCCGCGAAAACGAGTTTCGTTGCGTCAGAGCGTCGCTCGCATGAAAATCCCGTCGCCTCGTTCCGATATTCGGTCGATCGAGAGTGCGGGACGGTGGAAAGCGACACGAAAAATAGTCGCGAGATCGTTTTTCGTTGTTCCACCCGTTTATTTCCGTCCCCCAAGGACTAGGGAGGGACGCAGAGAGCGTGTGAAAAGGATCACGTCGGAGACACCAGTTTTCACGAGCCTCTGCACCGTCGTTTTCATTGACAAAACGAGTTTCCGCCGCGCTGACGCAAGCGAACTGTTTACGATCGTACACGTGCTGCGCGAGAATGAAGTGCACTGGCGTACGCTACCAGTTACACGGAGAACGCTCCGCGAATCGCGCGTCCTCGAGCTCTGCCGCGGTCTAAAGGGCGCGAAATCGCATTCGAATTGATGGTCACAGCTGTGTGAACGGGAAACCTTGCTGACGGATTCCCGAGGGAGCGGCTTGGAAACGTGAATCGCGAAGAAATGTTGAAAGTGTCGTTAGTGAGAACGAGAAATTCGAAATCTCAATGTGCGAACGTATCGTGTCCCAAAGTGTTATAACGAACGCTCGAAAAGAGTGTCTGAACATTGTAAGCGATTTAGAGGGAACTTGAAAAACTGGAAATTAAAAATAAACAATTTTGATAGCTATTTAAAATGTTTAATGGTGGAACTCTATAATAATAATAGTGGTATAAAATCTATAATAATAATAATGGAATAAAATTTATAATAATAATAATAATCAAATAATATCTATAATAATAATAATAAAAATAATCAAATAATATCTATAATAATAATGATGATGATAATGATAATAATGAAATAAAATCTATAAAAATATTAATAATAATAATTATTAAAAACGGTGTCTGGACTGTTTCGATAATTAAAGCTCTCCAGTCTCCTCACCAAAACGGAATTCTTCGTCTCCGTATCGCGTGAATGCAAAGCGGATTCTCTCTCAGCCTGCGATAAGCTCAACAAATTAGCGTGACAGAGATAAAGTACCTTATACCAAGAGGCTAGAACACGGATAACGCACCTGGAGCGGGTGGTTACCAATAATTACCACCCGAGGAGGAACGACGCGGGACCGGAAGCGAGCGAGAGCCGCCGCGCGCGGCCGCACGGATCCTCTTCGATCGTTGTTTTCGCGGGCCTTCGATAAACTAGCGCGCGCTATCGTGCGGCGGCAGTGAAACGCTGACGACAGTGATGTAACGGTGGAAAATAAAGCGGTGACTCGCGTGGATATTGGTACCGTGTGCTGGCGCACGCGTAAACACGTGCGAGCGGACGCCGAGCGACTTTCTCGCTCGAATTTCGGTGGCAGTTTTTGGAAAACTCTCGTCCCGGTGATCAAGTGGTCCATCTCTATCGTCGATCGTCGTTCGAAACGATCGAGGTTTCGCGCCAAAGGCTCGATCCCATCGGCTCGAACCTCGATTCGCGAGGTTCGCCTTCTCTCGGTTTCGAAGTCGTCCACGTTACCAGCTGTCCGATTTCACGCGCAACGCGCTGAATAATCGCGCGAGGGAACGTACCACGAAGTGCGAGGATCGACGTGGATCGAAATGTCCGGCGTATTAAAAAGCATTCCTACGCGGCACGTCAGACGCTATTTTCGACTCGGCCAACCTCTTGACACTCATTAGCGTTTCCAAGTTCCCGCGTCGGGAGGTCGAAACTTATCGCGCGAACCGTCGACGCTTGTGCGCTCCCGCCCGAATAAGCGAGAAGGAAAAAGGCAGAAGGAAAACGCGGAAACGGGAAAGGGAAGCAACGCGAACGCGTTGGGTCAACGATCCGAAACGAATTTCTACGGGATTCCACGATTCGCGAAGGTGTTCTCCTTTGCGCCAAAAGGAGAAATCATCGACGCAGGCGAACGAACTTCTTCGAACTGTTCTGCGCGCGATTTTCACCCGCGAGATCGTGTCTTCTTGTTGTAGAATTGGGTTTGTTTTATAAAACTGGATTGCAAAGTGTAAAAGTACGGGAAACTAGTGAATGATAGAACAACTAAAAATATTAAGTGATAAGAAAAGATAATTGCAACGATAATGTCAGAACAATCTTTGTGATTCCACGATACGATAACGATGCATCGAAGATTGAAATGGCAGAAAGAAAAAAAAGCTAACCCCATGGGCGTGCCCCCCACAGAGATATCTGTCTAAGGGACATCACCCTTGCGTTCTAACGCTTCTGTTATCGATCCCGTGGTATTCGCGGAAAATCGGCGATACCGATCGATCTGTAGGAAACTTTATATTTCCACGGGCCGCACCACCGAGACGGTAATCCATATTTATCAGAGCATTACTGTCACCTCGTCCGTTCTTCTCGCTTGCTAAGGTTTCTTCGGTTTCCTGCACTCGTTTCACCGTGGTCCGGTCTCCGTTCGGTCGTTCGGTCGCCTCGTTTCGCTCGGAAAACTCATCTTGGATCATCGATACGAACTCGAGGAACAGGACCACCGGAAGTCGTACACAGGGTTCGAGGAAACTTGTTCGCGTCGACCTGGATAAGCTGACCGGAAGAAGCTCGAAACAGTCGCGAAACCGGCTTCGCCGATCGCGAAGGTTGAGGATAAGACAAGATCGCCAACAGGTGATCCAGAAGGCGATTCGCCACGAGGCGATTAACGACCGCGGCGACTGAACTTTCGATGGCCCGGCTGGCTTAAATACCAAACGCGATAATAAACGGCAACTTTCTCGCAGCAGGTTTCGGCGCGACGATGACGAACGGAAGAGCCGATCCTCGCGGCGAAAATTCAGAAGGCCGATCGGCGCGTTCGGGTGCGCGGTGAGGCTCCGGTGAGGCTCGAGGGATCGAAGGATCGCGGGAACCATGGGCAATGGACCGTCCTGCTGTCCGCATCGCAAGAAGGTGAGTAACTTCTGTTTGGATGCTTGATTTATTGACGGAGAACGATGAAGTAACCCTTTGATATAATCACCTCTGTTTTTTTTAAAAGAGAATCTTAATTAATTTTGCTGGGTCATTCTAAATTGTAACACAGGCAAATATTTCCAATGCAAATGTAATGATTCGTTGAATTTTCACGATAGGATTTCAGAAATTAAATACCCTTATGTTAAAATCATTTTTTATAGAACAGTATAATTTTGATTCCTTCTTAGACATGTTGGAAATGTTATAATTCATGATAGAATACTGAGAACGTTAAGGTAACCCTTTGATATGATCACCCCTGTTTTTTTTAAAGAGAATCTTAATTAATTTTGTTAGGTCATTCTAAATTGTAACACAAGTAAATATTTGCAATAAAAATGTAACGATTCGTCAAACTTTCACGATAGAATTTCGGAAATTAAATACCCTTATGTTAAAATCATTTTTATAGAACAGTATAATTTTTGATTCCCTCTTAGACATGTTGGAAATGTTATCATTCAGGATAGAATACTGAGAACGATAAGGTAACCCTTTGATATGATCACCCCTGTTTTTTTTTTTAAGAGAATCTTAATTAATTTTGTTGGGTCATTCTAAATTGTAACACAGGCAAATATTTGCAATAAAATGTAACGATTCGTCAAACTTTCACGATAGATTTCAGAAATTAAATATCTTTATGTTAAAATGATTTTTTATAGAACAGTATGATTTTGATTCCTTCTTAGACATGTTGGAAATGTTTATAATTCATGATAGAATACTGAGAACGTTAAGGTAACCCTTTGATATGATCACCCCTGTTTTTTTTAAAGAGAATCTTAATTAATTTTGTTGGGTCGTTCTAAATTGTAACACAAGTAAATTTCCAATGTAATGTTTTCACGATAGGATTTCAGAAATTAAATACTTGCATGCTAAAACCATTTTCCATACAATAGTATAATTTCGATTCCCACTTAGACACGTTGGAAGTGTTATAATTCACGATCTATTGCATTTTTGCATAAAATTTCAATTGAATTTGAGTTCCGGACATTTTCGACGATGCTTGTTGATAAGAGGATGAAAGATATCGCGAGATTGGTGCGCGATCGTTCTGCGAGATGGCAGCACGCTTCGATTGTGATAATGCCGGAACATTACTCTGAATGATAAAAAAGAAGTAGGATATACAGAATTCTGAAAACAGAAGATACTCCTTCTCCAACAATCAGATCGCTTTCTACGTCACTTCGTAACCTAACCTCACCTCAAGTTACACATAAAACACAAGCTAAAACAAGCTTTATAAACATTCCGAAACTTAACTCAACTTAATTTTTTCAAACGGTCTAACAATTCTTTTTCCTTTTAAAGTGTTCTCTTCGGTGAAAGGGAAAGAGACATAACCGAGCGAAAAGTAATTGCTGTCGTAACATTGGCATCGTTAGATCCAAACGAGTTACCGTTGCGAACAAAAAAAAAGCCATCAACCATGATGATGTTCATGGGAAAAACGCGGGAACGATGGGGGTGAAAGGGGGCGGTCGTTTGCCAGCTGGTAGATATCGGACGGATTCGCGATTGTGCAATTGTGCCACGCGGAACGGGCACGCGGCCTTCGGGACGAGAATAACTCGACTGCGAGTTATTTTCTGAAACCAATCCCGCCGCCGCTGATATACGACTGAAAAAAGCGATTACGATCGACGTCGGTCGCGCAGTCTGCTGCGGCCGTCTGCGCGGCTGTTCCACGCTCCTCGAATACGCTAGTCTGACATTGTCGGATGTCGATGGAGGCTCTATAGCGGTGTTTCCCAACGTGGGGCCCACGCCCCACAGGGGGGCAATTCGAAAATGGACTCTATATATGTTTTGAAATTTTACTTACTGTGTTTTGTTAACAATTTCATAGTGATTTCTTCATAGAACCTATCATTTATGTTTCTTAATTCTTTGGAGCATGATGGGATTAAAAATGTCCCACCTTTTTGATGCACGGTAATGCATGGTGGGACGTTTTTAGACCCACCTCGAAATATTGCAATAGCTGCATGCGCATCGGTTTATATTTAGTTTTATTTACGTAAAGCAGTTGGTAATACCATAAAAAAATCTTATAATATGTTCGTTTGTGTTGGCAAGTTTCAACATGTCAATACTTCGTTAATAAAAATATACCAATTTTGTTTAATTTAAAACGCAACAAAATTTCTGTGCGACATGGGTCTATTTATTTTCTGAAATCCTGTGCCTCAAAGAGTTAAGTGAACAAATCAATCTTTTAATGTTAAAAATTATGCATGTTACATAGGGGGGGGGGGGGGCATAAAAACTTAAGAAAGGTTAAGGTGGGGCATAGCACAAAAAAGGTTGGAAAACACTGCTCTATAGCGTTTGTACAACGAGACGAGACAGTAAATAAGGCAATGACACAGGATCGACGCGTGAGTAGGACAGGTACATGCAATTTTAGGTGGCCCAAAGTGTATAAAACGAGGGGGTAGTTCTTTGAATCCGATTTGAATAAGAGTTAAAAGTAGATAAAAGTAGATTGTTGAGGTAGTACAAGATTTATTCGTGAAAAAGTTTGCATACTAAAGACATTGGGAAATAAAGGATTCCCTTTTTCCGACTATTTTACAATTCATACTCCAGGTATGAAATATGCACACTGTCGCTGCGTTAGTTACCATTTTACTGAATGTACAGTGGCATTTTTTACACCAGCTTTTGTATTTCACGTAATCCTTCAACATAGATAAAAGGAGTATGACACGATGCATTCATTATTGAATGAATTCGAACGGTACGACAAAGGATAAAATAGAAATTTAGGTCTACTTCTGAGGACAATCGATATGAGATCGCTAAGTATTCGCCCCTGAGAAGCTTTATTCTTGCTGTCTCGTTTCGTTGAACAAAACCTGAGAGAAATTTGCAGAGTCATTTGTTGAGCATAAATTAGTGAAACGAGGATGAAGCCGATTGAAGTGTCGTTTAAAAAAGATAGTTCGATGTTGGAGCTTCGGTTCCTTCAACTTCATTTCCTTCATTGTTCCTTTATCTTATATTTTAACTTTTTAATCTGTTACTTTTTGCAATTTCCTTCCTTCAGTTTTTTTATACCACTATTTTACTCGTTGCTTATTTTCGTTCTTCTAGGCTCTCTTTTTATTACTTCCTTGATTTACTTTCTTCTGAGCTCCATTTTTTATCGAACGTTTATTTTAATCTTAGATTCCTTTCTTTATGGGTTTCTCGTTTTAGTTTCTTTGTGTGTATTTTTGTTTTTCCTCGAGTTCAAATCTTTTCTCGAACGCTTGTTATAGCGTTTTGGATTCTCCTCTCTTTTATTGGCTTATTCCTCATTCTACGTTACAAAAAACTCAAGCTGCGAAACTGATTGCGTATCGTTTAGCAGATCGCTTCAGTATTCTCGCCGCGAAGAATGATTGAAATTACGAATAAAAAGGAAGTCGTAACGGTAGCGTCGTCGACTTCCTTTTCGAACCGTTTATCATATAATTTGTTCGGCGGCCGAGCAGCTCGATATCAAAGACGTTGCCTGGAAATTACACGCTCGGGCCAATCGATAAATTTTTCTCCGAATGGATACCCGACAATTAAACGAAAATTACACGGTGCATTCGGTACCGGTAATTTAATATAGACGGCAGCAATGATGTACAGCTTTTTCCAGTTTCTGCGATCCGATATTCGAAAATTAAATTCCAGCTCTCTCCCTCTCTTTCTCTTTCTCTTTCTCTCTTTCCTTCCTTTTCTCTTCAAAAATTAATATTTATTACACGGTGTTGCGCATCAATAACGTTTAACGCGAACGAACCTTGGCATTATGTGAATTGCCCGATAAACTTCAACTTTATCACCGATATTCCGGTATTAATTCGTCTTACTTGCCGTAAAACAACACACCGGAATTATCATGAAAAGAAGAAACTGTATATTGATAAGCTCCCATTGAACTCCATGCTCGATGTTTAATTCTGGACCACTTTTCTCCCCGTCGTCCAAAGCCGACGATCAAAATATTTGTCCGCTCTCTTTTTTCCATGACCCCAACTTTTGCACGCGTGTTCAACTTTATCACACGGAATCGTGTATGCAATTAATTAGCACGATTAACATCGAATTTCGTATAAGCTGCCTCAAGGTCGTTCGCACTATTCCACCATGCAAATGAGACAGACTTCGCACCTTCCCTTAATTTTATCCAAAACTGAAAGCTGCTCGAAAGGTTGTTTATTACGTTTATTATGCAAACCGATATTTTTAGCTGTTTTTGTTAAAAATAAAGAAACACGTGTTTCAACGTTTTTGGAAAATTAGCCCCCAAGAGGGTAAAATAAGGGATGAAAGTTTATTTGAAAATTCGCCAATTTCGAAGCAAGCACTACAAATAAAAAAATGCAGGCAACAGCTAATGAAGTGTAATTGTGCAAAAGAGAAAAGAATAAAAAAACGGTACCTCTATCTAACAAACGTGAATTATGGCAATCTGTGGTCCAAAACACAGAGAAAAAACGCGAAGAAGGAAGCGATATAAAGTGTCTGGCGCGGTTTACAAATTGCAACGATCACTTCGGAGCCTTTGTTAGGCGAGGTAACGCGAAACGAGATGAAAAAGGCCGACGCGACGGGAAAAGCGATGCGCGATCCCCGAGCGGGTCGCGTAACCCAATTAAGGATGACACGGGTGATTACGAGGTATCAGGTGGTCGCACCGGAATCGTGGCTACTTTGTCCGGCCGTTATCTGCTGTCACGAGGCGGCTACTTTCACGTGGATCCTTTGTCAGGCTTCCCTGGAAACGTGCAGGTCGCTGAACCGACTCGAAGTCGGCACGGTTTCGCAACAGGCAGGGGAATTTCTTACGATTTACGAGCATAATTGAAGGGTTCGCTGGGAAAATGGGACAACGCCATTTCTGGCCAACTTCGCGAGAGAAGTCGCACACACACAAGCAGAAACGGCGTCTGCATTCGTGAAATTGTTAAATAATATAATTTAACTAATTACTATTAACTATTAATAATGTAATATAATTTAAAACAATTTATTATATTATTTAATATAATAATTACACGATATGGAAATAAATACTATTTATTGTAATATACAAGATTAACCCTTTCAGTGCCAGCGAGCCGATATATCATGTATGTAAATATTTTATATAAAACAGCGATGGAGGACAAAGAATTTAAGACTTTAAGCTTATTACCTACACGTATGGAAAGACCGGTAAAATTTGAAAAAAAAATAGCCGTGGTGTCTTTATATCACGATGCTAGGTTTATTACGAAAAATATAAGGATATGGAGCAGTTATTATCCTATATACCTCCTGAGCATCGTGAATATTTTAAACAATGCCACATGAAAAACATAAGTAAATGCTACCAATATCTTACGTTAATTTTAACAATATAATTAACGTTTAAAATTAAAAATGCTACTTCTATATTATTAATTCGTAAACAAAAATTGGATTAATATGAAATATTTTAAGTGACGTTTGATTTTTGAAAATTGAAATTAAACGATTTTTACAATTGACTAATTTTGAAAGTGGTGTAAGTCCATTTGCAGCCGGTAAATATACATTATTTCAGTTAAATTCGCCTAAAACAAATTTCTATAATCAAATTACATATCGATAAATCAGTAAAAACATTGTCAGACCTGATATAATTAACCTACATTTTTTTCATCGAGAGACATGCTAACATTTAATTTTCTCGAAACAAGAGAAAATCGACTTACACCGCGACGCGCGATAAAGGAAGGGTCACAGCTTTTTGCCAGACTGGAAAATGTTTACGCGCCGCGGTTATTAGGCAACGCAGTGACGTACGTATTCGATGCCGCAAAAAAGAGAACTGTTAATATTGCGTCTGCATCTCATTAGCGGCGGTTATTGCTTGCAACGTTTTTGCAGCGACCGTTGAGGATCGCTGAGTTCGCGCAAACGACTGTGATTCGGTTTACGCTGTATAATTGATGATATCGTTAACGCGAAGTGCCGTGAAACGTTTTCTGGATGTTCATCTTGAAATGGCAGACAGAAATAAATAATCGTTTCGTACACGTATCTCGTTGAGGCGAAACGATTACAACTTAGCCTGTAGTCGCGACTCTGTTGACTCGAAAGAACGCTCAACGCAATTTTCGATTACAGGCGCCCCTCGACTTTCGCACACAATTGGTTCCCGAAGGTGTGTGCAAATGGTTGAATGCTCGAAAGTAGAGGGACGTAAAAACATATGCACCAAAAGCTGTGTTTTTAAGTACTGATCGAAACAACATTGTATTGCGATGGCTAAACTCTGATGTCCCCTGAGAGGAGATAGCCCTGTAGCCTGCTCGACTCACGATGTCTCCTCAGAGGGGACATCCGACTGCAAAGGCTTAAAAAGTTGAATTTTTTTAAATGTGCTCAAGTAGAATTTACGAAAGTCAAGGGTCTCCTGTAATCCTTTCGTACACGTATCTTCGTTGAGGCGAAACGATTACAACTTAGCCTGTAGTCGCGACTCTGTTGACTCGAAAGAACGCTCAACGCCATTTCCGATTACTCGACTTTCGCCCACAATTGATTCCCAAAGGTGTGTGCAAATGGTTGAATGTTCGAAAGTAGAGGGACGTAAAAAGATATGCACCAAAAGCTCTGTTTTAAAGTATTGATGGAAACAACATTGTGATCCGATGGCTGAAGTCCCCTGAGAGGAGACAGCCCTGTAGCCTGCTCGACTCACGATGTCCCCTCAGAGGGGACATCCGACCGCAAAGGCTTAAAAAGTTGAATTTTTAAAAATGTGCTCAAGTAGAATTTACGAAAGTCAAGGGTCTCCTGTAATCGTTTCGTACACGTATCTCGTTGAGGTGAAACGATTACAACTCTGCCTGTAGTCGCGACTCTATTTTTGAAAGTGATTGTCTTTATTGACGTGTGCATGTTTGTGTGTTTGCATATGAAAGGGAATCTAGAGAAAACGATTGCACGAATTCGAATGGGAAAGATTGCGTGGAAAAAAGAAAGGATGAAAGTATGAGTGAATGGAACAGAGCATGGAGAGCATGTATCTTTTGTCGGTGATTGATTGAGAGAACGTACTAGTGAATCCAAGAGTGAAAATACAATAAATAAATATATTATATACATTCCACCCTTGCCCATTACCTCAACACTGTTTACTCCTTCACTACCATTTCGTCGCTACCATTCCTTACCTTTCGTCAGTATTGTAATAGCCACGATCAAACACACATAATCTCTTTCGAATTAATAAAGAAAATTATTTTTGCTTTAATCACTAGTCATCGACCTTATTTAATACAGTCCACTTACTTTTTTAAACTGAAACTAGTCGCACAAAGTTAATTCGGCGTGCGACGTACGAGTTGAACCATACGAACATCGTCGATGGAAAACGCGTACACGATAGCTACTGCAAGTTTTGCCTGCCCCAAGGCTACCTCTACGCGGAGAAGGAAAAGAAGGGTTGGCAGGTGCGAAGGACGGGCAAATCGAGTTAATCGTGATAATTAAATAGCTCTGCCAGAGGCGTTGGATCTGTGGAACGCGGCTCCTCTCGTCGGAGAAACACTCGAAAAGATCGTTGCAACCAGGATCCACAGTGTCCAGATCCGCCTTTGGTCTACGATTTCGAGTTTGGTTAATGGTAGGAACGTTCGTTCGATAAGTGGGACGTTTTGTAGCGGGACCGTGCGTCTCTGGCAGGTGTAATTATCATATTACGAGATCGTAGAAAAATGAGCGTCGAGATAGGCTGGTGCTAATTCGCCCAACGAGTTGTCACAGTCTGCCGTTCGATTAATCAAACGTGTCATTAGAGGATAATAGCTTTCTATTAGCGTATCCACTACGTTTATTATAACGTGACTGGTATTTAAGCATTTTTTCTCTTTTTTTCTTTTCGAGAACATATTTCAAGATGCTTATGCTTTGAAACCTTCGCACTGGTGAACGCGCGAGGTGTCGTAATTATGCTTGTATTAGGTTTTAAGGACGGTTACGTCTCGATTAACCTCCGTTGGAATAACCGTTAGTTTCGATGGATCGATCGCACCTTTTCGTTGTTCGCTAAACACTATACAATTTCCGAACGCGGAGCCATTTTACTCGATAATGACCCCGTTTCTGTGTTTCGCTCGCCCTCTCTCTTTCCCGATCAATGGCCGTGGAAGATGTAAATGAATAGGACGGACAAACAATTTTTTTTTTCGTTGAACGATCGACGATCTATTGCATAAATCGTACGCTAAACGTTACAACGCGTGTAGTGTGATGTGAAATCTGTTAACCGAGAATTTGTCGCCTAAAGACTTATTGCGTGTGCAATTGCGTGAATTTATTAAAATTTAGCTTCAAATAGAGAAAAGATATGCTAGTTTTCCAAAACGTTTAATTTTATAATAATTGTAATTCAATTACCAAAGAATTATGTATAATATTTCAATATTTTGCAATCACCAAGACAATTGAAGCTTATTTCGTACTTGAAACGATAACAAAATGGAAACAGCCTACAGCTGATATACACTGCCGGCCAAAAGTTTGGAATCACTTTCAAAATTGCAGCAATATCAAATCTATGATAATTTATTGTTTGACTATTGTTAACAGCAGTCTCCTTTATCGTGGCAAACTTTTTATAAAACAGCTTTCCGAAATTCCACTATTCTAAACTCCTTTTCTGCTAAATTCAAACGTTTCTTATAACCTCTGGATGATACCAAATTTTTTTTCCCGGTAGTAGGAATATATTATTCCATTGCGTTGGAAGCTATCGTTGCCGAAGATAACTCTCCTGTAGATACAATATGATCGCTCTATCGAGATCTGGCTTCCGAATCCTCTGAACCGGTTTTCACAAACAAAACGATGTTGCTCGAACGAAATCATGGTATCGGCGATAAGCCACGTTCGACGAGGCGGAGATTAATCCGGGATCGATCTCAGATCCGTTCTGCGATTCGGAGAAACGTTAAGCCACTGTTATCCAGCGGCTAAGAGAGGCATCGCTCGATCACCGGTAGGATCTCGAACGAGATAATCGTGTGATTTATAGCGCGAGCTCGGTTATCCAACGTGTGCACGCGTCACAGAACGTATACAGTGGATCCAAAAAGTATTCGTACACCATATTGCAAGGAGATTCACCTAATCCTAACATTCTGATTTCAATGAAACATTGTATGCATATAGAGCATAATGGGTCCTGCATGGAGCAATTTTTTCATCGACAGTAAATCTTATAGAGGGGATGGAAACGACCCCTAAAGCTTCTGCGATTTTTCATGCTCTGAACACAGGTTCCCTTGGAATCTTTTTTTATGGCAGACCGATAAAGCGTTAAAAGCTAAGATTTTTTTTTTATCTGAAAGGTTTTACTTTATCACGCATTAATACAAAATTATGTTTAAAAAATGGGAGAAAAAACACTGAAAGTTTAACGTTGATTTCGCTTCCTTAAAATGGTATTTAGTTATAAAACAAGAAATTAATCCATACATATACTATTGTTCCTTACATACCCGTAAATATTTATTAAAAACATTAACTCTTTGCACTCCGTTGTTTACAATTTACAATTTATTTGTTACAATTTATTAGTGATTCCGGGGAATCAACTTATCCCAGCGCAATCTTTTCAAAAATACATGTTTCTGTGAAGTTTTCTGCACGAGATATCAAATCAAAATATGGTACAGTTATCAAGATATATAAAAAAAAAAATAGTGATTTTGAGGAACCGAGAATACGTCCATCCAATACGCCCGAGATGATTCGGAGTGCAAAGGGTTAATTGAAATCAGAATATTAAAGTTAAATGAATTTATTTGTAATGCAATGTACGAATACTTTTTGGAGCCACTGTACGTGCATGCAGCGGCTATAAACACGAAGGGAAAGAGTCGCGTCGCGACACGAGGTAGCTTAGGGTGTCGCTGTCGCGATCTGGCGGCTCGATCGCGAGCCAGACACCTGGATCGTGATTAACGAGAGTACTTACGAGCGCCGGTATCGCGATAACGTGGCCGATCTTGATCTCGCTGGCCGATACAATGCTCTCTATGGGGACCCGTGATACACGATAGCACGTTCTCTAAACAGAAGTCAGTCGGACGAGTCACGACCGACTGTTGATTCGCTAGATGTTTGTATATTTCGTGTAAGAAACGTTTTTCGATCAAAATTCGCCTAAAGATACTCTGTACGAAACTGTTGCAATCGTTAATTACCAGGCTCTAGTAATGAGCAACAGCAGAATAACAAGGTTGTTGGATAGACAAACGTAAGTTTATTGAAATGCACAAAACAAAATATATCTGTAAAAAGAAAATGTAGAAAATCTGTGCTGTTGCTTTTGCAAAGGGCTCTCTATAGACTGACTGACATACATCTGACAAGAAAAATATTTGGGCAGTAGTTACTGTTCTGCACTCAGGTAGACATCATAAAATGAGTTAAGCTAGAGATGCAGCGCCGCATAAAGGAGCGCACATACTTGTATACAAATACAAATAGAAATCTAGTATTAAATCTAGTAGTAATGTCTAGTATTAATTTTTTTTTAATTTGATTTGAAATTCCGTAAATCTAGTATTAAATCTAGTAGTAATGTCTAGTATTAATTTTTAAAAAATTTAATTTGAAATTCCGTAAATCTAGTATTAATCAGAGATGTCGGATAATTCATAGCTGGATACCCGATCTGTCCGACGATCTGTTCGACGATCTGGGAAAAGCATCGACAGCAGCAGGCAGCACTAATTTATGGCCACTGGAAGGAGGTATATACTCCTCGATCGACATTTTCTCGGTGCACGCAGCCTGCAATAACGCGAGAGACGGTTTAGGTCAAGGCGTTCGTCGTGCCGCATTGTTCTTCGCCACGGCGAAAGTGCGCATACGATTATCGTCTCTATTTATCCCGGTGCTCGTTTGCGATGATGCATACACCCGCGTACTCACGTATACGCGTGTATTATGCACACGCACACGCGTGTATGCCCGTTCCTACGAGGCTGACGATCGTTCCTGCGCGATGGAATCGTTGGAATCCACGGGAATCCTACGACCTGATACGCTGAAAGGATCTCACAGTTCGGCTCGATAACGCTTTTCAACCCGTATTAAAGCTGCCGGATCATCTTTTTTTTTTCTTTTTTCTTTATGGTCGACGCTCGTTTCTATCCCCATTGCGGAATGCGCTCGGTAATCTCACCGGGGATATGGGAAATAGGAATTTCGAGTTGAACGACTTCCTTACTGCTGAAGGAGCGAACGTCTGACCTTAGTGTTGGAGACTTGGAGTAATATAGGATATTCGCCACAGAAAGCCACTTTTGACCAAATGTTCGGAATCTGTTGTCGTTCACGCGAAATTGACGGTGAACATGTTGAACCTTTCATTCCTGATTTTTAAAATTTTTATTTTAGGAAAAAATAATGGTTTTACTTAAAATATCCCATCCCAATGCTATTTCAATGCAGTTTATAAAAATTAGAATTTTTCGAACAATACTTGAAATAAATACATCCTGATGTATATCCTGATAGAAGTGAAAAGGTTAATAGTGGTTTCTTTTAGTTCCATGGATTTTCATGGTCTCAAAGTTTACTGCGGTTACATAGTTTCAAATTTTGTTTCAACAGTCTCGAAATCTTAAATGTCAACGTATCTCTTTGTTCAGTGTAGTTTAGAGTAATTGACAGTGGGGATCGAAGGGAGCAGTTAATCCTCCAGAAAAAATCGATTTTAAATGCCACTCGGTGTTTACCAAGGCAATCAGACTTCGATGGATTCAGTTATTCCTGTAGCATCCAAAGCGCGCAAACCCGAGGTTGCTCGGTGATCAATCAAGCTCAGGCTTACATATATCTAAAACGACAATCGGGCTATAACTGAGACATTGCATAATGCTCGGCCATGTGATTCATCTTGTTTATATTAAATGCATTTGTCCACGGTGAGCGAATTTCACGTTTAATCCGATGTAGGAAATATTTATTCGTGAAACTCGAATGCTTCGCATAAAAATTTCCCGTTTTCGCAAGCTCAGAAAAATGATACCCCGACGTTCCTGTGAAAATATAAACTTACGCGAGGGAAACAAGAAAACTGCAGTCAGACTGGACTCGCGATGGTTATCTGTTACGAGTATCGACGTAGACAAGGTTCAACCGGTTCCACCGAGAACCGAGTTGTGCAGGAACGGATCAAAGGGAACGACATTGAAGATTGCTTTTGATCTAAGACGCGCAACAAATCGCGAAGGATGATTGAATCGATTACGCAGCATGTACCGCGGAACGAGACAGCCGCGTAACAAGACAAGTCGAGCCACGATATAAATCGCCGACTGTCAAACGCGTTGCGCCGTGTACATGTTCTTAAATCAACTCGGAGATCTAATTTGTTAGGAAACAAGAGCGCAGATAAACGTCATGGGAACGAGGCGAATGAAGTCTTTACACGAGGTGCCTCCATTACCGTGGTCAGAGAAGCATAAAACCAAGGATTTGTCGATTAAAATTATTATTCTCGAATTTAAACGCGATACAGATGGAATACCTTGTTTAGCATATTAAATACGATGAAAAAAGTTTCTTTCCCTAAAATAAATCTGACAATGAGTGTGGGAATCCAAACAGTATGATGGCAATCGATATTGCAAGAATGTATTAATTAAATTAGGGTGCTTTAGTATATATCAAATTATAAAAGATACAATCCAAGTGCGAAGTTATCATGAACCACTTGTCCCATGATAGGTGCTAATCCATGTTAAGCATCGCTCGTCAGGGATCGTAAAAGGGATGGGTGGACTATAATAAGATTTCTTCTACTACTTTACTACTCGTGTGATTCGAAGTGTGATAAGATGATGATATACCCCTGTTGTGTTTTACAAGCCTTATTGCGAGATCCTGTGATGATCGAAACTTAATCCTACAGCCGTCGAACTACTAACAACATATTATACCGTATTTTACATATTACAAAAAGAAAAGAATTCTAGCAATAAAAGCAACAACAGGAAAAACAGGTTTTTCAAAAGGGAGAAATACCAGTTATGGGAACCTTCAAAGAACGGAATTTAAAGTGGTATTAAATCAAGGTTCAAAGTGAAATTCGGGGAACTGGCCAGAGGGGATAACATTGTTGCAAATTGTGCAGACATTATTCCGACCTTTAAAGACCACACACGCACCGTTTAACCATCCTGGAAAATCTCTAATGCGAGTATAATTTCGCTGGGGGCCGCATCGAGATTCGCGTAACGATCCGTTAACTCTATCATTATGCCGAGAATGTATAGATGAAATTGTTTGCTCGTTTCCGCGTAAAAGTGGCGTCGAAGGTGGAATTATAAGACCGACGCTTACGAGAGTACCCAGCGATTTCAAAGAAATATACATAACATTCCTCTTAAATTATGAATTTGCATTCTTCGAACATTCGCATCAGTCATCCATGTGTATTGCCTCGTTCATAACACCCGCATTAACATACAATTTACCATTCAAACGTTGCTCGATCATTTTAACCACGCGTATACGGTGTACCCTTCTTAAGCGTGTCAATATTTTTAAAGTTTCATGAAAAGTGGAGTTTATAGTTGATTTTAAATTGTCAAAAAGATTTGGCAAGTCTTCTAAATTAATAAGCAGGTGCTAAATAACCCAAGTATCTTCATAACCAAATAATTGTCTGACAAGGCAAGGCACTTAACATCATTGACACAACAAAAGTAAAGATTTAAAGACGCGGTTCAATAAATCACACTTTCTAACATCTCAAGGATAAAGTTTCTCTAAGTCACTCGTCTCGGTATTACAAACGGATATATATTTTCTTAAATAGTAGAGACAGGTGTTTCACCTTGCATCCAAATTACGATAATTACAATCATTCATTAAAAGTACTTACCGATAATGTCCCTGGCATTAATCATGGACGCTGTCAAGCCCTTAGCGTACGGGAGCCATTCCTAGGTGCTTGAAAAATTGTCCCCGCCGCCATTAAACGCGCGGTAGCTCTGTAAACACGCGGCGAAACTGCGGGGTGCCACGCGTCCGCTGTTTCCAACGGCTTGCACACTCCCTCGGCTGCATTAAATTTCTGTACGGCGGCCAGCAGCGTGGCTTCTACGAGAGCTGCAGAAAAATACAGCTGTACGAAGCCTCGGCATTTCCTGTACACTCCTTGGAGTATGCTAATGCAGAGGCCAATACGCGGCCGGCGGCGTCGTACGTGTACGGCCGTGTTAACTACGTGATCGCGTGGGCGTGCACGACGCAGCGGAATACAACGTCGATCAGCGTTTCTAACGAAAATAAAGCCATTCGCGTGCCGGCTACGACTGTAAAGTACCAGCGGCGTCTCCACGGATATTAATGTCTGGTTTCTAGGAAAGAACCGCTAACGACCGACGTGTCCTCCGTGTAACTGTGATTCGATATGAATCAAGCCAGGCAGAAATATGATAATGGCGGACACGATATTACACGCTAGTTGCGTGAAATGCACATAGTTTTCTGTGCCGCCATAATGGTTGTGGTTTTTCACAGGATAAAGAGTGGGGGAAGTCGTTAACCCGTCCCGCTTTATCGATACTTTTTGAGATCAAAGTACGTTAATAGCCATATCCGATGATGTATACCGAAAATGCACACGAGAAAGTTGAGTTATCGAATGTTGTTCCGCTTCTTAACTGCTTAATTACAGTCAAATTCGAGCACAAACGTACCAGTAACCGAGCCGTTTCGTAATTTACTCGCGCCACGCCAACGTTTGAAAATGGCGCCACCAGATGGCGTCTGTGTGGTTGACGCGAACGAGCGTGGAACGCGTAACGCAAATTCTCTTGCTCCTACGTTTAAAAACAACGCTGTCGAGGTCATCGTACGGAAGACCGTATCTCGATGTCGCAAGTAACTTGAATCTCCACGGAAATCTAATACGGAAAGATGACTTCTCTTTGTCTCGAAGCGACGAAGATTCCTTCCCCACTATGGCGCCTCGTGTCGCGACTCGCATCGGGTTTTTAGTGCATCACCGGACGCCATGCCGGATTTGGTGCTGGTTCACTCAATATTTTATTTCAACATCGTTGTGCCTCTTGTCTGCAGCAACATTTCGAACAGGAGATAATCGTGGATGCTGGGGATTTGAAATCTTATTCGAGGTGCTTCGAGATATCGAGAAGCTAAGAGCGGACGGTGCGACAGCTTGTGGCGCAGCCGCGGCACTTTCGTCGGTCACCTTGCGTCTCGAGCGTCTGTTGTCAGTTATCGTCGTACATTTACGAGGACGGTCACGGCAATTACGGCTTTCATATCCCTCGAGAACGAAGTCACCAGCTGTGAAAAGTGAAAGAAACGTAATGGTTCGTCCTGCTATGACAGAAGTGAATGTTAACAGCTGTTCGCGCGTGCATACCTCTGACAAGGCGAACGTTCTTTGTCTTCATTCGTGCATTTTTCGTGAATAATTCCACAAATATTCGATATTGCGATGAAGAACACACGTGGGTGAATCGTAGTGAACGTCGCGATCCGACCAGTGACCTTTCAAATATGATGTAACTTACTCGCGGTGAAAGACTCGGTCGCTTGTAATCTGTATCGTGCGCGCGCGTGCACACGCGTTCTAGGATTTCTGGCGGGACAACTTTTCAAAGCGTGTCACGTAAAAATAGTTCGATTATCCGTATGACAGGCGTGCGAACGTAATCGGTATTGCTGTCGTAACGTGTGACACGCAATGTGCTCGTTATCCTGTGTACGTTTGTGAGAAGGAACAGTTATGCGGTAGGGTTGTTTCCATATAATTCGCCACGCTACATACCGCGAATACAGTGATGCATTAACTATAAGGAGCTAGAGAAGTAAGGTTAAGTGGAAAATGCAGACCGCGGCGCCACCACGAGGCATCAAGCATCTTCGTCGAACCGCAGGGCACGATGCTTCGGTGGACTACAGGAATCGACTGGTATGTTTACAATGTTTTTATTCGCAAGTGTTTATTTTTCTTCCGCCATAATGCTTCGTGTAGGAAGTATACTGCGCATAGATTACAAGTGCAATACCCATACCGTATTCGCAATTATTACTTCACGATGTACAAATATTTTTATCTTTAATTATGTCTTTCGCAAATAATAATGATTAGTATCGGAAGTATCCGAGTGCAATCAAAAACTTCCAAAGGCTAGCTAAGAAGGTTTATCCGCTGTTAAAAGCAAACATAGAACTTTACACCGTTTTTTATGAACATAAGTCTCTTTAAAATTGCCAGAAGTACAACAAAAGCAATTAACTCGAAGCAACCAGATAGTAAAAGTGGAATGCACGCGAATAAACATTAGCGTGCCAGTTTTCGATTTCTCCATCGCATCGGTCAAGTATTCCTGTAATTCTAGTCGTGTATACTTTTACGCTTGTAATTACGTTATCGCGGGGGATTCGCTGAAACGTTGGGATCGCGCGGATTCCGTGGCCGGTTTTTCGTTCAGCTAGACACAGGGAAACACTTCCTTCACCGGGCTCGGAACGAATTGAAACCGGTTTCATTCCGTATATGCTTAAATCCAGTTTCCTTTCACCTTTGCTCGAGAACTATCGGTGTCGTTCGCCGTATCGCGGCTTATCAGGGCGTTTCACGTTCGCCGACCAGGGATAACGTTTATTGCGCGTTCCCCCATTTCGTTTCAGGCCCCGTAATATCGAGCTTTCGTGTGGTCTGTGAGATTGCGATTCCATTAACGAAACCGTGCGTGTACACCGACGTTTCGAACGTATCGATTCTCTGCTGTCCGCCATCTTTCTTCAGACCATGCTTCGAGACTTTAATCTCGACGATTTGTCTATAACCGTCGACACGATACTTCGAGATCGGCTCAGAGATAACGTCCAGGCGAGAATGTATCGGATTTCGTTGTTTCACACATCCAATCTGTCTCTCGTAGCGTTCGACAACTGGGACTTCGTTACCGATGAATGTCCAGGAGACGCGACAATTTCTTTCGTCTGTTTCGTAGACAATTCAAACGGTTTTTTCTACCAATAATTTTTCTCCCCCCGCCCCCCCCACCCTTCAGAATTTTCAAGATCACCTCTTTTTATGCCCTTACGAGATAATCTTCCTTGTAACGATCACGCGATTGAAAGCACCGAAAGAATTTAATATTATTAAATTCACGTCGAAGTCGTTGATGTTGTAAGGGAAATAAAAAGGTTGAACATCGAAGGATGTTATGAAATACGATATTTGGAATATTAAGCGGAGACGATGAAGGTTACGTTTCTTGAAACGATACTCGATTACACGAGTCGAGTGTCGTTTGAAAGACATAAAGAGCTCCTGCGAGGCGTCCCTGACGCTTTCACCTATCACCCTTTCTCTTTCCTATTCTAACGCGCACCTTTGACCTTCTTTAACCCTTCTACATTCCTCGAGTTTCCGGCTCGGCGTAGGTACTGTTGGAATCCGAAGGAGAAAAATCAGTAGGTGGTGACGACAGGGACGCTTCAAGGTCGCCAATGTTTTTATGAGCACGGTGTTTCAGTTGGTATCGAGTTGAGTATTATTTGTAGAAACACAATTGACCTTGAAACGTCCTCAGCGCCTACGCTCGTCACTTTTCTATTCCAACGTTCTTTATGGTCTCTTCTGGTTATTAACATGTTGAATGCCACGGGGGTCACCGGTGACCGGCACTCAACTTGACGGTGGCGCCGTGGGGGTCATCGGTGACCGCCGCGCTCAAATTGATAGAAATACATAATTTAGAAAAATGTCGATACTTATCAATTTTTCATCATCACCATCGTCAATGCAATGGCGTGAAGAAATTAATGCAATAAAAAATATCTAAAAGTAGTTACACTTATTTGTTGTATGTAATATTTCAACACTGTATATATCGTGTAATAGAAAATTCATCTTGGCGACACGGGCAATCCCTATAAAAATGGCATGGCATTCAACGTGTTAAATATATTTGTGAATAGAAAGATGTAGATTTTAGAAAAGCTGGAGCACACGCAGTTGCCCTTGCAAAAAAAGACTGTCTATCGATTAATTAACATACAGCAGAACAGAAAAGCAGCCGCTGCTTTGCTTTGCCCTTAGGTTGCATCATAAAATAGAAAACTTTAGAGATGCTGCGTCGCACAAGGGAGTGCACACATTTTCACGCGAAACCATTCCAAAAAATAGAACGATTAAGACGCTCTATTTTATAAATTGTAAGTTCGAATCCTTTGAGGAGGTTTCGAACAGGCGTTTCATTGCATCTCTTTCTTTTGGTATTTATTTTACTTCGTAAAAGCGTTAAATGGTAGATATTCTTTTAATTGCCATCGGTGTTTTATAAAGAACCGAGAGAATACGGTGGAACGCGATGCAATTCATACGGATTTCGAGTTGCTGGGTCAAGGCTGCCGTTCCATACCGTGGGCGGGCCACATCGATGCACCGATGGAATGGAAACGTGTTAAGTCGATCGTTTTAATGACACAGCCGGCGGGTAACTCGATTTGCATAATATCGACAATTTAGAGTCAATAGATTGCTGCTTCGTCGCGACGTAATTACCGGATACGAGTGTATTTGCTGCTTTTGTCTGATTACAGTCACGTGTTCTCCGGCTTGAAATTCGCTATTGGATTTGCTATTTATTCGAAATTCGATAACAGTTTCCTTCTATATTTAATACATTAAATTCGCGTATATCGTGATAAATTAAATTGATTAAAACTTTTTATTTTTATTTCATGTATTTTATACTTATGTATATTACACTTCAATGCTTATTCCATTGAATTCTTTTTAAAATTCCAATTTAACACTATTCCTACCACGACCGATCAAATGACCGTTTTTAAAATTTTGATTAGAATTTCATGTACACTACATAATTGAATCGCCTTTAAACTTTATACTTTTCCTCAAATATACGTGTAATATATTTTTCAATATTCACTTCTTTTTTCATTGTTAATTTACTAAGAACAGTTTGTAGCCGGTCTTACGTGGAAATGTCGCGGTAGGAATAAGTACACGTGAAGTGTTGGTAGGAATAGTGTTAATAGCTATTTACAGTTAATAAACAATAATAACAGTTTCCCTCCTATATTTAATACATTAAATTCCCAACTTATCAATAGCTATTTACAGTTACAATTTTAACAAACAATAATAACAGTGTAGTACGCCTTGAAATTTCCGCGAAACGCGCAGCGCTCAAGCGATTGCAAAGATGCATTCGAAGCAGCAGCGTGTTCCGTCGATTTTCATTAGACACTGCGACTTGTGCCCATCGATTTCACGCTAACTTCCCCGCGATAACCATCTTTCGCCAATAATTCACTTCGCTGCTTTTTCGTCCGCCAGTCGGGCGAATCAGCTTCGTTGTGCGTCGTGCATCGGACAGCGCGTCGTGTGGGAGGCGTTTATTGTACGACGGTGTCAGGAGGTGAGATTGCTGGACATGCGCCGGCGTGGCACATTTCCCTGGGCGTGACTGCGGCTCCTTAATCTCTTGTCCGTCGAAGGCCTCTTTCGCAGAACTTGGAAATCTTTTTTTCTTCCAGCTGACATGCGTATAGGGCCTTGCAAAAGTCGATCTGAAGTTACTGTTGCATCTTCAGGTTTACCGATACGTTTGGAATGGAGTATTCGTAAAATTTTTGCCTTTCGGACTACACAGATTAGAGTAACAGTAGGTGACACGTGCATAGACTGTGTCATTTATTTATTTATTTATTGTTTATGCAATGGGGTTCGTTTCCCTTTGTATACATTATGTGATTTACAGTAATTAAATTAACTCTGAATTGAGTTGATTTGAAAAGGTGACATACGATGAGAAGAAGTTTAATTAATGAGAAAGGTTGTTAGCATGCTTTGTTGTGCGATTGATACAATTTTGCATTTCATGGATAGTATGGTGGGCCTCTTGGCGAAATTATTGCGTGTTCTGGAAGCTGGTCTATTTAATAGATATATGCATATAAATAAGGTTATCCCACTGGAAACTACATGTTTCAACGTGTATTGGAGTATTTTTGTATTTGTAAGGATTAGTAAATGTTGTCGAGTCAAGATCATTCGATGCTTATTTTTTATTTGGACGGTACACGTGTGACTCGCCATCGAATATGATATAATAAAAGGTGTCTGTTTAAATATTTATTTTCACTCTTCAATACGTCGAATTGAAAATTCACCAACAATAAACAATCGAAAAAAGCTTCTGATTTCATCCGATAATTTTATACCGATCCTGTGAAATGGAATTTGGAATAGTTTCTAACTTTTAAACGACACTGTATATCCCTGCTTGTCCCCACAGGATTTCTCGAACTCTCGAAGGTGCAAATTACAACATTCACGTATCTGTTACATCCAGCTCCACCTTTTTGGTGACCATGTCATTTCAGCTTAATATCGTTATCTGGCTGCAACGCGATAACGATCCGATGTTCACCTCGGATTTCCACGTCTCGGATTAAGATTGAGCTAACCTTGGCGCCGAAACTACGAAACAAATTCTTTCCAAGGAGTCCGTGGGGATTTTTATGAAAACAACCAGTTTAATATGGTGCACCTTGTAAGAAGCAAATTATACAAAATTAATGATGCACTTTCGTCAGAGTGCAGAAGAAGAAAAAAGGAAGGACTCGGTGGTAACTGATACTAAAAACTGTATTGATCACCCCGTAATCTAATTCCTTTAACGCAGCCATGAACATTCCAATTAACACGATAACTGCCACGTCGGTCCATAGATTTTAGAAAAAAATACAATATAAAATAGTCAATGTAATTTATTAAAATAAGGTAAACAAAGGTTACAAAATTTTGTGTACCACTTCATATAGTCTAGGTCTGAACGGAACGGCTACCAAAACGGGTTAGGCACTTAACGCGTTAAAATGTATAGAAAAATATAACATACGTTTAAAAAAATACTAATGGTCTTAAAATGAAAGAAAAGTCACCTAGAACAACTTAATTTTACCGATGTCAAAGATAATCAGATGTTCCTATTCACATGGTTCACCCAGTAAATTGCAACAAAGTCAACTACAACTTCTTGTCAAACATTTTTCGGCAGTGGCCGAAACGGGGAAGCTAAAAATCGACAGTTAGCAACGAGTAGATGCACCTCTGCGCTTCTGACACATGATTAATATTGTTACTCCTTGATTGTTAAGTTTAATAAATATTTCGTTACCGTTTGGCGCATGTACTTTAATTCACGACCACGATCATCACATCCTAAACATTTCATTCGCTATTGTTACATTTCCCTTGTTGCTTCGAGCAAACGTTGAAAGTTGATTAGAAAGAGTCGAACTCCAATTAGGAGAGGCTGCGGACAACTATGTTGTTTCTCGAGGGAGCAGATCTTGCTATCAGCGCGCGAGGGAACCGCCGATGGCGCACTTTGTACCGGTCCTATCGAGATTTATTGCGAACGAAATCGTCGCGGCGTTAATCGTAAGCAGCTTAGTCGGGTTCATTGATGGGGGACTGGTTCGAAAGAAAGCCGATTAGAGCTGCCACTTACGACCTTCTCCGTGGATTACAGCCGATCCATGAGAGATCGTTCTGTGTCCTGTTACCCGGTTCAGGGTATCGGTGACCGAGGTGCAACAGGATTAGAGATTATGAAGAGAGAAAGAGAGATAAGTTGATAAATCGATGGAAGACAGAAAAAATAATACTTGCTTTGGAATCGTGAAGTACAAATCGGAATCACGATCCTTATAATTTTAACCTAATGCTTTAAACATCGACGAGCGAAAATTAACCCTCTGAGACGATCGTCAGTTACACCAAATGATAATTTCTCAAGTTTTCAAACCACAGGGGTTAAATAGTGGTGTAAGTAAATTTTAGTACCTGTATAGACCCTTATTCGTGACGCTTAGACTTACTACCCCTTGAATTCAGGACTGCGATAGATTAGATATTTCTTTGAACTTTAATTTTAATAATTTTTTAACCTCTATCAATTATATTTAATTTGTTACTATTTTATATACAATTTGCAAATATCGACAGCTAAGAATTTGCATATCTTTTGTACAGTAATGGATTATTCCCGCAAATTGAATGAATAAGTGAATAAACGAATATAAATATATTGCTTAATTAAATCAAATGAAGCTGAATATAGGCGAATATTAACAAACTTGCGCTTGAAAATCTTTGAAATCACTATTATCGAACGATTAGGAGTCACCTCTTGAACGCAAGGGGTTAAAAAAGGACTTCATAATCAACCCTCTATAGCGAAGCAAAAATCCACCGTCCAATTTATCGAGCATCAACGACTCCAAGCGTCGGAAGAACGGAGAAAAATCCAAGGAAACGAGTCGATCAACATCAGAAGCAAGAAATAATTCTACCCCCGGGGGCAATCGAGCAGAAACGTCGCCAGTCCCTCACCCACGCGACCGACAGCCGCCATTTAACCGCCAAGCGTACACCGTGTGCGCTACGACACTCGTGGCCAGCGTCAGAGGAAACGATTAGTCAGCCCCGAGTCCCGGGCCCGGGCACAGGGTTAATTAAAAGTAATCGAGTAGGCTAGCAGTGTGTCTCGTTCACCTAAACAATCCGTCGTTATCGCAGCTCGCTGAAAAAGGGGGCGATGGCAATTGGAGCGTCGCTGCCGCGACGAAAGGTCACCGATAACGCTTTCGGAGGGGCTGTTTACGATGCTCTCCGCGCCGCCGCTTATCACCGCGATAGATGTTATCGCGGGGAGCGTGTGTGCGCGTCTCGGCGGCTCGCCTTTGATGAATTTTTTCCGCGGCGATCGCGCGCGGAGCTTGTTGCACAACGTCTAAGAGAGGGGGACAGGGGGAGACAGAGAAGGAGAGCCAGAGAGTGAAAAAGAGAGAGAGGGATGGCAAGAAGAGACGGAGTGAGAGAGAGAGAGAGAGAAGCAGAGCCAGAGAGTGAAAAAGAGAGAGAAGGAAAGATAGAGAGAGAGATAGGGCGAGGAGAGACAGAGTGAGAGAGAGAAGAGCCAGGGAATGAAAAAGAGAGAGAAGGAAAGACAGAGAGAGAGATGGGGCGGGGAGAGACAAAATGAGAGAGAAGGACAGACAGAGAGAGAGGGCCAGGAGAGACACACAGAGAGGGAGAAGGAAAGATAGAGGGAGGGGGGAGGAGAGAGATTGAGAGAGAGGAGAAAAGGAGAGACAGAATGGGACAGTGGGAGGGTAGAGAAGGAGAAGAGATAGAGTGAGGAGGACACAGAGAGAAAGAGGAGAGAAGAGAGACAGAGAGCAAGAGAATGGAGGAAGAGGGAGAGAAGGCTCGTGTCGTAGTTTCTCTGTTCGATTGGCGGCTCTGTGTGTGTACGTCGGTTGGAGGCCTGCGTTGGGTGAAATCTAATTGCTAATTGAACCGCCAGCCGGTTGTTTGCGCGACAGATAGGACGGTTAGATTTCACGGTGTTGAAGGAGTTAATTGGACGGATCTTGCGAGACGCATCGATTAGATGCTTCTTAATTATGCGAAGACGTATGGGCGTATCTCTGAGATCTACGGTAATTGAATGTTGATGTTCGCTGGAGTTTTGTTTCTTTTTCGCGTTTGGTGACCCGTTTATCGTCAAGTATCGTGCGTATCAGCGTGTCTGATGCTCGACGAAGCTAAATACTGTCGATCGATTTTCATTGTATCGCGTTGATCTGATTAAGTTCGATCGGTATTGTCTCCGATAATGGAGCAGTTTCATTCTCTACGTGTATATAGGTGATCGATTGGTCGATAAGAAAGTCGAATAATTCGCGTATCGCTGTCGTGATTAGGAGGAATTATTGCATTAATCGGAGCGTTTGCGTCGAGCTCGATGATGCGCAGGACGGCGCTAATTAATCGTCGTTACGAGAAAAGGAAACGAGATACGGCTGATTTATCGCACGTCTCCCATTATCAACCATTATGAAGAGTAATTAAGAGATACAAGTAGAGTCTTCTTTTTCGTGTTAGCCAGCAGAAATCGAATCGGTCATAAAACGATCGACAGAGTTGCCTGTCGATCGCGAATCGATGTCGGGATCGATGAAGCGTGGTCGATCTTAATTGCTTCACGGTAGTACACGTTCGCGACTCGACTACGAACCTCTCGATTACCTTTCACATTTCTACTGGCTTAATTTTTGAAAGTATCTCAAAAATTCCTGTACACTTATCGCGAGGATTAATTAGCCACTGGAAAACTTCGTCTAAGTTTGAAAGCTTTATAGTTTTCTAGCTTCGATCTTTAAAAATGTTATTAAGATACTTGGAAGAAGGTCAAAGAATTGCTATACTTTTTATTTTCTGTACAATATCGCAGTCATATTTACATTCTATCAACTCGTTTCAAATTTCAATGAAATAGAAGGCTGCCGTTCAAAGAATTGCAGTAGAACATATTTGAACATACTAAGTATTCGAATATCTTTCATGTACCGTCGTCAACTACAGTTTTTCAAAAACCAGCGATTATCGCATAGAATACTCGCTTGCTACAGCAATAACCAAAACAAATTTGTCTCTTTAATTCAAATAATTAACTTTCCAATAATTGACTCCTTCCTCTATCACGCTTTCTGCCTCTCCTCTCCTCTCCTCTCCTCTCTATCGCTCTGTTTATCCCTCTCTTTCTCTCATTCTCTCCCTCTTTCTCCCTCTCTCCCTCGGTCTCTTTATCTTTCCCTTTTTCTCTTTTTCTCACTCTCTCTCCTTCTTACACTCTCTTTCTCTCTCCCTCTCTTTCCCCCCTCTCTCTCACCCCAGTCTCACCCTCATTCTTCTTTCCCTCCCTCCCTCCCTCCCTCTCCCTCCCCCTTTCTCTCTAAGGTCTCCATAAAATCGATAAATGATTAGCCGACGTTCAGACGATACGTTCGCAGGAGAGCTAGGCAAAAGCGCGTGCGGTCGTTAAATCGTTAACAAGATTCGCGTGGAGACAGCTCGGCGATCGAAACAGATATCGCCTATCCGATTCTCTTTAACCTTTCGATTCAACCTTCGAGAAGCAGGGCGCGTCTGTTCCATTCCAGATTCAAGTGTCGCAACGAAGCGTTTCCATCGACGCATCCCTTCGACGTGGCCGTCTCGATTAGAGTGCCCTCGGTCGCATTAGCAATGCAAATAGCGATACGTCTGTCAGGAAATTAATTGCGGAGAAATTGGACATCTGCCGGCGGCGGCGGCGGCACGGGATCGACGATAGCGCGAACGCTACGACGTACGTCTGCGAAACGAGGAAAGTGAGATTGCGAAAGCGGAGTGGCATGGAAGCGCGTTGTCTCTGCAAATTTTTCATATCGACGCAATCGTGCTTTCGTTCGTCGAATAGTCGAGCTGTGAGTCACGGCGATTTGGAAATTGTCAGACCGTTGAAAGCTTCGCGTACTCGTTAGGCTTTGTGTGAATAGGGTTGAGTATGGCGTCTCAAAAATATTCGAGATTCTTGAAAATTTTCAGGATTTCCAGAAGTATTCGAAATTATTTAGTAACCTTCACTGTCTTAGGTTACTGTACTTGTACTCTTGTAAGACCTCATTTGGAGTAAGCGTCTGTGATTTGGCTTCCCCACTTGATTAAGCATAAACAGCTTATTGTGAGAAAGTTCAGCACAGATTCTTAAGATTTGCAGCCTTTAAATCTGGCACCTTGATGCATCCTATTGATCATAACTATGATCCAATTATGCTTAAATTAAATCTTCCATCTTTAGCATCTAGAAGATCAACTGCTGATTTAATATTTCTTTTTAAAAGTTTAAACGGTTTTACTTAATCTCCATCTCTTCTAGGTAATATTAATTTTTATGCGCCAATAGAAATTGTTAGGTTTTCGTATATTTTCTACCCCATTTGCTTTAGGTCTCGCTTCAGTTTTACTGAGAGTTTTACTGGAATTCCCGAAAATGTCCGAGATATTCAGTACTATCTAAGATTCTTGAAAGAGTTCACGATTTCTAAAGTGTCTCGAAATGACCCACAATTCTTGGGATCCTGCGCACCTCTTGTTGCGAGCAACCGGTACAAATTGGTCAGTGTGACGCGGATCGTAGGGGAATTACGACAAAATAGAAATCAAAATGATCACGCGTATTTTAACGAGCCGTCGATTTACAGGAAATCGCAGGCGCTGACGCAAAAGATTCGATATGAGGGATCGCGATGGGTTACGAAATTAATCGAACGGTTTCGTTTGCTCGAGCGTTACTATGGCGCCGTTGGTGTATGCATAAGGAAAAACGGGAGTTCTTTCCGTGAAATATTTCGCAAAGATTGTCATTTCAATTTCTGTTTACACAAGGTTAAGAAAATTACGAATGAAACGATTGATGCGGTGAACGATTTCGAATAAAAATTGTAATACAGGGGTTTCGCAACATTCTCATCCATCATTGTCACGGTGAACGTGTTAATTAACAATTACATAGAAAATATACCTAACACGAGGGAAACAAATCTTAGTACGCATAATTGAAATCACAGTAAATTTCAAAAAATATAGGTATTACAGTAAATTTACTTGATAGATCAATTAGTGTCGCAGCGAACTTATTAATTAACAATTACATAGAAAAGTATCTAATACGAGGGAAACAAGTCTTAGTATTCATAATTGAAATCACAGTAAATTTCAAAAAATATAGGTATTACAGTAAATTTACTTGATAGATCAATTAGTGTCGCAGCGAACTTATTAATTAACAATTACATAGAAAAATATCTAATACGAGGGTAACAAATCTGAGTATTCATAGTTAAAATCGTAGTAAATTTCAAAAAACATAGGTGTTACAGTAAATTTGCTTGATAAACCTATCAGCGAACTTATTAATTAACAATTACATAGAAAAGTATCTAATACGAGGGAAACAAATCTTAGTATTCATAGTTAAAATCGTAGTAAATTTCAAAAAACATAGGTGTTACAGTAAATTTACTTGATAAATCTATCAGCGAACTTATTAATTAACAATTACATAGAAAAATATCTAATACGAGGGAAACAAATCTTAGTACTCGTAATTGAAATCACAGTAAATTTCAAAAAATATAGGTACCACAATAAATTTACCAAGTTCCCGTGAAAAGTTACGAATTGGTCGTTTTTACTATCTTGGCAGTTCTAGTGTTAAAATAAAGGACAAGCGAGATCTCACGCGTGTTCAACAGGAGTCACCATCCCCGTGTTACGTCGTCGCAATCTGTTCGAGCGTCGATTCACTCTGATTTATCCGCATGCCGGTGTTTTAACGAACTCGGGTGAACACGGATCGCTCGCGGATCTTCGACGGGCTGGTTTCGCAATCAGGAAATACCTGACATTCCACGGTTCGATCGTATCGCGTCGGGTGCAGTGGCGAGGAACAGTGGAGAGGTGTAACCCGCGGGAACTCGTTCGCACGACATGCGTTCGATGCTTTTTATTCGATGGAATTACATGGAACTAGTAGCTTCGTTCTAGTGATCGAGTTGTGGGTGGCGGGGAAGGTATTTGAAAATTGTCCCCTATTCTTTGGTTCTTGTACGTCAGTATGAAACAACCTTGGTGCACTGATCTGTGCCAGGAAAAATAGAATTTGCGAAAAGTTAAAATTATCTAAGAGATTTCGCTAATTCGAACCTCATCGTTATAAAAAAAAAAACTCAGATTTGCAGCGATAACATTCTACTCTAATCTAATTAAAAAATAAAATTCTATCTAATTAAATCTAATTAAAAAAATAAAATTCTATCTAATTAAATCTAATTTAAAAAATATAATTCTATCTAATTAAATCTAATTAAAAAATAAAAATTTCTCGTCCCTTCTTACATCCCTTAGTTAAGTCCCAAGCAATTTAAAAAGAAACTTCAATGGAACCAAAGTATAAAATTGTTACCCAAAATCTACTTAGTGTCTTTCCGAATAATTCGTACTCGCCTGCAAGTATCACGAAACACTCTTGCCGTGTTTCATTTTTCGCGTTTCGTTCGAGGGACAAACGAACGTTGCGTTGGACTTCGTAGTTTGTCGCGCGTATCGACTATGTTTCCGCCATATACCGATAAACAACGCCGGCTATCTGTATCTGTTCCATTCTAGAATATTGTTGCACTATCAGCAACCGGTTGTTTGGTAACAGGACACCGTGTGCGCGTTGCGCGATGTTAAGCCGTTTCTGTGGGCTTATCAGCGTTGCCTGGCACGTATGCCGAATCAGCTCGGACACGAACACCGTGGAATCGGGGATTGGCATTAGCGAATTTCTCGCTGCGCGTACGTCAATTTTATGGCCTATGATCGCGCAAAAAATACTCCAGGTGTCAGGATTTTTTCGTTCCGGGCGAACCTTGAGCTACATTCGTTGTTCCTGGAGTTGCGCGATGTTCGGACACGATTGAGCTTGGGCAAGCTGAAATTGCGAGGTTTGGGAGGGAAGTTTTGTGACTGTTGCGAAAGAAAGTGTTGAGTTGTACCGGCCCGTGCGGCCAAAGAACCTGGGAAAGTTTGGAAAACTTAGGGAGAGCCAAGTGTCTTGGATAGGCTTGGGTTGCGTTTCAAGCTAAACCCCCCTCTTTGTACATACTTTGAAGAAAGGAAAAAATTAAAGGAAACCTAGTCTCTCTCACCCGGAAAACCCTTGTTTTATTTCCCGAGCCCATCCTTTCTACCTTTAACAGAAAGAGTGGAGGAAAAGGGAAGGGAAGGGCAGGGAAGGTGGTGATTTCGTCTAGGGCCTGCTAGGGGATTCATCAGTAAGACTTATCTAGTAGGTCCGTGTGTTAGACACAGAGATAGGAAGAGATATTTCGGAACTTGTATTTATAGGAACCATGACGGACTCGAGTACTTGCAAGAAAAGTAGTTGGTTGATCCTTCCTAATGGTGAGGGGAGGAAGCTACAGTTCGAAGTTTAGCTGTAACTTAATTCGAAATCTATTAAGTTTTATCTAGAACGCGATAATGAGGAGTATGGAATATTGGAATTTAGTTAGAGTGCGATAGAATGTAATGTTCCATCAGATTCTAAGAGATACTGTACTCTCGTAGACTGACTTTTTCAACGTTAATTTCTTCTCACAATCAGTATTTCTATGGATTTAATTTATAAAATTCTTCATAACCATATAGGCTAATCGCTTTTGTTGATTTATAAATAAATAAGAATATAAAATACAGAAGCTTAGGCTGAGAAGGAGAGCAATAGAAGCGTGATGCGTACAGCGTGAAAGTAGAATATAAACATATAAAATACAGAATGCTGTAGTATTTTACTCTGAACGATGAATCGAGCAATTCTTTCGAGATCTCGATTTTTCAGCTCGATCGTGAAACGCGTGTCAGCGGGGAAAACACTGCTGGAAGCCGTCCGCGACAGGTTCCGAGGGCAGTTTGCCGAGAGAAAGGCGGACCGGTATTATTGAAGGTTCGCCACGGAGCCGATCGTTGAATGAAATTTAAGTGGGTCGCGCATGAATGAAATCGTGTGCCGTTCTCTCTCCATCCCATACTCTTTCTTTTTTTAATGCTTCCCTCTTCGTCGATCTCTGCCGATCGCCTCCGTTGCGCCAAACGTGGGCGACCGGGTGCGATTTCAACGATCTCTCGGATTTTCCGCCTCGATCTTCGATTTTTATCCTTTTCATACGAGGAAAGGACTTGGAGAATTGTTTAGGAAATCTCTCCAATCGAGATCTCTGTGAATTTTGTATAGGGTTTGCAAAATTCGCACAAATACTATAGGAAACTTTACTTTTCTGTATTTAGCAGAGAGAGATGGTAGGGCTCAGGTGTGAATAAAATAAAGTGAAGTGCTTAGAATATTATTGATGTATATTTAAACTATTGTTTAATAGTAACAACTTAAACGACTTTTCAACTTAGCAACTACGAGGTTCTCACTTCCTTCAGAATCAAACTCTTTCTGCCACACTTTATTGAAATTTTAAAAATGGTCATTTGACCGGTTGTGGTAGGAATAGTGTTAAGACAGGTGAAAGAGTCGAGGAACACGGGAGAGAGCAGACTCGTGTACCGACAGGAATAAACTCTCGACGAGGGGTATCACGCACACTGGCGGCACCTGCGAGTGCGTGCGAACCGGACGCCAGGTCGATTTGAATAATTGTTATCAGCCGACGACGTGGGCGTCGATCGAAGATTTACTCGTCGACGATGAAAAATCGATCGGGGTTAGAGGAACTGGTTCGCGGAGGCGACGACGAGCTGTTTCAGTTTCGATGGTCTCTTTAGCGTTGATCTCTTTCGAGTGTAGAAGATTACACGTGGAGGTAATCACTCGTGTCTATGCCTTGGTAATTTCCTATTAATTAAATAACCGGAGTATCTTATTGCGTGGTGGTTTAATAAATACAGAGGGATGAAATAGGTAAAAATGGACGTCTTAGGGAAGAATTCTGATAGCTGGGATGATGTGTGTAAAAGAAATTGAAGAATATCGAAATAAATTCATCGTAAATTCATAAATTCAAGTATCTAAATTAAAATGAGCAAAAATTGCAAATAAAAATAAACTCCATACTTAACCCTTAACCCTTAATACTTAACCTTAACCCTTTGTGCTCGAAACGCGATTTTCTCTGCCTTCGCAAATTTCCAAAATAAAACAGTATTATACAGATCTCCAATTCATGTGCTTCAGTTAAAAATCAGCAAAGCTTTCAAACATGATTGCTTGCAAATGGTTAAATACAGCAACCTGTAAATATCTGCAGGTACCATGGTGCTATTTTATAGTAGCAGGTAGGTACTATTTTGTAATAGTGTTAGGAATAGTAATAGTGTTACGGGGCCTAGAACCAATCAAGCTTGCGTTTGCTACCGAAACACGGCGGGCACTGTCGCGTGAACAGCAACAGCGTGTTGCTTGTTGTCACCTACACCAAACAAAGGGGTATGAGTCACGGATTTTATTTCGAGGCTGCAAGTAGTCTTGAAATAGACGGCGGCCCACGACGGGGAAAAGGCGGCCCGTCTATTTAAAGGGCAGCACAACGACCGGCTTCTCTTTCGACTCGCCGTTGCGACACCATCCAGGACTTCTCGCGCGCGTGGGCCACGATTCCAGCTTCCGGTTCGATTTTGCTCTTGCAAAGCTGAACCTTGGTCTCTCGCTTGCTTTTCGTGCTGGGAGGATGATGTTGAGGAACGGTTGTGTGGAACGAAAAGGAACATAACTACAAGTGTCCCTCGACTTTCGCACACGATTGGTTCGAAAGTAGAGGGATGCAAAATGATATGCATCAAAAGCTGTCTTTTAAAGTATTGATCAGAACAACATGGTAGTCTGATGGCTAAAATCTGATGTCCCCTGAGAGGGGAGAACCCAGTAGCCTGCTCGATTCATGATGTCCTCTCAGAGGAGACATCCGACTACAGAGGTTTAACAATGGTGCACTTATTTGGATGGAAGAGATCAAATTGAAAATTACATGAAAGGACATTGAGTATATAGAAAACAAATCTTTATTTATACTTTTTGTAGAAAGATTTCTGAAAATAGTTAATTTTGAAAGCTTTACCACAGTGAATTTATAAGACTGCTATGAATAATCACCAATTGGTCATTTTGACTGCTCTGGTAGTTCTAATGTTAAAAACTTGAATTTTTAAAAATGTGCGAAATTCGGGGGGCGCCTGTATATATATTTCGTAAATATGATAGTCTCGGTGATGCCTTTTTTTCTTAGAGTTACAACGTAAGATTCTTGAATTTCAAATTTAAGAATAGAAATAAATTAAATGACGTATTTGAAACGCGCATAATTAACCCTTGGCACTCGAGAGGTGACTGTTAGTCGCCTGATGATACTGACTTCAAAGCTTTTCAAATGCAAAATATCTAAGATTCGCCTATATTATCTACGTCTGACTATCAAACAAACTAATTAAAGTCTGAAATTTTGCGGAATTATAATTTGATGACTAACAATAGCTCTTTTGTTTCCTTTTTCGAGTTTCCTGTGTGCTTCGCACTTTGTAATAAAGTTATAAAATAAACCAATTTTAGAACACTTTATCCACGAGAAAAACGTCGATACGCGAGAGAAAAACCGCATGGTTTTCGATTTCGATTGAATATTGAACGTGGTAAATAAGACTACTAATCTGAAATCGTAATCGAATACGTCAAGTATAAAATATTCGTTATATATTTTCGACCACGGTGGTCAAATTCGTGAAACCCGAAGAGTCTCTCGCTTCGCCACATACTTGTACCAGTAAATTTCGTTGGACGAGATGGTCCGCGAGACGTTGGCCGACGCGTGGCCTCGATTCTCTCGGTCGACCGTGTTAAGAAACCACTTTTGTGGCCGCGCCAGAAGCATCCCTTGATTATTTGAATTCAGCACGAACGACGCTTCCTCCTCGAGGCAGCCGGTAAACACGGCTCGGTTTCTCTTCACTTGGCGGCAAAAACGTGCCGGAAGTGCAGGCGTGCGTCCCACGCCGCGAGGAGGGAAATCTTTCGGACCCCGTTGATCGCGCCGGTTCAAAGGGACCGTCCTCGAGATAAAATCGATCCGCGAAACGAGCACCCTTTCTGTTTCTCCGCGGAACGTTAAGAGACTCTCTTTCTTTCTCTCCCTCTTCTCTCCTCTCTTCTCCACTCCTTTCCTCCCTCCTTCCTCACTCTCTCTCTCTCTCCTCTCCTCTCCTCTCCACTCCACTCCTCTTCTCTCCTCTCCTCTCTTCTCGACTCCTTTCCTCCCTCCTTCCTCACTCTCTCTCTCCTCCTCTTCTCCCTCGCTTTTTCTCACTCTTTCTCTCTCCTCTTCTCCCTCGCTTTTTCTCACTCTCTCTCCTCTCCTCTCCTCTCCACCCTCCCCCTCTTCATCTTTCCCACCCTCTTTTTCTTTCTCCCTCCCCCTCCTTCTCCCTCTCTCTCATATTAGAATATTTAAAGGATGGAATACATTAAACAGAAATAAAAATTCTGCTCGTTTATCTGTCTTTATAAAAATTTAAATTTGCACGAAAAGCCGTAGTCTAGCAATAGCATCATTGAGTATTAATAATAGCTATAATAAAATATTAATGTCTAAAGAGATATGAATGGTAATAGTAATATTTTTGTCGTATAATAGTAATGCTACACGTGTATAAAGGGTCGTAAGTCGAAATGCCTCTCTCCCTCGTGAGAAAAGCACGCGGCGGAAACCAGTCGACGGCATTTGAACGGTCTCGCACGTGCAAGAACGTGCAACCGGTAATGTAAGAAGCTAAGCGACTTACAGGATCGATTCCCCGATACTTTCTACCACTGCAAGAACAATCGTTCTTCAAGAACAATCCTGCTCCGCTCTGCTCCCCACGACCGGTTTCGTTTCCCCTGCTCCTTTTCCGTTCGATTTTTCCCAGACACCGTTGCGAGAGACATTCGCGTTTATCGTTGCACGATAAATTCTTAGCACGCTTTTGCATTCTTAATAAACCGTAGAGTAAAGTGGACGTTTGAGTAATGAACGCTGGATCGTTCGCGTCAAAGGGAGAAAAATTGTAGACCTTCGCTAAATCTAGTTCTTTATTTATCGTTAGCTCTGTAGGGTACGCATAACTGTCTTAAGGATTAGAACTAAGCAAACCGAAGTGGTTCCAGAATTTTTTCCCCAATTTCCTCCGATTTCCTTATTTTATAGTTTTCATGTCGTTTCCTTCTCGGGGGTAACCAAAAATCGGAAACCTGTAGATAGTTAGTAGCTAGCCTCCTTCATGCACATTTCTGCGGTTCTCATCGTATAATCGAAGTCATTTCTGAAAATTTCATTCCCCTATCTAGTAATAAACATAGTTGATCTTTTGTTAGTACTAGTGTTCTAATGCCAGTTCACAAACGCATCCCTAAATCCTAAGGCTCGTTAATTAAATCGTTCCTCGAACGAAAGCCACTGTCAATCGTGAAATTAGAAGTTGAAACATTCAAGAATAACGTCACCTTGCACACGTTCAGGAAATCAGAATAAAGAAAAGATTTAGCTTTTCTTCGTTTATCATTAGCTTGCAAATTGAATAGTTTCTCGAACGAAGGCCAACTTTTAAGCATAGGATTAGAAATTCAAATGTTCAATACCAGCCTCACCTTGCGTACGACATAAAAATCAAACGACCGCCGATCGAATAAATTATTAAGTCCAAAGTGTTACCAGTCCCCTCGGTTAACAAACGAACGCGTGTTAAAGCGGAACCAAACACCATTGTGAATCGTGGATCGTACGGTGTTTAGGGTAGAACGAAGCAACCTCGAATCACCAACAAGTAGTATAAACCTTGTGCCCTATCTGACTGAGGATCTCGGGAAGCGTGCAACAGAGAGGAACACGGGTATTTGCAACAATGCGTCGTAATGGCGTTTCGGTTTCCACGATGCGATCCGACGATGAGACGTGCGCGTTACATCGAGCGCATAATAGTCGCATATGAAGCCTCTTTAGATAGTCATTTGCCATGGGATTATCGTGAAATTCACATGCATCGGGGAAAATGGGACCTTGAAGGTGCCACTAGCTGAAAAACTACGTCTATAGAGAATTGTAAGATGAACAGCATTTTAGTGTTTGTTTTATTAGGCATTATAAATACCTAGAAATATATAAACTGTAATTGGTCTGATGTTATTAAAATAACTAATATAATTTTATATAAGCTGCACTTGTTATATTAGAGCAACGATTATTTTATTAACACTTTATTGACCTCTAGTTGTTCAATGTACGCACACCTGAGCGGCTCATTTTAGCGTGGATACATTGCTAATGATTTTATTGTAAAACGATATTTTTTTTGCGTAATTAATAGTTAACCCTTTGCGCTGGAGAGGTGGCTGTTAATCACCAAATGATAGCTTCGCAAAATTTCAAACTTTAACTGTTTTGTTTATTAGTCAAACTCAAAGGTTAAATAGTCATATATGTAAATTTTAGTATATCACTTAATTAAACTGAATACCGTTTAATATGGACAAATCTTAGTAAATATTTCGAATCTGAAAATTTTTGAAGTCAGTATCGTTAGACGAGTAACGGTAACCTCTCGAGTGCAAAGGGTTAATTATTTCTTTACGGTATACATATGATATCGCTCAGAAACGCGTTACCTTTGTATAACGAAATGTTATAAAATTTACAAACAAAGCATGCAAAAGTCGATTAATAGGTTCCCAATCGATAAAGTGTTAAGCACAGTTGTTGTTTAAGATTTAGAAAACAAAAATCACGCGCACTGTGCACATTTCTGGCGTTGTGCTTCCGTTCAGTGACGGCACTTTGGCGGACTGGGTTAATAAATGGACTGGAAGCGAAAGGGTTAATAAAGAATGTTACCTCGAACAAATATGCATTCTATAAAGCAGCGAAAACTGAATTGCTCGTCGAGCCGCGTTTCCTTATAGATTCGAACAAACAATCGGAGTGTTTCGTCGAAAGAACAGGGGCTGCTGGACTATGGTTCGCGGAACAACAAGTTTAGCCCGTGTCCGGACTATTTTCATCTTCGCCGAGAGGCGCAACTCGAAGCGTGCTCCGTTCCTATCCCGTATCCACCGAAGTGATCGTTACAACGCAGCTCGATGCAAATAAACCGAACGATTTTCCGCGATGCCAGAGAGAAAAAGAGAGAGAGAGAGTCCGGCTGGGGCTCGATTCTGAAATCTGACTTGCTAATACAACGCTGCGCACGCACCGTGGTCTTCAACTGCTCGTGGACATGCTGGGTGCTTTGCAAGTCTAATTCAGAAGCCTGCACCACCTTCGTTTCCACCTATTAATTGCGATTCTCTCGTTACTCTTTCTCCCTCTCGATCTGTTTTTCTTATTTTCGTTCTTTCTGTTCGTTGCTGTTTTCCTCCGTTTTTTTCTGTTTCTTCTTCCTGTAAATCTCACGAAGCGTTTAATCTAGTGCATCGAAAGCTCTGCGGAAATTACGGTTAACCCTTTCGCTACGGCAGTGCGCCCCGTCCGAGTGACACCGTTGAACGGAGCACTGCACCAATCTCCATATTTGGAGATTCTGCAATTATTATAAATAAAAATATAATTTAGGGTAATTGATATGTCAAATTAAAATTCTCAATTTCGCCATTATTATTAATAAATATACAATTTAGGATAGTTAGACATCAAATTATAATTAACCCTTTACGCTCGAGGGGTGATTCTTAATCGTCTAATGATGCTAACCCTTTGCACTCGTATGTCTCAGCGTATGCGACATCACAAGTTTTACCGTGGAATTTTCATTTTTTTTAAATTATACTCATGATATGTTACAAGTATGCTAAGTAGCTAAGTATGCTAATAACGTATTGCAAAAGTTTTGTTTTGATTGAATAAAAAAATTAATTCCGAGTTGGCGGTAGTTCATGGTCATATTAAATTCGAGTGCAAAGGGCTAACTTCAAAAATTTTCAAATTCGAAATATTTACTAATATTTGCCTTGTATTAAACGTTATTTAGTTTATTTACGCGATATACTAAAATTTACATATATAACTATTTAATTTCTGAGTCTCACTAGTAAACAAACTAACTAAAGTCTGATGATTAACGGTCATTAGTTGGTGACTAACAGTCACCTCTCGAGCGCAAAGGGTTACTAGTAATTGAATTCAGAATTGTAAATTCTAAAAGTCGACACTCGTACGCACAGGTCGTCACAGGCGAACGCCGTCCATGGCCGACGCTCGTAGCGAAAGGGTTAAAGGAGTATACGGACGATGATGGTCGTTTCAAATTTATACCCCAGCGACGAAACCATAAACGCTTGCCTTCGTGCATTGAACCCAATCTTCGTTCATTCCGCTCGACTTTTTCGGTGATCCCTGCCACGACCCGAATTTCCCTTCTCGCGGTTCGTCACGGCGACACGACCCCGTTTTGCGTCGCCCCGGCCAATTAACCGGTGGTACGGCCGTCGCGAGATTCCAGATTCGTCGTCGCTCATCGTTTTCAGCTTTACGAGCCGCGCTCGGGACATCACAGGCTGCCGCGCCGCCTGAAAAATGCCAATTCCTCTGTGACGGGGAAAACCGACGCGACCGGGACGCCCACAATCGTCTGGTCGCTGTTTTTCCCTGCGATTGGTCGTTGGAATTCGCTAGAATTTGTTGGCATTCGCTAGAAAATAGGAATGTTATTTTCGAAACGAATGGAGAGTAAAATGGGATACGAAGAGGGGGAACAATTGTATTTTGGTTGTTTCAATTTTTTTTCCTTTTCTCAAAAAAGCTACGGCGATCAATTTGATAGAGAAAATTTAACGAGACAGTAATTGTTAATTTATAGAATTATTCTATTCCCCCATTTAGGAATTAATTATGCTGTTTAATATTCGGGAAGAACTTGGATGTTAAGATTAATAAAATTATGAAATATAGACACTGATATTTTCAATTCTGTCTGAAAGAGATTGACAGCTAGACGAAAATGATTGCCTAATCATAGCAAATATTCGATCACTAATCGCTTTTTCCATTCGACTGTTCTACTAGCCCCGTTTCACGCGACAAATTCGAATTTTTAAAAGATTCAGCATCGAAGAAGAAGAAAGACACGGTTAGGGTTCAATTCGGTCGATTTGGAGCTGTCGGACCAATTGTCGTCGAATACGCGACGAAATTTTCAATTCGCCCACGAAATCTGCTCGAACGACCGTGCGGATCAGAGGGGCCGCTGGAAAAAATGTTAATTCTCGACGATGAAGATGGACATGTCGCCGCGATCGAACGATACAATTGTGCGCGTGAAATGGAAATAGTCGCGTGTCAAAAATGACGTTTTATGCGAGTTTCTACGCGTCTGGCGCATGATTTATATTGAAACGGATAGCTGCCGATATAGACTCGAGCGTTTTCTTTTATCTAGGATAATTATCGAGACTCGATAATTGCGAGCGTCCCGTGCAGGAATGCGCTTTGTTTTGCTCAAAGAGAGTGCATCAACTATTCGATACGTGTCTCGCTTGATTTGCATAATAACTCCGCGAACGAGGAGTTTCCTAGCCGTCGAGAAAGCACAGCCGTCGGATTGTTCCATCGAAACGATGTGAAAATTCTTCGGAAAATTCACATAGAAAAATTTGTTTTCCTCGCATCGATCACGAGTTTGTTGGTGGCCGATCAGCAACGTTTGAGCAGAAAGACACGAGTTAACACGTTAACACTATTCCTATCGACACTTCACGTATACTTATTCCTATCGCGACATTCTCACGTAAAACAGACTACAAATTTTTCTCAGAAACTAAACAATGAAAAAAAAAGTGAACATTGAAAAATGCATTATAGGTTTATTTGAGGAAAAGTATAAAATTTAAAGGTCTTAAAATTTCATTACGTTGTATATGTGAAATTGTAATCGAAATTTTAAAAACAGTTGTTTGACCGGTCGTGGTAGGAATAGTGTTAAGTGCCCAGCCCGTTTTGGTTGCCGTTTGGTTCAGGCCCAGACTGTATGAAGTGGTACACAACATTTTGTAACCTTTGTTTACCTTATTTCGATAGATTACATTGACCATTTTATATTATATTCTTTTTCTTAAAGCATCGACTGAACAAAGATCGATGTCCTCTAAACGAAATCTTTAGTTTCACTATCAGTGTTAAGTTGAAATAACAAAATCGCGAAGACTCGATAATCCATACGAGTGCTAAGAATAGGCAGCAAGGGTACTTGGGTTAAATAAAACAACTCGAGGTCTGCTCTCTGTGAATTCCGCTGATTGACTCCTTTTTACTGTCCCCTACAGGGACAGGATTGGGGGTCGGTCCGAAAATTACCTGCCCCAACCGTCACACCTTTAGACGAGGTGGTACAAACTATAATAACGTTTGTGGGGACGTTATGGAAATAAATTTTATTTTCTGAGGCTCTGAATAAATATATCCTTTATTTCTCCGATGCTTCCACTCGAACGCGTAACTCAGGAATGTCCTGTCCAATACGCGTTTTCTAGGCATGACGCCTCGTTGTACTCAAGGGTTGGGGGAAATACGAAAGGGAGGAAAAGGTTCTTCCGAGCTGCATCGAGCCTCGAACTGTATCCAATTCGTTTATTACCTCCGGGGCCCAAGAGCTCGGATACAGGTACCTTTTTCCACCACTCCGTATTTCCTCTATGTGGTGTTGTACGCCACACGTTTTTCCAAATCCAACAATCAGTATTCAAAGGCAGACCCGCGCGCTGCTGTAACATGAACCTAAAATCTGTGTCCGATCCCTAAGGAACGGCGTGGCACTTAACGCGTTAACTCGTGACCGGTCGATAGCGTGTTAACCCTTTGACTGCTACGGGCGCATATATGCGCCCAGCACAAGCCGTCGATATAGACTATGGGCGCACATGTGCGCTCGGCGACGGCTCTGATCATTTACTGCTGTCTTACTGAATTTCTCAAGAAATTATTTTATCATATCCGTGTAACACTCAGAAACAACATACCTTGTTGCTTATCAACAAGAAAAATCTCGTTTATTTCGTCAGTTTTCCCTATATCTTAAATTCGTTTCATCTGTTTATCTGCCATTTGACAAAAGTTATGTATGGTTTGGAGTTCGTTTTGTACATTTCATTTTATATATTTTATAATACATTATAATTATCAAATTATGGCGTTTTAAAACTTTACCCTTGACGAATAAATAATATATATTGAAGATAAAAAATATTAAAAAAATTGAAAAATATTAATTTTGGAGTGGATAAAGTAACAGTAATTTGATTCTGTACAATATTACAATTGAATACACCGCCGAACAGATTCAGATTGCGTGAAAAAGTATTCAGTCCCCAGCGACAGTTAGTGCCGGCTGCACGCCGTCCACGCGAAGCGTTTCGGCTCAGAGTCTTCCGCAGTCAAAGGGTTAAGCCTCTTATAACACGATCTCATACAGCGTCATAAGTGTATACCGTGTTATAAGGGGGTTGAAGACCGTACAACAAAAACAGACATATTCGTACCAAAACCCTCGATTCGCTAACCGCCCACCCACGCGTCCAATCGCAGTCACGTCGCGTCAGCGGGCTCGTCACACAGGGAGCAATCGTGCCAAGATTTTTCCTTCGTCGACGTCGAAATCGCGACACAGCGGTGTGTGTATAGCATCGTTTCGTAGGACAATGGAAGAAGAGGCACGTCTGTCGCGCGCTCGCGCATTCCCTGCCCACACGTCCTCGGATACCGTATTACGTGCGTAATGCCTAATGGACGTTTACGACGTTTAAAGGTGGCGCGAAGTGGGCTAATACGAGGTGCCATTTAGTCAGTTAAAGGTCTTTGAAGCCACGACGTATCGGTGCCTCCCGCTTATGCAATAAATACATAATTTTATGGTTATTAAGTGGTTGTCAGCCTGGACGCGTGTCGGCATTCCCGACAACGGCCGTTTCGACCGCCGTTTCTCTTCGCTGTGTCACCTATTTCGATGGTCTAAGCGTTTAACCCTACCCGCGAATCACCCTTTCTGTTTTATTATGAAAAAAGGCACTCTAATTTAAAAACGAGGAACGAATCTCTAACGTATCTGTTGGTTATTTCGATGGATGGAACACGATTCGGATAGAACTGGCTAAAGATTGTCCCGAAAATGTAAGATACCTTGTGTGTGAAAAAAAGACTTGAAATCTGTGCATTTCTAATTATATTCTACCGATTAAAATTCGTCACCTAGTTTCGCGAAGAACATACGTTGTAACTTCTAGATCAATGATTCCCCAACTTTTTCAGGCGGCGAATCCGTTAAAATCGATGCGACAGAATCCCAACATTTGACTCGATTTGATTTTTTCTTCCATAAAAAGTGAAGGTTAAGTTTCGCTTATTTCTGCAACAGAACCTATTTCAACACCTTTTGCATTGGTTTGCTAATACCAAAAAGAAAAAAAAAAGAGAAAAAGAAATAGCGGAGGTGCGTTCACAAAGCGAATACCCAACGATCGATAGAAAACGATGCAAGGACTGATCGCTGGATCGAAGTTTTCACAAACTTGAAAGTCACTTTGAATCGCGTTCGTATGCACGAGCGTTGCCGCGCGTATGCAACTACCACACGGAGTGGAAGGAGACACAATAACGGGCTGTCTCTAGTTAGCTCGATTGACACGACCGGCGGGAAGACGTGACGAGATTTCTTGTTAGCTGGAAGCGACGCGGTGTCGGTACATAAAAGCGGCGATTTTTCTCGCTTCTGACCCCATTCCGGGGACGCTTCTGCTCGCGCGGCGCGAATGAGACGCACGTGCGGATCTACGTCGATGGAATGCGTCGAGGAACAAAGGGCGTAGCTGCTGCTGATAACTCGATTGCCACCGAATCAAACAGATTAATGAAATCATCGGGGATCGTTCCAACGTCCGCTTCCTTCTGATTTTAACCCTTTGAGGGCTATGGGCGCGTATATGCGTCCGACGAATGTTGCTCGTAGGGACTATGCGCTTGTCAATTTTTGTTTTCTTCGCCTTATGACTTTTTCACTGGTCGTACATTTCATTTTATTTGTATGGCTAGGGACAGTTAAAGACAGTTCGTAGAGTTGCAGATACGATTTCGTAGCTAGGTATCGCTAGTGTCAAAGATTCATACGCTCGAGGTTACTTCCCCCACTACCTCCGCTAGAAACCATCCCCACTCTTGTAAGTCCCTCTAGCACGTTCAGTGGGGTGCTTCAGGAAACTCTGGCGTAAGTCTTGCTTTGTAAGCGCTAATGAACGTCGAATGGAAGCGTTGTTGAACGTTTCTAGCTCTGTCTGCTTAACTGACAGCAATGTTGATAATTAAAAATTATACAAATTATTTAATTACATCAAAAATTAACTTTGATCCTTGTGAGGTTTATACTTTAAATATGCTTGACGTTTAAGGTGTTAAGATGGTTTCACTTTAGACGGATCTATCGAGATAACACTGCACACGTTACGCCCCTAAATCTCTATTTATTATATACAATTCAAACATTTCAAATGTCCATTTTTCCATACGATTCGTCCACACTCCATTCTTCGTTCTAAATCCTCAACGTGTTTCCATTTGTAATTAAAAATTACCTCTCGTGAACAACTTCTATTATTGTAAATCAGCCGAAAGGCCCTGAAAAATTCCAAGCTAAACGTATCCGTGTCGTTTTAAACGACTGTTTCATTAAGCCCGGTCCACAATGCGAATCGTTCGACTCGCGCGGACGCGTCGAACAATGCGGCGCAAATTAGTTGCAAATTACCGTGTCTCATAGAAACGGACAAAAGGCCTCGGCGGTAGCGGCGGAGGACAGACCGGAAACGGCCGTCGGAACCCCCGTCGCGACCGCTTTGTTCTCGCACGCTTTAATGAGCGCGGCCTGCGAAAAGCGTAACAGAGCCGCGCTGCGGCGCTCGCTGGCGACCTTGAGCCGTCGCGTTATGCAACGTGCTCTCGTACATGAAACGCAGAAGGTAGCCCGCCCGGCTTCCTCGCTAAATCTGGTGCATCCGCGGTATTTTTAGAGGGAAATTCGAATTAATCCCCGGGCTAAGAATAATACGTGCAGCGATCCGGCGATTATTTGCATGCCGGGCGTCTCTGATTTAGGACCTGTTTTCGCGTCGAATCCGAGAGAAACGCGTTTGAATTGGAAGATCGATCGAATCGTGTTTGATCCGTGGCAACATTCGTTTCGATTGGATTAAATTGGATCGAATCGATCTTCGAATACGACGTTGCAGCGATGGGATCAAGTATGTTGCAAGTAGGTTCGAGTCCAGGCTAGATGAGTTCGAATCCTCCGTAGGTATTTTAATAAAGAATACAGTGCTTTGAAGTATACTCGAACCTAGATGAAATGGGTTAGAACCCTTTATAAATACTATGACGAAAGTAAAAGTAGTTTGAAGGATACTCGAACTTAGATGATGTAGGTTCGAACCCCTTATAAATACTATGGCAAACTATGGCAAGATTGTCAAGTACACTTGGACTTAGATGAAATGGGTTAGAACTCCTTGTAAATACTATGACGAAAGGAACAGTACTTTGAAAGATACTTGGACTTAGATGAAATGGGTTAGAACCCCTTATAAATACTATGGCAGACAAGAACAAGACTGTCAAGTATACTCGAACTTAGATGAGATGGTTTCGAATCCCTTATAAATACTATGGCAAACTATGGCAAGATTGTCAAGTATACTCAAACTTAGACGAGATAGGTTCGAATCCCCTACAAGTACTTTAATAAAAAAGGTGGTACTCTTAAACGAAAATCTTAGTATTGTTCTGCTATTTGTTCCTAAGCTGGTATTTATTTTTGGTTTCGATAGTATTCGGGTGATATGGTGTAATTTCAAGTGACACGGAAGAATTCCTCGGGAAGTTCTTCGCGAGCATTTCCCGTCGGATTGTGAGAACAGGAATGGAGAACGAGTGTGAGATTTGGAGGAACGAAAGAGCGTGGTGGTATGTTTGACGGCTGAGAGATTAACGAGAAGGATGCATTGATTGCAATAAGTAAGACGCGTTGCGTTGTATCGTTTGCTCGTCGACGTAATTGGGTCATCGTTGTGGGTGTATGAAAGCTCGTGATTAAGGTTAATGCCGTTAAATCCCGGCTATTTGCTTTTCCCTTTTGGCGCGGCTTCGCTGATTCACGCCGGCGAGTGCGGACACGATTAACCAAATATTATGTCTGAAACCCGACAACACTCGCTCGAGAATCGTGCCCATCGAATATGCACCGTTCGTACCAACTGGTGTGATCTTAAGATTCGAATATTCTAGCCTCCTAAATCTGTTAAATTTTCTAGAAGAAAATGGTGAAGATTAAACTCCAGGTAGAAGTAAAAAGAAGATAAAAGCAAAATAAAATAAAGCTAATGAAAGGATTAGATTAAAAGATACGTGTAGAAAATAATCCTAATCCTTTTTAATACAAACTCTATAAGTACATTTTTATAGAATAAGCAGTTATTTGCAAGACTGAAGAATTCTCTCTTCGTTGTTACTTAAAATTCCCAAATACAAACTTAATTAAAATATAATTATAATATAATATAGTATAACTGATTATTGTACTCAATCCTTTCATTTCAGTTGAACTATTATAATTACTTTTCATTCTGTTGTGTATACACTAGTATGTTTATACCCGTAAAATTAATAAAAATAAAATAAAAATACATAGAAAGGGCAATGCTTGTTAAGAACCAAATAAATAAATAAATATTTATTCTCCTGATTAATACCTCTCATTCATCGCACGAGCACACTCTCGAATGTAAAAAGCAAAGATCTTCGTCGACTCGTGCTTTCGATCCATCGCGACCGGTCGTCCCGTTTCCTGTTCACGAAAACGCGAAAGCGGGGAAGAAACGGCCGATATCGTTCGCCTGTTGCCCGCAATTAGGCCGCTGCAGTGGGTGGCTGGTGGCTCGTTATTAAGGTTAACGCTTCCCGTGGCGAATCCCGGTGCACTTTCTTATTCCCCGGTGCAAGGACACGTGGTCGGCTGGCGGCGACAAAGCATTGTTGCGGCAACAATGAGCAGCGATCGTTGTGGTTCACCGTTGCTCTGGTGGTCGTGCATGCACACCTACAGCCAGCATCTGCTGGCAAGGTCGTAAATAATGTTTCACAATCGGAGAACGCGGCGAGGAACGGGGAATTCTGTTGACACACTTTTTCCAGGAATCGAGTGCTCTTTAAGAAGCTTCTCGTTTTTCAGCTAGTCCCTTTTTTTCTGTGTTTCTTCTTTTTTGCATATATCTTTTATGTATCTTCGAAAGGGAGCGATAGGGGTGAAGACGCTGATGGAAGCTTTACAGAGGAATTCGTAGAGGTTGCTTATGCAAATTCTTTTTTATATCTTTTAAGGATTTTATAATCCTTTTTAAGCATTTTTTAAGTATTTTATCAGCTTAATTTAAGAGATTTTGATGATTTTAATTGTTGATAGAGTGATGTAGGATTGATTAAGATTTTTCAGCAATATTCCGCCATCTTGTACGTACATGATCGTCTTTGATCGTCGATGATCCTTCGATTTCCTCTGGAATCAATTCTTCGAATTCAGAATAAATTTCAATACGCCCCAAATTATGAAAGCAGGCGAGCATCGATTTAATTTCACCTCGACTCTTTCCTTTCTTTTTTTTTTTTTTCTTCAATTTCTCTTCTCGGGGACCATCGATTTTAATCACTCGAATACACAGACCGCCGATTGGCGTTGGCTCGCCATTCGACGGGGAACGAATCAATGAATGCGGGAGGCAAGAATGGCGCCTCGAGTACACGCAGCCTCGGACGCGTCATGTTTGTCTTGCAATTAGAACGCGTTCTACGAACACGAAATTGACGGCTGGCCTCGATTTGACCGATCGTAAACTTGCTGAAATTGCCCGCAACGTTGTCATAATTCATGATCTCGCTCAATTGTCGCGCGTTGCGCAACAATAATGTGTCCATTAAAGAGCTTTTTGGAACGATGAATGGAAACGCTCTGCGGCGCCCTTTTCTGCTCTGACGAATGTAACTGCAAATTTTTCTGGAGACGAACGAAGGTACCGCAAACCTTATTGCAGATACTTACACGCGATAGACTCACGGTAGATTGTTGTGAAGAAAAAATTATTCCAAACCATCATTTTGGTAAAAATTATTGCCATTAATTCGACGTTTCTTCTCATACAATAAAATATTGTGTGATTGGATTTAACAGAAATTTTTTATAAATGAACAAAGGTATGTAAAATAGGCTTGCAGTAAATTGTTCCAAAAAGTTTATCAAAAATTTATCATTTCTGTCGAACATCCACGTACAAACAATTATTGCGATTAATTCGACCTTTCTCCTAATACAATAAAATATTGTGCTGTTGAATTTAACATAAATTTTGTATAAATGAGCCCCGATATGTAAAATAGGCTTGCAGTAAATTGCTACAAAAAAAATTTATAAATAAATTTTCAACGAAAGAATCAACAAACAATTATTGCGATTAATTCGACCTTTCTCCTAATACAATAAAATATTGTGCTGTTGAATTTAACATAAATTTTGTATAAATGAGCCCCGATATGTAAAATAGGCTTGCAGTAAATTGCTACAAAAAAAATTTATAAATAAATTTTCAACGAAAGAATCAACGAACAATTATTGCGATTAATTCGACCTTTCTCCCAACACAATAAAATATTGTGCTGTTAAATGTAATAGAAATTTTGTATAAGTGAACAAAGATACGTAAAATAGACTTGCAGTAAATTGCTACAAAAAAAATTTATATATAAATTTTCAACGAAAGAATCAACGAACAATTATTGCGATTAATTCGACCTTTCTCCCAACACAATAAAATATTGTGCCGTTAAATGTAATAGAAATTTTGTATAAATGAACAAAGGTACGTAAAATAGGCTCGCAGTAGATTGCTACAAAAAAAATTTATAAACAAACTTTCAACGGAAGAATCAACAAACAATTATTGCGATTAATTTGATCTTTCTCCCAACACAATAAAATATTGTGCTGTTAAATGTAATAGAAATTTTGTATAAGTGAACAAAGATACGTAAAATAGGCTTGCAGTGAATTACTGCGAAAAGATTTATCTCTATCAACCATTTACCTACGATTAATTACCACGATCGATTCGCCTTTCATCCAATACAATAAATCAAAGGAAGCTTCGTTGGTCGTGTACAATTCTCTAAAACTGACCGAGATGTAGATGCATCGAGGCGATTTTCACGTGGAATGCATAGTGTGGCCAGAGAACTTGAAAGGAATTCCTTCTGCTCGCTCGCGTTCTGTGACGTTTAACGCCGTAAATAAACGGCGTCGTGGAGTCGTCGAAGTAGCAAAGACGCGGCTACTATTAATAATAATCCGAAACCGCCGACCACCGTGGAGATTTACTAAGACGGCGGTGATTTATTCGCCGAATATCTCGCTGCCACTTAACCGTCCGGCTCCTCCGCCTCCTTTTTCGCCGGATTTGTCGGATATCCTTTTGTGCCGCGACACTGGTTGGATCGTTTGCATCTTCATCGATCCACGGTGTATGTGTCCTTTCACGGGTTTGTGGAAGCGCGAGAATGTCTTCCTTCCGGGGACAAACGGTGTGTTTGGTTAACCCCTTGATACACAAATAAAACGGAATTTGATGCGTTCGAAAAATACTATTTAACCCTTTGCACTCGAGAAGGTGACTGTTAGTCGCCTGATGATACTGACTTCAAAGGTTTTCAAGTGCAACATATTTACTAATATTCGCCTATATTAAACGTCACTTAATTTAGTTAAGTCGTGTACTCAAATTTACATATGTGACTATTTAATTTCCAACTGATAAACAAACTAATCGAAGTCTGAAAATTTGCGGAACCATCATTTGGTGATTAACAGTCGGCTTTTGAGTGCAAAGGATTAACCATTTGCACTCGAAAGGTGACTGTTAATCACCAAATGATAGTTTCGCAAAGTTTCAGACTTCAGTTAGTTTGTTTGCTAGTTAGACTCAGAGGTTAAGTATTATCGTATATGTAAATTTGAGTATGTCACTTAACTAAAGTAAATTGACGTTTAATATAGGTGAATCTTAATAAATATTTCGAATTCGAAAGTTTTTGAAGTTAATATCATTAGACGACTACCAGTCGTCTCTTGAGTGCATATGGTTAATCTCTCTCTGAGATTGTATGGGATAAAGGAGAAATGGCAGCAACAGCTACAAATGCCCCATAAAATTTCCCATACCCTTTCCGTCTGCAAACTTCCCATCGAATCGTCTCGTCTCGACTCGACTCGACAATATTCGGCCGCTCATTAAAACTCCGACCTTCGCCGTGCACACGCATGGTCGCGCTTGTTTGTAACAATTAAGACACGTTCACGCATAAATTATCGGCCGCTTCCGTCAGTCGAAACGGCGACGTTTACGACAGGAATGTTTATGCTGGATATAAAGCCTGCACCGTTGCTTCTCGCCTCTTTCTCCCCGTCTCCCCTTCCTGTTCCCCCTCGTAACAACCACTGTGCAACCCTCTTCGAGAAAAATTACGTCCCCGTGCGCAGCGCTGAAGAAAAGGGAGCCGCCACTGCGAAAACGTCCCTCGGGCGAGTTACGATTTTCCGTGGGGAAAAAAAAGGACTTGATTCTTCACGGCGCGTCTTCTCGGATCGAGCAAATTCGGGGAATAAAAAAGGCAGAAATATGTGGTCACGGACGTTTCCACGTGATCGTGCTGCGATCTGCGAACGCGCAACGACTTTCGAGAATAAAAATGGCCAAACACGCGGTCACGGTAGTTTGGATGCGACCGCTCGCTCTGGACGTGAATTTATGAAATTTGCTTCGGTCCAAACGTTCAAAATTCTGAAATTCAAATGGAGAAGTATAAAATCACGGTATACGATTATACGAGACTTCGAGGATGGAAAAGAGGATACTTCTCGGTCTATAGATACGCGGAAATTTGTAAAGTGAACGAAAAGGCATCCGCTAAGGAAGCATATTTTGATATTCCACCCCTAAGAGGGTTAAATAGAGGTTGAAAGGTTGTTTGAAAATCCGCCGATTTTGAAGCAAGCACTATGAAAACTGGTATCTAGCTTTTTGGTTAGAAATAAAGAAATATGTGTTTCAACGTTTTTGGAAAATCAACCCCCAAGCGGGAAAAGTAAGGGATGAAAGTTTGTATGAAAATTCGCCGATTTTGAAGCAAGCATTATGAAAAGTGGTATTTAGTTTTTTGGTTAGAAATAAAGGAATACGTGTTTCAACGTTTTTGAAAAATCAACCCCCAAGGGGGTAAAATAAAAGATGAAAGTTTCTTTGAAAATACTATAAAAAGAAAAAACGTGGGCAACAGCTAGTTTCTTTTGTAAATTAATTAATTTATTTTCATTAACCCTTCGATCTTATATTTTTTTCCACTACTGTGTTTATTCAAAGAAAAAAAGGGAAGAAAATTCAAGACTGTACATCGAAGACAGACGAAAGAGAGATGTCTGCCGCGAGAGAGGGTGGAGAACCGTGCGACTGTAATTCGTGTAATAAAGTTCGCAGAAATTACAGGTGATAGAAATGATAGCTTATCGGGTATCCTGCAGAATTGTAGGCCCCGAACACGGAGAATTGTGCATCGGTCGGCGAAGAAAATTGCCGGGTCGTCGAAAGCCGTGGATCGTGCTCGCTAATCCGATAATCGTTCGTTAATTCGCGAAATAACGGTTTTACCGAGAGCACTATTTGTTTCTCACGTTGATGATTCAGATTCGCTGCTAGCTCTACCAACGTGACACCCGGAATGTTATTGCTTTAATTTTAATTTCTTTTATTTAGCAATGAACAGTCCAAGGCTTTACTTTACACGGTATTACTTCTCTATAAACAGTGTTTATCCGTTAAATAAATAAATAGACACCAATTGATCATTTTGACTGTTCCGACAGTTCTAGCGTTAACCCATCAGGTACCAACTTTTTTCTATATTGTTAGACGGATTTTTTACAAAATGTACACAATCAGAAACACATAAAAAATAATTTAAAAAATATTTAACCAAATGAAACTGCAAATAATTCTTCTTTATATTTGCTTTCAAATGGGAACACTGAGACTTACAACGTAAAAATCTAACGTATTAAATACATTGTTATTTAACACTTAACCGACCGAATGGGGAGATCTCCCATTTTTTCCTTAACAGAGCAGTGCCATTAATTTTATTTACTTTTGCTATTAGTTAGTCTTGAACTAGCACTGTTCATAAATTTTCTAAAATATAATTTTTAATCAATTCAACATCAGGACCAACTAATAAAAAAAAGTAAATAGAATCAATGGCACTGTTTTGTCAAGGAAAAAATGGGAGATCTCCCCATTCAGTCGCCTAGGTGTTAATGGGTTAAACTTACTATTTCCCATGACTTCGAAGTTGCGCAACGTTATAAAAAATAGGGGCGAAACGATTCGAAATAATGAAAGGAAATGGCGGGACGCGTGTCGAGTCCAGGGACCGTGTCAGGGGCGTACCGATGTCCGCGCTGCGCCCTGACCTTACGCACACCTCGCTGGATCGAGGAACGCGTTAGAACAATCGCCAAGACGGAACGGTGCTTCCAAGTAGGTGTCGGTATGCGTCTCCTACGCTTCCACCGGGAATTGATGTTTCCGACGATTACGCTTAAACACCCCTCTACTTTTCCTCGCTGGAAGCCGGAAATCGCTGTACTCGCCACGCAACACGTGACGTCGTATCGATGAACGAAACCGATTTCGAGCTGCTTCAGTCACTGTAGTAATTTATTAAAAAATCTTCGTTGCATATCTGCAACCCTATGCGTTTATTAGAAAATAACAGTGAAAATAACACTATTGTAATATTACAACGATATGCATTTAACCTTTTGAGTGTTATGGACGCATATATGCGTCTGACGAAAGTTGTTCGTAAGATTTATGGACGCATATATGCGTTTGTCAATTTTCGTTTTCTTCACCTGATGACTTTTTCCGTGGCCACACATTTCGGTGTTAACCCTTTAGTGCTGACGAAAGTTGCGTGTAGGGACCATGGACGAAAATATGCGTTTGCCAATTTTTTTGATCTTTCGTTTACTTCAACGGGATTGTCAGTGTAACGATACTCCGTCTCCAGCGATACCGTGCCTTTCGAAGCACTTAGGCCAAGAATATTCAGCGCTCAAAAGGTTAACCCCTTGCACTCGAGAAGTAACTATTAATCGTCTAATACTAACTTCAAAAATTTTCAAATTCGAAATATTTACTACAATTCGCCTATATTAAACGTCATTTAGTTTAGTTAAGTGATATACTAAAGTTTACATATCTGATCATTTAACCTTTGACTCTGATTAATGAACAAACTAAGTAAAGTTTGAAAATTTGCGAAACTATCGTTTGGTGACTCACAGCCGCCTCTAGAGTGTAAAGGGTTAAGGGTTAAACCTGAACCTGAACCTTCTTTTTTCTTTTTTAACGTGGACGAAATCTTCAAAAGATACCCCACCACTTTGGGGGGAATGGCAAGGTTATGCAGGATTTTTACCCGCTATAACCTCCACGGTGGGCTGCCTCTGTGTGAACCTGAACCTGAACCTAACCTGAACCTAAAGACCTGGTTCACGTTAAGACAAGTATTCACAGAACGTAATTCGCCATAGTTTCGCTCGACTATTCTTCCGTTCTGGAGCACCGAAACGAGGAAACCGAAGGGAAGCTGCGCGAGGCGAAGCGGGGTGTGTCCATAAAATTAAAATTAGCATAAGTTACGGGAAGGCGAATCCCCTGTGACAGTTTCTCGAGCGAAGTTAACGCGACCCACGCGACCGCGATATTTATAAAGCCATGGAAGTGTCCAATCGGTGGCAGGGAGAGAGAATCCAGGCTCGATGCGGACGAGCGATCTCTTTTCGCGGCACGATCGCATACACGTGTCCTTCCTTGTTTCTCCTTGGTTGACAACGACGAAGACAGACGCGCACGATCGCGCGGCAAAATGTCGCTCGTCCCGATCGAATATTCATGAGCGCGAAATACAGCGCGAGGATGACAAATAGGCGACTAATTTCACGCCGCATACCGAAAAACCCACACGGGGACACCTATCTCGGAGTCCTTTTTTCACGGTCCGGTGACACCGGAGTTCTTGGTCCAAATGGAGAACGCAACGAGTCGAATCGATAGGTTTCGCAGGGAGAACTAACAGACAAAATTATTTGTTGATACATATTACATATACAGAAGTTTAAGACGAGAAGACAATGCAAAACATAATTTTATGGCATGCAAATATTGTTTATATACTTATTTTTATCATCATTATGGTAGAACACTATTTATCGATTGGCATAGAATACAAATTTTATTTATCGTGCCATTTCTTATTAATTAATTTATTTGTTTTCTTTGACCCTTTGGTCTTCAACTTTTGTCCGCTACTGTATATAAGAAATTCTACTTTTACTTTATTTAGTAGAGTGTGATGATAGGGCTCACGTGTGAATAAAATTGAAGTGAAGCGATTAGAATATTATTAATATATATTTAAAATAGTTTAATGATAACAAGTTAAATGACTTTACAATTTAGCAACTGCGACGTTTTTACTTCCTTCACAATCACACTCTTTCTGTCTCGCGCTCGCATTTTCCCAGTCATGTATTCTTCCAAACACTAATTTCTTTTCTTTCTAATTGTCGACATTTCTCACTCAATGCATTCGGTCAGGTTCACCCAAAATTCCTCAGTCGCTCAGTTTTCTCAAGTGCTCATCTTTCGCGGCTTAGAAACACTCGAGTCAAACATTCTACGGTTCATACGGTCATCGTTCGACTCAAACACTCTTCACATTTTCCTAAACTCGCATCATGTGCATTCTTGTTTCGCGAATCGTCGTGCACTTTATTCGCTCCGATGAAAATTAATCACCGATGATTTTAACGATAAAACATCCTTGAAGTACTTGACAGAAAGACGATTGTTATCGCCGTGCATATACTTTCACCTGCCCTTTCTGCGTGTCTGCGTCACGATGATTTTTCCATCGAGAAGAATCGATTACGCTGATGAACAAACGTGGCCAAGAGCGTCCCAGTCCGTTCGTGATCGACAATTAATTTCTTAGAGACGAGGATCCGCACAATGTACAGTAGCGGACAAAAGTTTAAGATGACAGGATAATGTGAAACATAATTTTGTGGCATGCAAATATTATTCATATACTTGTTTTGATCATCATTATGGTAGAATACTATTTAGTGATTAACATAGAACACAAATTTTATTTATACCGTTATTTCTTATTAATTAATTTATTTGTTTTCTTCGACCCTTTGGTCTTCAACTTTTGTCCCCTGCTGTACCGTATTAAAACGTAATTACTTCTAAGCCCATTGCTCAATAAAATAAAATAATAGAGTCTGCGACCAAAAGAGAATATGTAAAGAGAACTGTGTTACTGTCAAATACATATTTCTAATGTACAGTGTCGGAGAAAAATTTAGGACTACAGTTTACAATGTAAAACATAATCGTATGGTTCGCAAATATTGTTTATCTATTTATTTTTATCGTCATTATGGTAGAACACTGTTTATCGATTAACATAGAACACAAATTTTATTTATACCGTTATTTCTTATTAATTAATTTATTTTCTTTGACCCTTTGGTCTTAAACTTTTGTCCGCTACTGTACAGACTAAAGTTCAAGACGACAGTTTGCAATGTAAAACATAATTGTATGGTTCGCAAATATTGTTTATCTATTTATTTTTATCGTCATTATGGTAGAATACTATTTAGTGATTAGCATAGAAGACAAATTTTATTTATACTGTTATTTCTTATTAATTAATTAATTTGTTTTCTTCGACCCTTTGGTCTTCAACTTTTGTCCGCTACTGTATGCATTATTCGTTGAACAATCTCGAAGCGTTGTACGTTCGATTTCACAAGCGATTTACATGAATCGAGCATTAGCGGTCCGGCTGTAACAAACGATTCGATGAAGACGCGGGGTTAAGGGTAATTAATTTCAGTCGCCGGGTACGTCTGGCTGGATGACAGATTACTTCCGGATCCCATTACTAGGCTCGCGCGTACAGCGAGTAGAGACAGGCGCAAAAATAATCCGTGATCTCAAGCGAGATTAATCACGGAAAAGGACGATGGAACGGCAACAATAGGAAACGAGAGAACGAACGCGAGTATTACAATTAAGATAAAATAGGGGAATCAAACATCACGATCCACCCCATGAAATATTTATTTGGTTTTTTGTTTTATAAAATCAATCGTCTCCTCGTTACCACCCCTGGCTGAATTCTTGCCACTTTTATTCTAATTTTCTTCGTTGACAGCAGTCCAAGAAAGGCTTAATGTATGGCATTCTATAAGTCAGCTCGCCTTGTAGCTGCCTTGAACGATTATCTGCTAACATGCGTGTATAGTGCTTTGCTAAATGATAAGAGAGTAGCAAGATGTCGTGTACAGAATAAAAGTGGACTTAGGTTTAGACTTATGTTATTCGTACGATTTTCAACAAATATTTAAATACAATTGGCACTATTTTATTCTCCCTTTATCTCGTAATATGCTTCTTTTTTTTATTTTCTAAATATCATTCTTACTTTTCACCAGCTTTTCCCCAAACCTTCGCAAATTCGTCAAGTTAGGCCCCTATCTTTAATCTTAAGGGTTAAGATACGAAGGAGCTACCTAGCTTTCAGTGGACGCGTTTCCTGGTTCCTTGTCGCCGGAGGAACCCGAAACAGTGGTAGTTTATCACCGGCGACGAGTGCCTCTTTCCAAGCAGCTGATCCGTATCCATCATCCTTTTGTCTAGAAACGACCGAACCCCCACGAGGATTTAACTCGCGAATTAATCAACCGTCGGCGAAGCGACGTTCCATACTGTGGCGTCCGCTCATTATTCTCCTTACGAGGCCAAATAAATTGCGGCAGTTAATTACAAACGCGCTGCCGTACCCCGTGGCAAAGCGAGACCCACCCGAACGAAACGGGGAAGATCTTGCTGCGACTCCTTTCTAGGGATGCTAGCAAATGTTCACCAAGGTTTACCCCGAAATTTCATATCGTTTGAAAATCAAACGGAACTGTCCTAGAGTTCGAATTGATTTAAAATTGGAGACTCGAAGCTCTGGATTTCGAGTTCCTTGGTTCTGGTTTTGGAGTGTTATAGACTGAAGTTGACTGAGGTGCACCCTCAAACTTTATATTGTTTGAAACTCAAACGGTACTGACTTGGAGTTGAAATTGATTTAAGACTGGAGACTCGAAGCTCTGGATTTCGAGTTCCTTAGTTCTGATTTTGAAGTTTTATAGACTGAAGTTCATTGAGGTGCACCCTCAAACTTTATATTGTTTGAAACTCAAACGGTACTGACTTGGAGTTGGAATTGATTTAAGACTTGAGACTCGAAGCTCTGGATTTCGAGTTCCTTGGTTCTGGTTTTGGAGTGTTAGAGACTGAAGTTGAAAGAAAAGCGATATACTACGTGGCAAAGCGAAAACTTGCTGTGACTCCTTCACGCAAGCGTTTCTACGCGTAACAAGGGATGCTAGCAAATGTTCATTGAGGTGCACCCTCAAACTTTTTATTGCTTGAAACTCAAACGGTACTGACTTGGAGTTGAAATTGATTTAAGACTGGAGATTCGAAGCTCTGGATTTCGAGTTCCTTGGTTCTGGTTTTGGAGTGTTAGAGACTGAAGTTGAAAGAAAAGCGATACAATACGATATAACGTGGTATAATATAATGTGGAGGTTCTGAGTTTTAAGAATTGGGTTGGATATGCTAGATTCTGAATTCTGGATCCTAGATTGCTAGGGAATCTATGTTCGTTGTCTAGTGCTTGTTCATTGCATTTTTAAAATAAACTTAAATAGATCCTACATGTGAATTATGGAGATCCTAATCTAGGGTAAAGGTTCTATATTTTAGAATTTGGAGAAGCCAAGCTGGATTACGATCTCTAAATCTTAGATCTTGATACCTAGGTACGTAATTTAACGTTTGCCATAAATATCTTCCATGTCATCGCAATGAATTGGCCTATCTATTGGTTTGAACGTTCATAAATCTTAGAACGCTTATGATAATCGACCGATTAAAAATTCGCGGACTGCGTGTCTGGCTTATCTTCTCCTCCCTTTTTGTAACGAGCTATCGACGGCGTCGCCCAGTCGGTGTGCGTGGGCCCCCGCGATCTCCCGACGGTGATTCAGGTTAATTATGATTATGCGCGAGGAAAACGCGACGCGAAGAGAGAGAAAACTCGCGAAGGTCGACCACGATTTTCCACCAGCTTTCCCGAGCCTCATGGACAGACATAAGGCTATTGTTGTTAACCATTTGGTTACCCAGAAATATGGAAAATTTCGATTAAAGATAATACTTCTTTTCGCAACAATTGATTACACGTTCGTAGCGATAAATTCATGACGCGTCTTAACAGAGTGCATTTATTTCGCGTCGACTCCGGCTAATCCAAATTTCAACCCTTAACACTTATCGACCAGCAACTGCATCTTATTCTCGTCATATTTTGTGTTGCAAGCTTTTAAGTGTCAGACTTTCATTTTTTAAGTATCAGACAAACGGAACGAAGGAAATCGAAAACTTGGGAAAATCATGCGTAAGTAAGACTGCTGTCAGTAGAGGAAAGGTCTCTGGTATAATTTATTCTTGCGCCCTGACCAACGAGGCGCATTAATAATCGTGGTACGACGCCGGTCCCCTAATCGAAAGCGCGCGCATGACTCACGGCTCGCGATTATCGTGCGATGCACGCTTGACACGATTCGCTGGACTTACTTGGAGAAACGAGGAAAGTCCCAGCTTCGTTACTCGGAATCCCCCGGCTGACTTTGCCTCGAGGAGAATGGCTTCCGCGGGAGAAATTTGCCGAATTGCGTTGACTAAGAACGCGGGAAGAAAACTGGAACAGAAATGTGTTCCAGTATCTGTACAGAAATATCACACGGTAACACCAAGGTTACGAATTTTGGAAATTTAAGGAAATTCAACCGTTTTCAGGATTCAAGAATCGAATAAGAAGTTATAAAGTTTTGAAATTAAGGAATTAAATGGTAAAATGGTAACTTCCAAAATTTAACAATTGAATCGCAAATTATTATTTTTGTAATTATTATTATTATTATTATTACTGTTATTATTATCGTTGTTGTTGTTATTGTTATTATTATAATTATTATTACTGTTGTTATTATTATTATTTTATAAGTCCTACAAGGCTCTTTTAAATCATATAAAGACAATTACGAGTTTCAAAATCTCAGGTACCGAACCACGAATTAAACAGTTAAATTTAAGGATAAAGTAACAAGGTTCGAGTTTGAAAAGTTAAAAACGACCTATTTTCAAAATTTAAGGATTACACCGCCAGCTATAAATTCGAAACGGGACGAAGACGAAACCGCGATTCGCAGAAGCTCGCGTTCCAAATTTTTCAACTCCAGGACGAGGTAAAGATACACAGAAGAGGAGCGACGTTTCGATGTTTAACCCATTTCCCGCGACAGGCGAGGAAGCATTCCGACGGAGGAGAGACAAATCAAATGTCCGAGCGCTTTTGATGCAGTCGGTTACCACGTTGACTGATCCATAAATTTCGCGGCCCGCGAGAGCGTCCAGTTACGTCGATTTAACACCGTTATAAAACGTTGAACATCGCGCTGCTCCCCGGCCGTTGTAAAACGGGACGAGCTCGTTTCCGAGAACCACGAAGGCGGACCTGTTAAAAACACCTGTGAAATCCGCGATCGCGGCCAACTTGGTTCGTTCGTGGGAAATTTTCGGAGTTCCTTCGTAATTGCACGGAATTCTTTCTTTTTCTTTTCATCGAACAACGAACAAGTACGATGAATCGCGGTAAAATAATGTTCGCAACAAGAATAGAAATCTATAAAGAAAAGAAGATAAGAAGGACAGGAAATAAATTTCTGTTAGTTTCATTCCAATTGAAGTGCTAAGGATAGATAGAAGAAGGATATTTCACGAACATCGAATACGTACTATAATTTCCGGTCAAATAATATTCACAACAAAAATAGAAATCTGTGAAAAAGAAATAATGAAGGAAATAAATTCATCCTAGTTTAATTCTGATTAAAATGCTAAGAATAGACAGGAAAAGGACATTCCACGAACATCGAATACGTGCTATAGTTCTCGGTAAAATAATATTCACAATAAAATAGAAATCTGTAAAACAAATGATAAGAACGACAGGAAATAAATTTCTTCTAGTTTCGTTCCAATTAAAACGCTAAGAATAGATAGAAGAAGGATATTTCACGAACATCGAATACGTACTATAAATCTCGGTAAAATAATATTCGCAACAAAAATAGAAATCTGAAAAAAAAAATGATAAGAACGACAGGAAATAAATTTCTCCTAGTTTAATTCCGATTAAAACGCTAAGAATAGACAGAACAAGGACGTTCCACGAACATCGAACACAAGATATAAAAGTCTCGTATTCCTTTTTCACGCGCGATTTATTCGCAGAAAAGAGGCAATATCCAGGTGGACACGATTTCCTGCTCCGTTCCGGGATAGGATCGACGCAGGGGCACGCGTTTTCCAGAAACTCGTCAATCGCGAAGATAAACGCGCATGCAACTCGGCTGCACCTTCGCCGTGGTATAACGACGTTGATAATGAATCATGCCGCGATTTCGCTAAGTTTTACGATCGGGTTGTACAGTGGGCGGTCGTCGAAGGTCTGCAAGTCGCTGGATCGATCCGCGACCATTTTTCCGTCGCCGGTTGAATTAATGCATCTGCACCGCTTCTACGAACGTGACACTAATTGCAAAGGACGAACGGATGAACGGTGGCGAGCGTGTGCAGTAGGATCTGTACGCGGAATCGTAGCCGCGGTTCATTTGCATCTTATTTGCTTTCCGCTGGAAATTTAGAGCGGACGGTCGGTTCTCCGCCCCTCTCGATTGAAAATAGCTTGAATCACTTTCGCGAAGCAGCTGAACATATAATACCAGAATTGTGTCTAGATAAAATGAATGTTAGGTCGAAATCCTTGATCTTAGATATCTTACTGTTTGGTTTGTATATGGTTTTAATCAAGACAGTAACGGATTTTATAATAGAAAAATTATCTTATATTACGCACGTGGGTTTTCTCTGTATAACTGTTTACTTCCGTATATTACTTTCCCTTATTGCTCGATTACGCTAGAGACCGACACTCTAATACGGCGCCATGTATTTCTGTCTGTCTGTTTGTCTCTCTCTTTCTCTCTCTGCCCCCCTCACTGCTGCTCTCTCTCCCTCTGCTTCTCTCTCTCTCTCTTTTTTGTCTCTTAATCTTTGTCTCTTTCTCTCTCTTTCCCTTTCTCACCCTCTTTCTTTCTCTCCTTTTCTGTCTCTATCTCACCCCTCACCTTCTTTCTCTTCCTCTCCTCTCTCTCTCACCCCTCACCCCATGTCACTCTCTCCTCCCCCTCTCACCCCCTCTCTCTTTCACTTTCTCTCTCTCTCTCTCTCTCTCTCTTATTCAACGAATACTTTCGACAGTGTAGTACCTACAACCTAGACTACGTCTTGCTGTGTTTCGTTGTCGACTACTAAGACCCATGAGACTCAACCTAAGAGGAGGTGGAAGGTTGCTTGATGGGGTTATCGGATCAAGAGAGTGTGGATTTTGCACCCTCGCAGCACGTCATGAAATCTAGTTTATTTTTCGTTGCCTATAGGCAGTGGGAATCCTTTTGTCAGACCGGCAGAGCGCGGAATTGCCGTGCCGCGGCCGCGGTTTCTCGACCGTCTTTTAATGGCCGATGCAAATACGCGTCGTTAGGCCTCGTTGGGCTCGTTTCGCCGCTATTTGTCTTTATAGCCGCGCTCGCGTCCCCTTTGCATGCACGCTGCTGCGAGCCATTTCTTTTCTCGCGCCGCTCTGATGGATTTTCCCGCGCCTCGAGATCAGACCACGCGAATGGATGCTTTAGCGAGCTCGTTCACGACGACGTAATGATGATGATGATGATGGTGGCGATGGTGTAACGGGGATCTTGTTTGGTTAGAGCTCTGGTTCCCAACCTATGGGTATCTCGTATTTCGTTCAGTGGGAACTGGCGGAAACCGGAACGAACTTAATGTCTCTGTCCTTAGATCTCAAGTGCTAATGTTCAGGAACGATTCCATCCTGGCTACATATAAAGATCTATCTAAATTTTATAGATCCATTTAATTTTAGATATGTTTCCTGGATAGTCTCGCAGCTTATCTTGGGTTACAAATTTTTGTTAATATAATTAAATACTCTTTCTCAGCTTTTTATACTTTCAAACTCTACACAGTGGGATATTTACCCCGAAAAACTGGACAAAATTCTTTCAATATTCACTCAATGGATTTTATAGATCCATTTAATTTTAAATATGTTTTCTGGGTAGTCACACAGTTTATCTTAGGTTACAGATTTTTGTTAATGCAATTGAATACCATTTCTCAGCTTTTTATACTTTCAAATATTGCACAGTGGGATATTTATCCCGAAAAGCTGGACAAAATTCTTTCAATATTCACTCAATCTTTAAACTGACATAACTTCGCTAAAATTTATTCAAATTGAATAAAACAAAGATGATTTTGAACTTAAAGATTTCTAGAGTGCCGCGGTATCTTACTCTCTATTAACGCTTAGCCAATCGAAAAGGTTGAGAAATACTGAACTGGAGGGTATTCTTGTTTACCATATCGTGCAGCCTTGCAACAAAGGGTTAATCCTCTCTCATCTAGCAATCTTTTCCCCATCAACCATTCCGTCGTCAGATCTGCAGTGTCTCGAATTGCAACAAATTGAAACGAAGGTACGCGCAGCTTTCGGCGATTGAAACAAAGCGGAACAATAACGAGGCCTGTTCGTTTCAATTCGCGGGTTAACGAGACCCATGCGCGCGAGCTAATTAGGATGTCGCCTAGATCGTTTGTTTTCGTCAAGATCGGAACGCAAGAGAAAAATAGGAGATGTCGAATTCGGGTGAATTTAGCGAAACGATGATTTAACAGCAGATTTATAATATTTCATGGAAGCTTCGTTCGCTGCGTATTTCTGTTGAAACTCTGTTGAACGATGAGATTCATTCGAATGAAACATTTGAGATACGAATAAATTGTTACCATCGACGAGCTCAGTAAATTAAGTTAACACTATTCCTACCAACACTGCACCTAATTACTTAACCGGTCGCAGTAGGTAAGAAAGATTAGAAATATTTCTCAGAAAATAAAGAATGAAAAAAGAAGTGAACATTAAAAAAAATGTGTTATACGTATCTTTAAGGAAAAGCCGTAAAGTTTAAAGGCGATTCAATTACATAGTATATAGAAAGAAAATATAGAATAATATATAGAAAAGTGGGGTAAAAAAAATATAAAAAGAACAACAATTTTAACTTTTTATTTTTCCATGTATTTTATACTTATGTGTATTATACTTCAATGCTTATTCCATTGAATCCCTTTTAAAATTCCAATTTAAAATCCTATTTTTAATTTTTCGAGCTAGCTGTAAATCATAGTCTGGTGTAACACAGTAAGAGCAGCTTATATTGTTCATATTGTACGGCATGCAAATGAACATGAATCATCTATCTATTGGAACTTGATCAATGAATAATTATCGCTTCTTCTCCAAGTCAATTATGCCGCTGGTATGTAAATAGTGACAGGAATTATACTTAGCGTTCCATGCAAATTACGACGGAAGGTGTAATTACTGTTCATAACTTTCAATCATTATTTCGTTGATTAAAGTCAAAATGTAATTACGTTAAAAATATCTGAAGAGATCCCGTAAACAGATCGTGTGCTGTCAGCTTGGATCCCGGAACGTAGGAAGCAGCGAGCAGCGACGAACAACGATCGAGCGGGTATCAGAAATAGAAAGGGATGACGAGCAGGATACGCGAGCGATCGAGTTTTCGAGCTGTCTGCTGAGTAGCCGGAAGCGCTCGGAATTTGCAGCAGCGTGGAAACTCGCGATTTCATACTCGCGGGTTCAAACGAGTTCGTTCGAACGTTTCCGTGCGATCGCTGATCCAAGCGAAATTCGAGAGGCGTTGTGGTTACGACATATCGAACACGGAAATCGCGATGTTCCTTTCCGGTTTTCGTAAGAAGGAAAACAGAAAGGAAAGTTCATTCCCAGTGGATAACTTTTAATTAGAAAATTCAAGTGTATTAGTACGATAATTTATAAGACATAACAAATTATTTTGTGTACAAATAAAACATTAAAAATAAAAGTATAATAGCTAGTTCTTATCGCCGTTGTAGTTCTGAGACTTCTGCAAGAGATTTCAGAAATTACTCCATTCCTTATCCATCTTCAAAACGATAGACAATGTAAAGATTGTTCTAATTCTGAATAAAAAAAGAAATTCAACAGATCTACTTCAGTCTTTATTTGTTTATTTGACGGGTAAACACCCTTTATAAAGAAGTAATGCGGTAAATATAAAAATAAAATAAAAGTAAAAGCAAAACTAAAAGGAGCACAATTACATACAAGCCTATACAGGAGGATACATTGTTCTACATCATAAGAATGCAAAAGGATACTGCGAAGCACTGCATTGCTTATAATTAAAGATTTTTAGCCTCTAGCAATCTGATTGCCTCAGCCTTAAAACTTCATCAGTCTTCGTATATCTTTAAATTAATTACAAAAATCTCTCCAAATTGAAGAAAAGATGGTATAGCACGTTGTAACTCAAAAACTGGATGATAGTCGAAGAAGACTCTATTCAAGAAACCCCAAAATAATAGGAAACACAAAAGACTGTGTGACAATAAGAAGGTTTAAGTCACAACGTGTTGCACAATATCATTTGACTGATATTGAAGAAATTAGGCGACAGTGGAAAGGAACTCTGTCGAGGAAACCGTAAACCTTATCGGTTGATGCCTTGAGAAAGCAATTGATGCTGCAACAAACTCGCCCAGCGGTTTCCAGCTTTTCCACGCGTCTCAGACGTCGCGAATTGTCGGCGAAACAAAAACGAGACGTGTCGGGTCTGACAGCGGTGATGTAGGATCGCGAGCATACTAATTATCGCGGCTAGACCGCGAATTAGGGGCGTAAGACTAAACGAGAGGATCGTCGTTGCGACGACAGGCGGGGATCGTCGTCGAGACGCTTTATCATCGACCTCGATCTCTCCGTGCTCCTCTTAAAGTCCGTCGTTAACTGTGAAAGCATGCGAATCGTGCGACGGCGATCGATCGAGGGACCTTCGTCTTGAATCGATCGCTGTCCAATCACCCGCGAAAACGAATGGACGTTTACAAAAATCTCTAAAAATCTAGAAGCTGAAACGAAAATTGTACGACATGCTTCAGCTTAAATCTTCTAACTATTACTCAAAGAATTTGGAGAAGTCTCAAAGAAATTTCAAAGAAATCCTGAACTTTCTTTTTATTAGTATTGTGGCTGTTGTGTTGAAGTGCGAGAGAGAAGGGAAAGGAATGGGAAGGGGTGTTTCGTCCGGGACCTGTTATTGGACTCATCAGTAAGACTTACCTAGCAGGCCCCTGCCTTAGACATAGGGATAGGAAGGGACAGATCAGAACTCGTATATATAGGAAGAACCGTGACCCGGCTCGAGCACTTGCGAGAAAGATGTGCTCGCTAGCTCCCCCTCCTAGTGGTGAGTGTAGGAAGGTCGCCACAGTATTAACGTGAAGGAAATTTTCAAAAAGACACCCTGGGGGTGGATGGCAAGGTTATGTGGGATTTTTACTCAAAACTTCCACGGTGGTCTGCCTCTGCATTTTGAGGAGGTCATCAGGAACTGTGAAAGAACACTTCCAGCACTCCCCCTAAAGAAATCCTGAACCTAACCCAAACCTAACCCGAACTCAGATTCAAATCTCGATCATCGATGTCTTAGGAAGACTTATCCTTGCCACACCCACACGATTTCATCCGTCAACACTGAATTTCGTCAACAAACAGTTCATACGCCTGTAACTACGATTAGGTGTACACTGAAGTCAGCCGCGAACGGCTGTCCACGTGACGCTAACCTATTAAGATACCACGACATTTGAAAGAATGGCCAGACCGGGCAGGAGGGAGGCCACGGCACTCCAGCTCGAAGTGGAGACCCAGGACGACTGGATGCAGCTGCTGGGTAGAAAGGGCCTGATCCTCGCGGACGTGTATTCCGAATGGTGCGGCCCGTGTATCGCCATGGTGAGCACCCTGCGAAAGATTAGGTTGGAGCACGGCATCGAGGCGGTCACCTACGCGATCGTGAAGAATGATTACATCGAGGACCTCGAGCGGTTTCGCGACAGGAGCGAGCCGGCTTGGCTGTTCCTCGAGGACGGCAAAACGGTGAATCTGTTGTTCGGCGCCAACTGTCCTAACCTGCAGAAGGTGCTCGTGAAGGAGATCAAACGAGTGCAGAATAACGAGGAGCCCGAGATGCGGCTGGACGTGAGCACGAGGACAGCCGAGGAAGAGGTGCGATGGCAAGCGGCGGAGGCCATTAGGTATCATCGCCAAGTTTCTTTCTGTAAGCTGAGCGACACGCTGATACTGACCCGTTGTTTTCCTCTTAAAGTCCCTAGAATTGCCGATTTTCGCAAAAAAATATAAATGATTACTTAGGCACCGTGAACGGGGTACGAATAAAAGTACAATTTTAACAAGCGAGTTAGATTATGGGAAGAAACTTTTGACGGTGTTTAATGGCTCACTTTTAACCCTTTCGCTTTCAAAAATCTCTCCTTAACCGTTAAAAATATTTCTAAGCGTATAGTTTACATTTTTAACGTGAAAAGATTCACACAAAATTCTATTAGTTATTCTAACAATACCAGACCAATTACAGTTTCCATATTTTTAGGTATTTATATATTTGCAAGATGCCGGATATATTCGGCGCTCGAAACGAAAGGGTTAAAGCGAAACGCTTGTCGATCAAAGATCTTCTTTCAATCGGTCAGGTGAACGATTAAAGATACTCGCGAATACAAAACACGCGTTGGTATCAGCGTATCATTCAACCCCCCCGATGAAACCAGTTGCGAACACTGACGAAACGTTGAGAAGAGATTGCCGTTGAACGTGTCAATGCTCCCGGAAGCCTCGAACAGTAGCGAAAGCTAGCTCTAGGAGCTATTGAAGTGTGATGAGAATGATCGATGGTAACGCGTTGGTATTGGCTCATCGCGAAATTGTCTGTCGCCCCTGAAGAACAGCGAAGGAGGAACACGAGCGCGCCAAGTTAGAGGCCGAGGAGAAAGAGAAGTACGAGACGTTCCTGGCGCAGATGATGTTCGAGCTGAGCGAGGAGACCGCTCTGGTCTTCTACCCGTGGGTGTTCATAGACGAGAAGGGCCGGCCCAGGGACAAGTACCAGTGCGCTCCTTATCTCGAGTTAACCACCAACCTGTTCAAACAGAACTTCGACGTGTTGGAGGAGCTCAGGGTGATCCTCACCGAGGAGATGATCGAGAAGATGTTCGTCGAGAGCAACGAGGAGATCACGGACGAATTGATCGCAGGTGCCATTCGAATAGTATAATTGTTGTGATTGGATGGAAAGAAAGAACGCAGGGCTATATAACCACGATTTTTATTTATACTTTACTGAACCACCTTACTCAATCGTGTCTCGTACTTTACTAACAGAAAACCTAGTACTGGATATATGAAAAACAGTTGAAATCACGATTTCAAATATGGCGTCGTTACTCCTGCGTAGATTTCTTACTTATCGACTTCGCCAACAATAATAATTTATTTATTTATTATTTATTAAACGGATACTAGGCCCTTTTTAAAATGTGCGGCAAAGTTATGAGTAACAAAATAATCTGAATTGCACGATGTTTCGTAGAGATCAATTTAATGTAAGTTGTGATACTGATAGCTCGTTGGTGAAACAATGATGACGGTAAAAGATAGTTTAGAGTGTAGAGTGTAGATAATAAAAGAAGCGAAGTCTTCTGCATGCAAATAATTTCGTATGCAAAAATCATTTGTTGGTCACCCTTTGTCAGGATTTACGGAGGGTAGAACTATGGCGATGAGACTGAAAGGTAGACGCCCACATCCTGATTGGCCGGTGCCCTATCCCCACGAGTGTCCCAAAGGGACCAAAAAATGTCCCACGCGAGCGATCAACGACATCGAGGATTATCTGCTGCACTTAATCACCAGCAATACACCGCTGCTTCCGGAGAACACCGTTCACGTGATCGACGAGACATCGTACATGGAGACATTCGTGCACGTCCACGAACCTGATCCCGAGGACGAGGAGGACTTCCCTAGGACATATCCAGCGGTTTGGGTGCCTCCTCAAGTACAACTGACGTTACAACCTTATTCGCTACAAATTTTATCCTAATGCTTTCGAATTAAATTTTTGAAACTTAAGTAAGCCTGGAATTTCAACGATCTCTTATAGAAGTCTTCTACGAACAAATTTTATTCCACTGTTTTTTTTATTATTTAAGCTTTTTCTTCGTTGCATTTCTCAAGCATTTCGTATGGGCAACTGAGAAATTTCTATAACCGAACCCCAGAGTATTAAGTGATACTTTCTGAATTTTAGAGGACAGCGAATTAAAGAAAAAAAAATTCTTGATATAATGTTAAAAGCTGAACTTGGAACGAAATCATTTTTACCATTGAGAGGGTGAAAAATCGGAGGCATACGAAATGTCATTTCTGAAAAGAAGTGGACTTAACACTTAGCCAAACGTATGGAGAGATCTCCCATTTTTTCCTCTGCCATTGATTACTTTTACTATTTATTTTTGTTATTAGTTAGTCTTGAACTAGTGTTGTTCTCAGTTCATCAAATGTATTTTCTGCTTTTCCAAAGTACAATTTTTAATCAATTCTTAATACGCGATGGACAGTGTTTGGTTAAGTTACGTGATACCGTGCGATTAGCTAAATGTTAATAGGCTCCCAGTTTGTGAAGCGTTAACACAGTTTGAATCTTTATCTAAAACAAATTCGAGCACCAATTCGCGTGATCTTCTTCGAGGGGCCCTGATTACTTTTACGATCCCTTCAGGCCAGAAACAAGGTGCACGTGTACACAACCCTGTTCTCCAATTACATGGAACTGGTCCATCCTTATGAAGAGCCCGTTCCTCCGCCCCCGTTATGCACCTTCAAATTCAAACTCTCCGAATTCGAGGCGGTTCGCGATACATACGCCCTTTTCCCGGATGCCGTCGAATATTTCGGCGCGTTCGAGTTCGACAAGCCTCCTATCGCCAGGCGTATAGCCTCCACGCCAGAAGACTTCGAGAAGAAGGTGCTTTGAACCGGAAATCGCAGTGGTGCGCGCTTCATCGTTTGCATGTTCAATTTAACACTAGGTTTCGAACTTCTTCCCAGTTTAATAGTAACAACTTAAACGACTTCTCAACTTAGTAATCACGACGTTCTTACTTCCTTCGCAATCACATTGTTTCTCAACTCTTTCTGCCACGCGCTCGCACTTTCCCCGTCATATATTCTTCCAAACACTCGTTTCCTTTCTTTCTAATTCTAAACCTTTCTCACTCGATGCATTCAGTCAGGTTCACCCAAAATTCCTCAGTCGCTCAGTTTTCCTAACTGCTCATCTTTCGCGACTTAGATCCTCTCTAGTCCAAACATTCTACGTTCACACGGCTATCGCTCGACTCAAGCACTCTTCACATTTTCTCAAACTCGCATCCACTCGATCGGATTCCTACATGTATTCTTCTAAACACTCATTTCCTTTCTTTCTAATTCTAAACCTTTTTCATTCGATACATTCTGTCACTTTCACCCAAAATTCGCAACTTTGTCTCGAGTATTCATCTTTCGCTCCTCAGAAACACTTAAGTCCAAACATTTTACGTTCACATGGCTATCGCTCGACTCAAGCACTCTTCACATTTTCCCAAACTCGCATTCACTCGATCGGATTCCTACATGTATTCTTCCAAACACTCGTTTCCTTTCTTTCTAATTCTAAACCTTTCTCACTCGATGCATTCGGTCAGGTTCACCCAAAATTCCTCAGTCGCTCAGTTTTCCCAACTGCTCATCTTTCGCGACTTAGATACTCTCTAGTCCAAACATTCTACGTTCACACGGCTATCGCTCGACTCAAGCACTCTTCACATTTTCCCAAACTCGCATTCACTCGATCGGATTCCTACATGTATTCTTCCAAACACTCGTTTCCGTTCTTTCTAATTCTAAACCTTTTTCATTCGATACATTCTGTCACTTTCACCCAAAATTCGCAACTTTATCTCGAGTATTCATCTTTCGCTCCTCAGAAACACTTAAGTCCAAACATTCTACGTCCACACGGCTATCGCTCGACTCAAGCACTCTTCACATTTTCCGAGAATTACATTTACCCACTCGATCGTATTCCTACAGTACGCAGCTTCACGGATAATTTTTCACGAGTTGATTAAGCGTGCACCACTCGCGTTTTCGATTCAACATTGCGACGAATGTGCGAAATGATAATCGGGGATATGCTCGGTTAACGAAGGCGAGATTCAAAACCGGCCTGGAGGTGTTCGTGGTCATCATCTGGCGGACCAGCGAGGACGTTTTCCTGTCTTTCGCGAGCATCAACCCGTACTTCGTCACGGAGGAGGACGAAGAGTCCCAGGCGTTGATAGACGTGTACTTCCCGGAGGGCGCCGAGGACATGACCCTCGAGGAGATATTCGAAGAGGAGATGGACGACGAGGAGTTCTTCGAGGAGGAGGAGGAGGAGGAGGAGGAGGAGATGGAAGAGGAGGAGTACGAATATCAGGAGAAAGATCAAGCGGAAATGCTTGCGGTCTTCGAGTACCTGTGAGAAGTCGGCATTTTGTGGCTTTTGTTCCCTTTTTATTTTCGATTTTTAATTTGTTTTTTCTTTTCTTAACGATTTTTTCTGAGACAATATTTTTTTTTGTGACACTTTACAGTAGGAGTTAAGTTTGTAATTACCTTTTTATTCGTATTATTGTAACGTTAATGTTTCCGCTCTGCAAATAATTATAATTGAACAGAGGAAATTGGTGTTTTTCGTAACGTTAGGTTTTGTCGAAGAAACGAATTTAATTACTTCGGATTAACAGAAGTTGCCACAGTTTTATGTTGATCCCAGAATCAACAGGACGGGTGTAACAGTGTTTTTGTGGTCTCGTTTTCATAAAAATTTGACCGTTCCGAACATACTCGAATCGCGTTTCGAGCCTGCTTTCCGCCGTTCGCGAATTCCATTCTTCGCGCGTTTTGGCAGAGCCGGGGCTCATACTTGAATATTCGCTGTCGTTGGCAACGCGTTTGCGTAACTCTGGCAAAATTCCAGCCGTGCACGGTGACCGCGGGCTCTAGAGGTTATATTACGCACCTGCTCGGCTGCCAATTTTTTTCATCGCAACCAGCCAGCGGGGAACACCGTTTGCCAAACGACCATCAAAACACAGAGTTCCCCTCGACCATGTTACACTGTTGCACGTCATGTTTAATCGCCGGCAATAAATTTTCGTACACCGTTGTTTAAATCAGCCCGACTTCGTCGTGCATTAATTAATAATTCCGTTGGCGCTCTCCAACATTCTGTATTTATTTATTTATTTATTTGTTTAACACTTAGACTGCCACGTTGGTCATATATGACCGGCCACGGTTTCTCCTGTGACGCCATGATGGTCACTGGTCATCAAAGCGCTTCAACTACTGACAATTGTAAGAGTTGAATAAAAATTGTCAGTTATTGCATTTTGAACATTACCGATAATTAGAGGATACCTTGAAGTAAAAAGTGTCCCATTGGACAATTAAAAATTTGTATTGGAATATTGAAAATAAAAAATTAATTTCTATGAAATATTGCATCTAGCGGTGTGTACTCTCGTGACGTCCTGAATGAAACATGTGATTTCGACGTGGCAGTCAAAGGGTTAAATAATTGAACGGGGTAAGCCCCCATTAGCGTACAAGAGAAAATCGAAATATATTATAGGGTGTACATAAATATAGGGAAGGTCATAAACGAAAAAAAAGAAAAGATAGAAAAGCGAATAAAGTTTTAAAGGGTTTTAAAGGATTAAATCTATGCATTACTACAAATATACCTAAATTTATCTCTCTCTCTCAGTTCTGCAATTTCCAATTCTGTTCATCGTATACCTTGTTCCTTAGTATATGTATATTGGAGATAGATATACAAGAAACGTTCGCAAATCTAGCGTTAATCACAGGAAAAAGCGTGATAAACGGATTCGTGCGGCGACCACAAAATGGCGCCGCTAGACAAGCGTGGAAAATCGGTTGCGACCGGAGCAAACAAATTGAATCGCGCTGATCGAATTAACGTGGCAATTTGTCACGCGACCGATGCCGAGAAATTCGCTCGCGCGAACGGCACGCGAGCGGCCTCGCCCCTTTCGCGCGTATCCTCGCTAAATTTCGCCAAGCGAGCCGAACAATTGAACCATTAACCGAGGAGACGTTAGTCACCCGACAGCTCAATCTTCCAGCTAAATCGGCCATTTTCATCTGCGTCTTCGGCTCCCGCCGCTCCCAGCTCTATGGAATTCCAAGAACACACAAGAAACTTTAAACGTCCTTTAAATTTATAGGAGGTCACTGTTTTTTTTTTTTTTTTAGAATTTTTAAAGAAACTTGGGAAATAGAACGTATTCTGTCGTTTTTAGATCATTTTTCCAAAAGAACCCGTTCGCTGGAATGGTAGAGAAATCAGGAAAATTTTTTGTAATTAACTTTCGGTAACCAATTGTTCGAGAAATGAGCAGAACGATGATTTTGCTCTTGGAAAAGTGTAACTTTTTCGAATTTTTAAACACGAGCTAACTGATCGTCTCTTTGCCTTTTTAAATTGTGTATATGAGTAAATTGCCTGCGTTTCTTTAGCCCACAGCAGAAATTTATTGACATTTTGACAAATAATTAATTTTTTTCACGATATAGCGTACGCATATTAATTATATATAATGTTCTGTAATGCAAAAATCTGTTTTCATCTGCATATACAGGATTATAATTATTAATTTTCCGTTTCATCAATTTTGTTTATATTTCAAACAAAAATTCGTCTCATACATGGTTAATGTATTTGATTTTTCTATTCTTCGCTATACATCCGCGTACGCGAGTTTCCTGTGTTTTACACTTTGTAATAAAGTTGATCAAATAATTCCAATAATCGCAAGCAACCTATCATTACCTGGCATTCTATCCGTCCGCCATTTTCATGCTTCCGAGCTAGCCGTGCTAACCGGTCGCAACATTGTGTACGAGCTCGATCGATTATAGACGACTGTCTCGTCCCCGCCGACGTTTTCGCGCGTCGCAGAAGAAAAAGAGGCGATCTTGATCGGCACGGGAACGGAAACGGGGAGGGAAGGGATCGTTAATGGCAGGTAATGCTCGCGATGGACGCGAATTACGCTGCGTGTAACTGTAATCTGCGCCTTTTTTTTCTCATCTCCTCCCCCCTTTGCATCCCTCCCCCCCCCCCTTAGCTGTGCTTAGTTACGTAATGCTTGTGCAATAATTACCGATGTTCGAGCAATCGACCGCCTCCGGCGCTACACCGTGCGGTGCGGGAAAATTAAAAGGAAAAAAAGAAGTGGAAGGAAACGTTCTCGCAGTCGTTTTTTTTTATTTTATCGATCCACTAACGCCGGGAGCTCGTTACTTTTACGGACGATCGTTGAAAACTGAACGCCGCTCGTCGGGCAGTTTGATCCTACGATATCGATAGCGGGGCTGAAGATCGCCAGGCTCGATCTTTGTTGCAGGGGAACTTGCTTGCGAAGTTGCTGCTTTTAACGTGGAAACGATGGTAGTCGATCTTGAAGTAAACGTAGCGAGTCTAAGGTTCAGGAATTTGTTGAAGGGGGTTGTGTAGAAAAAGCTCGTGTTAAAAAAAAATTACTATGTATATTTACAGTAAATTCTACTTTTATTTATTTATTTGGTAGAGTGAGATGATAGGGCTCAGGTATGAATAAAATAAAGTGAAATGATTGTAAGATTAATAATATACATTTAAAACACTTTAATAGTATAAACTTAAATCACTTTTCAACTTAACAGCTTTTTACTTTCTTCAGAATCACACTCGTTCTGCCTCGCGCTCGCATTCTCCCCGCCATATATTCTGCCAAACAATCATTTCCTTTCTTTTTAAACGTCAACCTTTCTGACTCGATGCATTCGGTCACTTTCACCCAAAATTTCTCATTCGCAACGTTTTTTTAAGTGCTCATTTTTCGCGCCTTAAAAACATTCGAGTCCAAACATTCTACGTTCACACGATAATCGCCCAACTCAAACACTCTTCCCATTTTCCTAAACTCACATCCACTCGATCGCATTCCTACAAATGTATATTTAAATTAGTTTAATAGTAACATCTAAACAACTTTTCAACTGAACAACAACTTCAACGTTCTTGCTCCTCTTACAATCTCACTCTTTCTGTTTTGCGCTCACATTTTCCCCGTCGTATATTCTTCCAAACTTTCATTCCCTTTCTTTGTAATTATCAACCTTTCTCACTCGATGCATTCGGTCACTTTCACCCAAAATTTCTCATTCGCAACGTTTTTTTAAGTGCTCATTTTTCGCGCCTTAAAAACATTCGAGTCCAAACATTCTACGTTCACACGATAATCGCCCAACTCAAACACTCTTCCCATTTTCCTAAACTCACATCCACTCGATCGCATTCCTACAAATGTATATTTAAATTAGTTTAATAGTAACATCTAAACAACTTTTCAACTGAACAACAACTTCAACGTTCTTGCTCCTCTTACAATCTCACTCTTTCTGTTTTGCGCTCACATTTTCCCCGTCGTATATTCTTCCAAACTTTCATTCCCTTTCTTTGTAATTATCAACCTTTCTCACTCGATGCATTCGGTCACGTTCATCCAAAATTCCTCAGTCGCTCATCTTTTGTACCTTAGAAACATTCGAGTCCAAACATTCTACGTTCACACGACAATCGCCCAACTCAAACACTCTTCCCATTTTCCTAAACTCGCAACCACTGGATCGCATCATATCCATTCCTACAATATTGCCGTAGCAACGAACTGGTGACGATCTCGTGAAAAGGATCGGCAGAAAGTTCGCCGAGACGAAGAAAGGGAGGCGCGAAGATAAATTTACACGCGACTACGCGACGCCGATGGCTGTTCACGTACCCTCGTTTCTTTCCCTTCTGCGATCCCCGCGAAGCTGCTCGTGCAGCTCGTCGTTTTCTTTTCGCGTGGTCGCAAATAGGAGTTCTCCCCGACACCGTCCTCGTGCACGAAATTAATGGCGTCGGGACGCGGACGAACGCGTTTCACCGACGCCTGCTGCTGATTTACCGTGTCAAAGTTCACGGGGAGCCGATGAAACGGCGCCCTCGAGGCAGCGCGTTTCGTCGAGACGCTCGTCGCCCAATTATTCGACGGAGTGATTCGTCAATTCGTTGATCTTTCTTGATTTCTGTCGGTGCTTCTTTGGAAAGAAGTACGGAATGCATCGAGTGTGAACGGTTGACAATTGGAAAGAAAGGAAACGAGTGTTTTGAAAAATATATGACGGGGAAATTGCTAGTGCGTGGCAGAAAGAGTTTGACTATGAAGATAGAAAGTGTGTGATTCTGAATAATTATTTACAATAATTAATAATTACAATGCTGAGTTGTGAAGTCGTTTACCTTGTTATCATTAAACTATATTAAATATATATTAATAATATTCTAATCACTTCACTCTTATTTTAATTATACCTAAGCCCTACCATCCACTCTACTAAGTTGCAAAAGTAGGATTTTCCTATAATACTTTTTAACACTATACCTAGCGACGGTTAGGGTATACTTATTTGCGATGAAGAAATCAAGCTGAAAATTATATTTAAAAAATACTTAATACCAGGGAAAGAAACCGTAATAATTAGAGTAAAAGTCATAGAAAGTTTCTAAAGGTGTAGGTGTTATAATAGATTTACCAAATTTCCGCGAAAAATTACAAATTAGTCAGTTTGACCGGTCTTGGTAGTTATAGTGCTTAAGGATTTCGGAAACTTGATGGTGTTTTACGATAAGAATTGTCAGAAATAATAGTAGAAATTCGATCTTCTTGGTTTGAAACTTAAAAATACTTTAATATCCTTTCTAAAGAATTTGTGTATTTCGATAAGCTTGATTTTTCAACGTTTTTTAAAGCGTATTGGTAAAAAAAGATCCCGAAGTTAAGAGTAAGAGCGGAAGGTAGACCTTCTTGGCTTACAACTGATTGTTCCGATAATCCTGTACGGATTCTGGGGAAGTCAGTTCTTCTGTTTCGTCTTTTTATGAATTTTACGGGGAAAGGTTTCAGAAAATTTTAACATTCACGGAAAATTATTCACAAGGAAAAACTAGTACGATCTCTTTCAGGAGAAACGGTCCTCGACGCGGAGAAGCCATTCTCTTCACGATTTCTAGGGTATTCCCGTTTTTTTTTTCATCTTTCTTCAAAGAAGTATCGCCGAGTCCCGCGAGCATCTCAAGATTTTAGAAGAAAAAACAGACGGCGGGCAACTTTGGTTCAAGGAAACGAGTTAATTTCGTACACGGCTCTCTCGTTTCCGTCTAATGGACCGATCGTTCGCTTCCGGTTTGCGCGACCCACTGATCGTGAATCAACTCGGGCGTTACTATGAAAAGAAACACTATGCGACGTGTTCCTAGGCCACGTTCCCAAAAAACAAACAACTTTAATACTCCGTCTTCGGGTTTATTATTAAACATTCGGCCGAACGTGTAACATCCGCCTAGCTTCCTGGCTGATTTCGATAAAGTGGAAACTCTTTAGGAACATATTCTATCGTTTATAAGATCTTCAATGATATGATTGACTGTCCGAACATGATTGACTATTCAAACTTAACGTATCAACGAAATATTCGCGATACGATGAACTATTTTCTATAACTGTGTGCAGAACTGTGGGCGACCGCAATTGTTTAGTCAGGATAACCAAAACGGCAAACGAATTATCCACGCAGATCAACTTTTTTACTCTCCCCATAAATATATTTAACCCTTTGCACTCGAGAGGCGACCGTCAGTCACCAAATGATAGTTTCGCAAATTTTCAGACTTTAGTTAGGTTTTTTATTAGTCAGTCTCAGAAGTTAATTAGTCATATGTGTAAATTTTAGTATATCGCTTAATATAGGCGAATCTTAGTAAATATTTCGAATTTGAACATTTTTCAAATTAGTATCGTTAGACGACTAACTCACCTTTCGAGTGCAAAGGGTTAATAATAAAAATCGTTACTCTCTTGTCTCACGTTCTTCGAGATACACACGTGTTGTGATTCCTTTTACGTCCTCCCAATAATCCATAGATAAATAAGAATCCGTGGATAAATTCCATAAAAATCACTAAACGACTCCTCTCTGATGTTGTGTTTTGTTAAAGGGCTTTAAGCCCGTAAATAAACAAATAAATGAAATAAAATAAATATAATAAAACGAGTATTATAAAATTATGTGTTTATTTGGCTTGCTGCTACTGTGCTGGCATTACTTTAAATTATCCAGTTGAAAAGGATTTTGTATCGTGGAACGTATATTTTTTTTTAAATCGTAATCACTCTTATTTGCATAGAAACCAACCAATTCAGAGTTAGATGATTAAATCGCGTGTTCCCCGAATGATTTCCGTTCCATTTTTTTGCGACTTTGCAGAATTTGATCGAGAACGTGGTTTTCATCACGTTTGATCCTTGTTCCCTTTAAACGCGTCCGTTTCGCAGTTCCGTCGGAATAGCTGCCCCTTGCCAACGTCACTTTACTCGGAAATCGGGATTTCCCGTCCCGATGATGCCCTTCGCCGTGACTCAAACAGAAGGACTCCGTCGAAATGGCAACGAGAGCTTTTCGTTCATACAATAAGCTCGAGAATCGCATCCTTGCGATGATCTAGTCCCTAAACAGGATATTTAGGGAATTTTTGCTTCGTCGATAGAGCTAGAAATATTCGTGGCAAAATGTTATTACAAATTTTTATAGTCAATACTTATTTATATTAGCTATATCTTTCACGCTACTTCTATATTTATCGTTTATCAATTATGAAGGGTAGTTAGTTTTGGGTCAAGTTTGGAAAGATTTACATACTAGACAAATTTCTTATTTTTAATCCCTTTTTAAGTACATGATAGATAGGAGGTTCATTTAGAAACAAAACACTCTCAACACTCATTGAACCCTTCAACTTATCAACAGTGAACAATTTCCTTCGGCTCTAGTCGCTTCTCAAATTTATTTATTTATTTATATATAAATTTGAAAACCCATTAGTATACATAGATCGCAAATAATGTACGGAAGTTACAATAACCTAGAGATTGATTTGCGGAACGCATCGATAGAGACGTCGAATAGGTCTATTATTCAACAATAATTATTAGCAAATTAATCTCAATCCTCTCGATTAGATAATTTCCAACGTTTTTCGATTCAAACTTCTAACGTGTCCATAACTAAACGCGTCAAGTATGATTGTAGTGGTTCTAAGGGAAACCCGCGGGCTACCAGGCGGTGGCGTTCGTTTGCATACCTTACGCACAGAAAATTACAGGCCTGTCGATGGAAGTCACGGTTCGATCATCGATGCGAATCAACAGCCAGAATCGCTGTTGGCAAGGTGATGGTTCTACTTCGCGGCCTGTGACGCGCGTCTATCCGTTTACGCGGTTCGTAACTAGTTGGAAATATTCATGGGCGAAACCATATTCCTTTTTTCCTTTCTCTCAATTCGTCCACGACCTGGCAGTTTCCATGCAAATTTATCTAATTGGACCTCTCGAAGCTTTCGAACGACACGCGCGTTTCTTCTTGCCCGCCCGTAGACACTTCCGGTTGCGAAACGTTTTCCGCGTTAAAAATATTTTTTCGCTACCCGTCGAAGCCTGCACGTCGTACTTCAAAACATTTTTTTGCTATTTTATATTAGGTACAAGGAACATTGAGCGATTATTCATTCCTGGAGCCGAAGGAAAGCAACCTGTCGAACGTGTCGGGGGGGACCGATCAAGTGAACGCGTTCCGCGAGAATGCGACGTATGTTGATGGACCTGTTTTCGGTTGAACGTGACGTAACACAGTGAAATAATGACAGGCGTTTAAATGAAATGTACCACTAAACGTTGCGGCCGAAACGTGCAGCGTATTTATTGGCCTGGGTGCGGTAACACAGTTGAATTTATGCATCCGCCGGAGGAGGATCCGCGAAATGTGCCAAAACCCACGCTCGCGCGGAACCGGCCTGCGAGCCATTAAAACAAATATTGAAGCTCTTTAAGATTCCCTTTCTCATTTGGGTTCCCTCGGAAGAATCGAGGCCGAATCCCGATTTTAGACAAATTAACGCTTCCTTGGCGGCAGGAAGAATAGAAAAACGAGATTTAATCAGAAGGCCGGTAACGTGGCCGGAAATTCATATTTAAAACACCTACGAATGTACACAACATTATACAGCGTTGCGCCCGGACGCAAAATGGATCGTATCTAGGTGCAATTAGCGCTTCTTCGTCGTGAAACCTTCGACTTTATTTCGATTTCTCTGTCGGTTTTCAATCCAAAGACGTGTTTCTTCGCGACATTAGCGAATTTCTTCGATTCCCCGACCACGGTGTTGAGCTAGCAATGGCTGAAACCCTTGAAAAGATAGCGCTTAATTCGAAATTCTCGAGGCGGAGGGATCTATGGCGGCAGTTACTGGTCGATGAAACCAGTCGTTCGCGTATATCCCAGCCTTCCCACCCTACCACCAGGCTTTTCGTATCGTTTCAAGCGAACAGCATCCAATGATCGACACTCTATCCCTTCTCGTAGCCTGCTTTGCATCGCGTTAGACACAGCCCTCCGAGTTCGAAGGTCACGACGAGACTGTCGCTCTGCCAGATGCGCCACCGCTGTTTGTATCTGCGCGCCGAGCTGCCGCGCGGCCGAACGACGCGCTCATTGGCTGAGCCGCCGCGTGGTGGGGGGGCTATATAGCGCGCTACGCCGCGCGCTGCCCTCAGTTTGGCGCGAACCTCCTCACGGTAGAGTTCTTGTGTTCGTTCTGTGTCCTCTCGTTTCGCGAGCCTAATATTTAATGATTTTCAAAGCGATCGATATCGAATTGTATTTCGGCGCGTCCAGTGTTAGAAGGGCATTTCGTACGGGAAGAAATTTTCTGGATAGAAGACCGAGTGCGTTTGGATGAAACATTTGGTTCGAGTATTCGCGAAACATGACATAGAAGTACAGCGAACGGCCGCGTTTGCACAGTTCGATTGTGCGAGGGAAGACGCGCAGTGTATCGTCGAAATTATTGGCACGCAAAACGTACACACGCATACAACACGGGTGGAACTGTTCGAATGAGTGAAAGAACGTCGACGTTGGCACGGAACGAGGTGTTGCGTGTCGATTGAAAGCCGTGATAACGAAAGAAATCGATCGAACGAGGGAACACGCTTGGGTGCTGCCATGACAATGGTCGTCAACAAGATCAACATGTCGTCGTACTCAGCGCCGCGACGCACTTTCTTCTCGGGCCTGCACACTAAGGTAAACACATCCAGGGTGCTTCAAAACATTCTTTCCCTTTCAGAGCTTTCATGGTTCGTTCACCCCGGTTATTCCGAGTGACTTTGAAAAATTTCTGAGCGGATTCTCTTAAACATCGGTACCAAAATACCGTACCAAAACCATAAAAATTATCTTAAAACATTTTAAGTACGCATCGTACACTAATTAATTTCTTAACGCTAGAACTACGTACTCACGATTAAGTATGGTTACTCGTCTGTGACAGAAAAATTAAACTCAACACTACATAAAAAAAAAAAAAAAATACTTAACGCTTGGCCAACCAAATAGGGAGATCTCCCATTTTTTTTCTCAACGAAGCGCTTCCATTGATTCTATCTACTTTGGTCATTAGTTAGTCTTGAACCAGTGTTGTTCACAGTTCATCAAATTCATTTTCTGCTTTTCCAACTTAAGTGAAATTTTTAATAAATTCAACACCAGTTCAAAACTAACTATTAATAAAACTCATCTCGACTCCCTTGTTAGTTGTCGTGTTAACGCAACAACATGCATAATTCGCAAAAATATCATTCGGTTGCCCACCCTACGCGCCATCGGTCCCAACTGTTTCAATTCCCTATTCCAGTATCAACCGTGAATACTTATTTCACCTAAAAATTCGCATCGTACAAGTTCGCTGGCTCAAATATTCGTGGCGATGGTAAGCAGAGCCAGACATTCGCACAGTCTGCCACTGTCCTATTTGTAGATTCCTCGGAGAGAGGGTTCGAGCGCGGCGACCATTTCTACGGTATTTCCCCGATTTAGCGATAAGGACAGCGTTCGTGATCGCGGTTACTTGGCGTTCTCATCGGATTAACGGTTCTACCGGTCGCGTCGTTCGTCGCAGGACTCTTCTTGGTGTACGCGTTAAAATTGTTTTTATTTAAATTTATTCACCCGTCCGTTGAAATGGGGGTCGATGAACGTCTCGAGTAGTGTGTTTCGCGGAATTGTTTGTACCAAAGTGTGGCCTTAAAACCACCAGATGATACGGAGCAGCGTTTTTTCAAACTTTATTTCACGGTGCATGTAAACTAAATTCACGCCAAATGTACGCTAAACACTAAGGCATGCTAAATTTCAATGGCATAGCAGGAAATGTACCATTTTTTGTTAAAGTTTAATAGAGAAGGTATACACCTTTGGTCGATTAAAAAAAGAGCAATCATTTCGTGCCATTTTGCTCAGAATTGGTTATTAAATAACTATTTTGCCAACTGACTATTTAATGATATGCAAACAGAGATTTGCACACCTTACTCGTTGCTCTAATCTGTAATTTTTAATTCTTGACACGCTTACGAACCCTTTGTCGGTATAAAGGATTCTTTTATGGAAGAAAAAGATTCTTCTACGGAATATAATCGTAATCGAACTAATAAGAACTAGTAAGAATTTGCCCTACTATCAGGAAACGAGCTGTATGATTTCTATACATTTTTCAAATTTAACCTTCAAACGACGGACTGCGGGTTCATTTTGACCCTTTTGCAAACAATAGATTTGCTTTTTGTAAGTGTAGTCATAGTCGTTTGAAAATTATTAAGAATTTACCCTACTATCAGAAAACGAGCTGTACGATCTCTATAAATTTTTCAAATTTAACCTTCAAACGACGGACTACGGATCCATTTTGACCGTCCTGCAAACGATAGATTTGCTTTTTGTAAGTGAAGTCATAGTCGTTTGAAAATTATTAAGAATTTACCCTACTATCAGAAAACGAGCTGTACGATCTCTATGAATTTTTCAAATTTAACCTTCGAATGACGGACTGCGGGTCCATTTTGACCGTCTCGAAAACAATCGATTCGCTTTTCATTCATTTACGTTGTTAATCCACGTATATACGTATAATCGATTGTTCGTCCATTTCACACAAGTGTGGTCGAAGCTACGAAAAATGTATAATTTAAAAAATTGTTCAATTGTAATTCATAAGACTAAAAATGAATCAGAAGAGTTCGCTTAGCGAATAGCATCCCACGATTCGGTTCCGTATTCAGATTAGAAAGGAACGTGTTTGTATTGGGATAGCTTTGAAATTCTAATGGAAGACGCGCGTAATGTTTTTCCGGTTCGGCCGCTCCTGACGCGATAGCGTTCGCGTTAGGAGGTTTCGAGACGTGAGGCCGTCGTCTCGTGAAAATAGTATTGACAGCGGTACGTCGGCGGCCTGCTAGGCTTGGTTTATGAAAATACGTGGCGCTACGTCATAGCGCCTCTCTAAAGTTAGCGCTACGTCAAAAGCTTTCTTAGAATAAGATTATGGAGACGCGCAGAGAGCAAGCCGCCGTCGAGTTCCTTTTCAGAGGTTCAACGCACGGAAATACGCGTTGCGATATCGGAAGAACGGGAGGGGGGGGGAGGGAGTTGTTTGCTCGCGCAACACCAGGTCAGGCAATTTTTTGCAAATTTAGTTTCTTTTCCTAGAAACACGTGTACAGTAGTTTAACACTCTATGGGCTGAACTTTTGTTTTAAATATAGAAGAATTGATGGGACGGAAAAATATATGCAGGTGAAAAAAAGTTTCCCAGTTTAAACAATTTTACATTATAGAACGTTATATAATTAATATGTATACAGCAACTCATGAAAAAAACATAAACAAATTATTTGTTAAAATGTCAATAAATTAGCATATGACCTGAAAGTTACACGGACCAACAAAACGTAGTTTTATGATATGCAAATATTGTTCATACACTTATTTTCATCGTCGTATGGTAGAACACTGTTTATTGATTACCATAGAATACGAATTTTATTTATCGTGCTACTTCTTATTAACCCTTTAGCTACTGTGGGCGCCTATAGGCACTTATCCCATTGCGATCGCCTGAGACTGAGGGCACCTAAGGGCGCTCTACACAGTTTTACTTTTTTTTACACAAAAGACTCCAATAGGCACCTTGATATTTACAGTAGCAATTCAGCTCAGAATACAAACAAATAAATAATATCGTTTTAATGCAGTAAAATTCAGTTTTTTCATTACTAAAATATTTTTTCACAAAAATGCATCCCTACCATAAATTTCACCCAAAGTTCTCGGCGTACGTCGTAACTGAATTCCTACCGTATGGTACGATCAGAGCGTCAAAGGGTTAATTAATTAATTCGTTTTCTCTGACCCTCTGGTCTTAAACTTTTCACCGTTACTGTATTCATTACACGTATTCAACGTGGTCGTCGCGTACTTGAAGTCCGTTTAATTTCAGGGGAAACGCGTGAAATATTTAGCGAATTACGTGAGGAATCGTTGAATAAATTTGTGAAAACGCATGGTATTACCTCGATGGCATTCCAACGTGACTTACCTTGAACGGTGTATCGAATGTTCTTCGCGAAAACACGTAGCGCTACGTCAGACCATTTAGAGACAACTCGCGAGATCGCGATTGCCACCACCCCTCTGTCTCGCGTTGTATCGTGATAAAATAGAGTAGAACAAAATGTAATTGGTAGTAGCCCTTTTTTTTTTTTTTTTTTTTTTTTTAACGTGGAGGAAATCTTCAGAAAGATCCCCCACCACCCTGGGCGAGGTTATGTAGGATTCTTACCTACTAAACCTCCACGGTGGCCTACTACAGCGAAATGGGGGAGCACCGGGAACCCTGGAAGAACACTTCCAGTACTCCCCCTCATTGGCAGTCGCCCTGAAGTAAACTCTACACGATGAACTGGTCGATCACGAGGTTAGATTTGTGGTGTCAGCAATGGGTTCGAGTTGCAACTTTCAATTGTTGCAAATTTGTCTGACACTTCGTCGACCTCAGGTAGGATCTACTTTACTCTGTAAACCGTTTTCTCTAGTCACCTCGCCATTTAAACTGAGATCACGTTGACCCCTCGTGTTTCTGAGTAGGTAAAAGTCATTGGAAAAGTGTGCGAAAATTCGGGTAACATAATAAAATTGTAACCACGATAAAATTCAAGATATTCCAAATTCAGATTCCACTGAAAATATTCTGCGATAATTGTGATTTTATACCGATTGATTTAGAAGCATTTTTTCTCGTTGGTTTGTATTGAGAATTAGTTCACAAATATTTGTAATTTTTCCAAAGGACAACCAAATTCTTTTTTTCATTTTCCGGATTATGTATAATACCTTTGTATGAAACAAAAGGGCTTAGTAGCTCGTAAATAAAATAATAATCATATCATTATTATTATTAATTATTATTGTTATTGTTAATATTTATTATTATTAATTGTTATTGTTATTATTATTATTTATTATTATTATTATTATTATTATTATTATTATTATTTCATTCCTCATACATTCTAAATATACAAAACATTTTTCTTCGTAATTGAAACAAATGCGTCAGCGAAATATTGCAGTTGGGTTGTGGAATCACTGAACGGTCTACCTACTGAACAGTCGGCTAGAGCAAATGTTCGAAACGGGGGGAAAAAAGGGAACGTCACCAGCTCCACGGTGTTCGTCGTCGTGCAAAATTTATGAATTCCCCGGGCATTATTCGTTGGGCGTTGCACGACCGTGAACGTGACCGTGTTTCGTCGCGAGGTAGCTTCGATACGTGTGTACACGTAGTACACGAGCGAAACGGAACAAGTCGTCCGGCCGATATTTCTTTCTTTCCTTTTTTTTTTCTTTCTCGCTGGCCGGTCGCCAAAGTTATTTCGACCGACCGCGTCTGGTAAATCTTTTCCGGCGATTCTCGTGGTGCTTGCGTAACTTGAAACCGAGTTTGTTAAACCCAATCGCGATCTCTGTTCCATCCCCAAAAAAAGATTCCTCCGCGACGATCCATTTGCCGATGGATGAGGCTACTACCGGTGTCCGCAGCGTTCACCGGTCAGGGCCATTTTTCTCCCCGATTAACACATTGTATGCCGGTGGCATCTGAGGCATTTAAAACTGTAGGTGAAGAAAATATTTAAAATTTTATACATTATTGTAAAACACTAAAATTGGTTTGCATATTCATTATATGCAATTTAACGATAACGAAAAATAGAAACAAACAAATCGCCAAACAAAAGAATGTTGTATTATCGCAAACCCGGCGCTAAAGCAACAGACTTCCAAACCCGCGTTTTCGCGGGGCCGGCATACAATGTGTTAACACGTTCGTCGCCACGTCACCCAAATATGGATGACGATCATCTTCTTCAAGTGAAATAAGATTTTAAATTGGAATTTTTATAAGCGATGCAAATTTTTGCAGTTGCACATTCGCTTTTATAAACAGATTTGTTGAGTTTCAGTATAGAGGCATTGTTAGAAGGGTTGAAATCAGCTCGATTTTCAATTGAGAGATACTTCAGATTAACCCTTTCCGGACGAGTGTCGGATATATCCGCCCAATTCTCGCGCTGCTGCTGGCGTTTGTCTGTCGTAAACGACACATATAAGATAGGCATGGATATACTAGCCTAAGAAGTCAAGTTGGCCTAAATTTGTTTGTTTATGATTTTGTTAGATTTTATGAAAAATTTATTTAAACACAGCTTTAGTTTTTATAACACAAATGCGCTACGTAACTATTTTCTTTACTGCTCCGTCCGCAAAGGGTTAAAAAAAGAAATAGATTCAAGATTTACAAAAGTATCACGGCAATAATAAATAATCTGGCTAACTTTATTAACACTTAGCCGATCGAATGGGGAGATCTCCCAACGGAAAGTTCGTTTTCAAACGAACCTAACCCGAGCTGATTAATTGCTTCAATCTTCATCGTAGGATCGAGCGCTTGGTTTTCAATTCTCAAAAATGGTTCTCAAACTCGCTGTTGTTTCAGCTTCACGATCGTTGACGGTTCAAGGGTGTTGTTACGAAATGGTCAAAACGGCCTCGCGGAACACTCGTCCAATTTTTCTGGCGTCAACGCGTAGCTGGCCGTTGCATTCTGCGTTGTCTCGTTTTAAACGCGTCGAATTTAGGTCCCGCTTAAATATAGCTGCGTTTCCCGTGCGGCACGGAAACATTCGTGTACGAAATATTCTTCTCCCGTTGCACGTTCGCGATACACGGAAATCGTTCTCGGTTTCGCTTCACGATGATTTACCTTTCACACGGAGTAAACGCTCTTGTTGACTGGGAGGATATTATTTTTTGAAAAAGGTAACAGATTCCTTGGAAAAACGTGATGATTGATATTAACCCTTTGCACTCGAGAGGTGACTGTTAGTCACCGAGTGATAATTTTGCAAATTTTCAAACTCAAAGGGTTAAACGGTCGTATAAGTAAATTTTAGTATATTGCTGAACTAAACGAGATGAAATTCAATATGGGTGAATCTTATTAAATATTGTTATATTTTTTTTTTCAAAGATGTTAAATTTATTCTGAAAAAGCGAATTGTAAAATTTACCATCTTGTATTAACCCTTTGCACTCGAGAGGTAATTGTTAGTCACCAAATGATAGTTTCGCAAATTTTCAGACTTTAGTTAGTTTGTTTATTAGTCAGGCTCAGAAGTTAAATAGTCGCATATGTAAATTTTAGTATATTACTTAACTAAACTAAATGACGTTCAATATAGGCGAATCGTAGGAAATATTTCGAATTTGAAAATCTTTGAAGTTAGTATCATTAGACGACTAACAGTCGCCTCTCGAGTGCAAAGGGTTAAACTGCAGTCTGATTAATTCCAGTAAATTATAGAAAAAGATGAAACAAGATTCTCTATTCCAACGCGTTAAAATAGAAAAATAAAGAGAATATTTTCAATAAACTGCCATCTCTCGCCACAGTAATCTCGTTGTTCTTAATTCGAAACGATGAGTGACGGGATCGAAAAACCGACGGTGTCGTATTAAATTGAATAACAGGGTGGCTCGTGGCACGCGACGATCGCGTTCATTAAACGGATGCTTCGTGATCGTTAAAGCGGCATTAATATCAATGTCCCCCTGCCAAAGGAGGATGCCCGCCTTTCACATTTTACTTTCCACGCGAGCCAACACCATCGAGGCGACTTTCGGTTATGCTCCTCTCAAAAGTCGTACTAATACACAGCAAGTCACGAAACGATAATTTATTAATTCAGATCAAAGTGCAATAATGCAGATAACTGCATAATTAGCGAGTAATCTAACAACCTTTACGAATCTAACCCGAGCCTAACTTGAATTTTGATCGAATTTCTTCGATCCCTTTGGATTCCGTTGAACATTCTAAAGACCTTGTATATGCTCTCTAGTATTAAAGATATTCCACAGGTTTTGAATTTTTTCAAATCTTAAAGATATTCCACAGATTTTGAATTTTCTCAAATCTTAACGATATTCCACAGATTTTGAATTTTCTCAAATCTTAAAGATATTCCACAGGTTTTGAATTTTCTCGAGTCTTAAAGATATTCCATAGATTTTGAATTTTCTCAAGATTTGGGACATCCTTGGATTTTTGACTTCTCAAAGTGCCCTAAGAGCTTTAGCTCCATTCCAAACGTTCAAAACTCATTTGTCAATTCGATTGAATTTTCTCAAGTCTGGGGACCCCGTTGAATTTTTAGCTCCTCAGAGTGTCCTAAGAGCTTTAGCTGAACTCCAAACTTTCAAAACTCATTCGTCAAATTTGATGCAACACTCTATGACCTGGCCCTTTATCTTTTTTCTATGAATTTTCTGTCGATTTTCTTATACCCTGCAATTTAATATCCATGAATTATCCAAACGGTTGTTACCCAATTACAATTCTCGAGGTACAGTAGTGGAGGTAAAATATCCTACTTCGAGGCACAACGTTTATATGTTCTCGTGTAAATGCAACGAGCTGGACTGGTTAATCGTTCGCAGTCTGGTCCAGTCTCGAAATGAAACAGCAAGAGAGAGAGAGAGAGAGAGAGAGAGGCACATTCTCGAGGACGCTGTAAAAGCGAGCGCGCGAGGCATAAAAGATTCATTTTGTTGGAGAGGTGACCCTGTCGACCCAGCATCCGCTCTCTGTGGGCGGCTCGCTCTCTCGTCTTTCCCTCTCCCTCTCTGTCTCTCTCTCTTTTCCTTTCTCGGCACCACCACCCATTTTCTTTTTCCGTTCCACCGACGTCTCTTCGTCTGTTTCTTTCGAGGTGATCACGGAAAAAGGAGGGAGGAGGCGCCTCGTTGAGACAATCAAGTAACAGGCGTTGCTCGTTAAGTGTTACTGTTACTAAACTGCCGAGAGTTGGGATATCGGGGATGTTCTTCAGCTGATCCGTGGAATTTTCAAGCGTCGTTAAAATTTTTGGGGGATTGCTAAATCTTGAATCTATCAGCGATGGAAGTTTAAAGATCGGGGGTGGAATAAAGGAGAAATAGATAGAATAATATATTCCAGAGAAAAATTTATTATATTTTAGAGTTTAAATTTATTACATTCTCAGAAATCGTTGAAACTTTGGGGAATTGCGAAATTTTGCATTCATCAGTGATGGAAGTTTACTGCTTGGGGGTGGAATAAAGGAGAAATAGATAGAATAATATATTCGAGAGAAAAACTTATTACATTTTAGAGTTTAAATTACCATCACCCATACTCCATTACATTACTACTGCTTTATACAATACAAATTTGTAATAAAAATTTCACTAGAATTAAATTTCACTGCAATCGGTATAAAACATTTCAATTCCTAACCTGTATTATACCAAGAACAGAAATTTCTGAAAGGCTCCCTCGTAACACGTTTCCCGTAGCGTAACGCAAAACCGCCGTGTAACGAAGTAAAAGCCGTGAATGAAATTCAGAATGGAACGAACACCGACTACAAAAGAACCACTACAACGCTAGACTAAAGCCGCGCCGTGTTATCCGCTTCCCATTTCCGCGATCAACCGTGCGGCGTCGAACGACCGCGTCGTGGAAACGGTGTAAGCTGCGAGCGCCGTTACTTCCGGTCGGCGTTCACCGCCCGGAAGCGACCCTGCGCGTGCACCTGTATGTCTGTGTGCGTGTGGTATTCGAACGAGGCTGAGAAGGGTTCGTGGAACGAGATCGTCCGCGCGAATACTGGCAGATTTTTTACGTTTCTAACAAAACGGTGCGTTTGCTATTATCAAAGGGCACAAGTTTTTATAAAACCAAAAAATTGCTAATAGATCAGTAATTTATTTCTAATTGACACTTAGCCAACCGAATGGGGAGATCTCCCATTCCTTCCTCCGCCATGATTCTATTTACTTTTGTTACTAGTTAGCCTTGAACTAGTTTTGTTCACGGTTCATCAAACGCATTTCCTGTTCTTCCAAAGTACAATTTTTGATATATTAATCCTTTGCGTTCAACCGCTTAAAATTAACCCCTTGATGGAAATTTTTTTTTTTTTAAAAGCGGACCCAAGAAGGTCAATTTTTTAAAATGTACAAAAACAATTTGGAACGTTGCGTTGGCAAAAAAATTAAAAAAATACAAAAATAATCGAAATTTTTATTGTATTGTAAATTTTATTGTCGCTCAAATTATCTCGAGTGTGCACAGTTTGGCCAATTTCAACTCGAGCGTGCATGTTAAGGGGTTAAAATAAAACTCAAGAGTAAGACAACACATCTGACCCCTTCGACGTTACATTTATTTTTGTCCCCCCCCCCCCTTTTTTTATAATATCAACCGTCTCATCGTTACCACCTCTCGCTGAACTTTGCCGCCTTTATTCAAATTTTCCTTCGTTGACAGCAGTCTAAAAAATGCTTGATGCACGGCATTCTGTGAGTCAGCTCGAACGATTCTGCGCTAACACGAGCGTCTCGACGCTTTCACAAAAGCGGCGCGCGTGAAACGGTGAACCGGATGCGCTTAATCTGGCCGCACCGGGAGACGCTCTCTCGAAAGAGAAAGAGACGACGTGGCGTAACAGTAATTACAGGCCGGTCGAGGAAGGGAAGAAGATGCTGGCTGTGCTGGATGAATGAAGGAATCGTTTACGCGGCTGGTGATCCCATTAATCCACTTTGGGGCGGCCAGAAATGCACACAGGCTCGTGACGGAACGAGGCGCGTACGAGCTGCTCGTTCGTTAAACCGATTAAACCAAGAAAATGAAAAACGAAGGAAATTGATACAGGATTGCATAGATAAATTAACAGTGGAACTACCGACAATTAATATTTGGGTGACGCTCTTTTTCTTAAACTTAAATAGGATTTTAAATTGGAATTTTAAAAGGAATTCAATGGAATAAGCATTGAAGTATAATATATGTAAATATAAAATACGTAAAATAAAAATAAAAAGTTAAAATTTTCGCTGCTTTTATATTTTTTTACTCCAGTTTTCTATGCATTCGGATTTGGGCCCAGCCCAACTGAGAAATTCAGCAGAATCACGTTCGGCGACGAACGTGTTAAAGTGTACTTATTTGCATGAAAGAGATTAAATTGAAAATTACATGAAAAAATACCGAATACATAGGAAACAAATCTTTATTTATACCTTCTGCAGAAAATCGTAGGAAATTTTGGAAACTTTACCACGGTGAATTTATAAGGTTGCTATGAATAATTATCAATTGGTCACTTTGACTGCTCTGGTAGTTTTAGCGTTAAAGATAACAGTATTTGTGAAATTAGTTTCGTGAAAAAGTTACGAATTGATCGTTTCGACCATTTTGGTAGTTATAATGGCGAATCAATGAATTCTAAAAGTGTGGTTAATTGCTTTGGCAGTAAAGGGTAAACGATCGCTTTGGAACGTTACTGTTTTTAGGGAATAACAGAAAGATTCGTTGGTTTTCTAGGATGATCAAAAGGGGTTTGAAGTATGAATTTAACTAAAATCCATCAGAAATTCGCTGGCGCCGTTTAATCCTTTGAAATGGCTTCGCGTGACGTATCTTCGCAGCTACGTAATTCGGATCAACGCACTTTCTCCGGTTTCCGTGCCGTTATACCACAACACCTGCATCTTCTTCCCTTTCAGAATCACGTACCGTAATACCAAGTTTCATCGACTTTTAAAACAAACCAATGCTACGTCGTACAGTGTCACCAGAATTGTTTTTAAAAGTAATAGAATATACCACCTGCGAAGTACGACGTAGCCGCCATTCTCATAACCATGAAAACTTATACCTACTTCGACTTAGTTCATAGCCGATTATAATATTAAAAAACTATAATTAATATGATTAAGCTACGTAAAATCAATACTTCGAAGTTTTCTTCTTTTCGAGAAACCACATAGTCGAACAAAAATTTACGTCATCCAAATCCCATAGAAACTCTAGCAAACTTCCATTAAATCAGAAGAAAAATCAAAATTTCCTTTACTCTTCTCGACATCGTTGTAAAAGTTAATTAATTATTATTCAAAATCTAAATTTTTTTTTAGTATTCCCCAAAAATACCATTCCAGGAACTATTCAGATTATTCTCTAACTGAAAAACCAAAATTTCCTCTACTCTTTTCGACTCCTTTGCAAAAATTAATTAATTATTATTCAAAATCTAAATTTCCTTTGAATATTCTCCAAAAATACCGTTCCAGGAATTATTCAAATTATTCTCTAACTGAAAAATTTAAATATCCTCTACTCTTTTCGACTCCTTTGCACAAATTAATTAATTATCGAAAATCTAAATTTTTTGTGGACGTTCTCCAGAAATACCATTCCACACACGATTATTCTCCAACCGTTAATGCCCCCCCTTTTCCAATCCCTCGGTTTTCAAGTCTGCGTCTCGAACAGCGACAAACGATAGCGGAGTTCGCGCGACCGGTTTCGTCTTCGGCGTCGGGTGTCTCTGTTCCTCTCTTACCCTCGTTTCCCCTCAGAAGAATCGGATTTCTGTTGTCGCAGAAATGTCACGCAGGCCATCGGCGTGCCTCTGGCCGCGTAAGCAGAAGCGAAAATGTCACGGCGTTGACGCATCGCTTCCCTCGCCGCTAAGATTGCACGTTCGCGACACAATGGCGGATCACGCGCCCGAGATTATGGCGTCGGGGGGCGCACGTGTTGATGATAGACGACTCGACGAACAATAAGTCCCCTGGATGAGGGTGAAACCATGGTTCCTTTTGGCGAAGGGTTGAAAATTCCTTGGAGAAAGGGCGAATGATGGCAACTTATCAATCATTCATTATTACCATCGTTAATGCAATGGTCTGAAGAAATTAAACCTTTGGACTCGAGAGGTAACAGTTAATAATATTAACTTCGCAAATTTTTAAACGCCAAACATTTACTAAACTTCACTTATATATTAATTCTTTGCACTCGAGAGATGACGATTAGTCATTTAATAATATTAACTTCACAAATTTTTAAATGCGAAATATTTACTAAGCTTCAATTATATATTAACCCTTTGCACTCGAGAGGTAACAGTTAATAATATTAACTTTACAAATTTTTAAACGCAAAATATTTACTAAGTTTCACTTATATATTAACCCTTTGCACTCGACAGGTGACAGTTAGTCGTCTAATAATATTAACTTCACAAATTTTTAAACGCGAAATATTTACTAAGCTTCAATTATATATTAACCCTTTGCACTCGAGAGGTTAATTGTCCAATGATACTAACTTCAAAAATTTTTAAGTTCAGAATATTTACTAGCAATCGCCTATATTAAACTTCACTTAGTATAGTTAAGTAGTATACTAAAATTATTACTATTATAAATTAATACTATTTACCATTTGGAGGCTAATAGTCACCTCTCGAATGCAAAGGGTTAACAAGTAAATATTCAGAAACTCCAAGGATAAATTGAAATTGTACATGCGGTAGGGTAGCTATACTTCTGTCATAATGGCAATTAACGCAGGTGTCCTTGGCAAATGTAGGAATCATGTTTATCGCAACATTTACATCTTAGTTTGTAACGATTCGCAGTGGTCTCGTATCCGCTCGTTAATCGGTTAATTAGCATCACTCTGAACTCATCCGCCTAAGTGTCCGTTTTTTCCGCCCATCGACATCGTTGCATATCCTTTAACCTCGACCTTTACACCGTGCTGCCTTTATGTTTTCCCTGGAACCACTTTTTTCCCCCAGGTTTCACATCAATCTTCTTTTTGCGCCAGCTTGGATTGTAAACCGGAAATCCTCGATGTTTTGCACGAATTTTATATAATGTTCCTCGACCTGATCTGCGCCGTTTTATCATCGCGAATATTCATGGCGCCGAGAAATTTTCTTTTTCCGTTAAGAATGTGTGGAGCTGTTGAGGAAGAGAAAGAGAGAGAGAAGGAAAAGGAATGGTCGCCACAAATGTTTTAGGTTACTTTAACACTATTCCTACCACGACCGGTCAAATGACCGTTTTTAAAATTTCGATTACAATTTCATATATACAACATAATCGAACCGCCTTTAAATTTTAGACTTTTCCTCAAATAAACCTATAATACATTTTTCAATATTCACTTCTGTTTTCATTGTTTAATTTCTGAGAAAAATTTGTAGTCCATCTTACGTGAGAATGTCGCGATAGAAATAGGTATACGTGAAATGTCGGTAGGAATAGTGTTAAGGGTATTTTTTTACCGTTAAATCTCCGGAGCCTCCGTTCGTTACTTTTTCCGTTCAAGGTATAGCCGAGAGATCGCAAGCTAGTGGACGTTTATAACCTTATGGTACGCGGTTTCGCGATTAGTCGAGGGTAATTAACAGCGTCTTAACGTTATTAAGATTCCTCGGTTCTGTAACATGTTCGAGGCGCAACTAGCGTACCTGCGCAACATAGACGCGTTTAGGTCGTGAAGCAACTAGAATTCCAATGAAAACCTATTTTTAGACCTTCGCGATACTCTATAATTATCCTTTCATCCCCTATAAATAGAGCCGGCGATCTTTCGTTGAAAAGCATCCCAGAATATCTATAAATTTCAAACGGTGAACCGAAAATTGGTTAGCCTGCGAACCGTTTCATCGACAAATTTGCTCGTTGAACAGCCTTTTCAACCGTTGTGAGAGAAAGAAGGGAGAAAAGTGTGAGCATAAATGTAGCTTTGATTTTGTATAGGGAAGAATGAAAGTAGAGGTTGGGAGAAGTGGAAAAAAGAATACAAATATATACTTACGGGCGAAGAACGAGTGTGTGCAGCGTGCATGAGTGATAAGTGAAATATTTAAGGTTAACCCTCCGTGGGCCCATGAGACTTTCAAGTCACATGCTAATTTATTGACATTTTAACAAATAATTTTAGCTTTTTTTTTCATGACACAACGTACACATATTAATTCTATAATGTTCTATAATATAAAATTGTTTAAAGTGGACAATTTATTTTTTCATTTGCATATATAGGATTTTCCGTTCCATCAATCTTTTTGTATTTAAAACAAAAATTCGGCCCATAAAGGGTTAACATTGATTATTATAATATTTTTAATGTATAAACATTAATTGAGTATTAGAATAAAATTTATTATACTTAATGATCCACGCCAATCACCGCAAAAAGTACTAGTAAAAGAGAAATTATTGAAAAATTTGACCGTTTCGTGGCGTTAACTGCGTTCGAAAATAGAAACAGAAACGGGAGTAGAAGCGAGCGTGTCGTTCTCAGAGAATTTTGGCAAGGACGAGGGAGAACGAGGAGAACAGCGGAATTGCCGCATTTATTAATGCATAAAACGCGCGAACGAACGGTTTTACGAGGTGGAACAATTGGCCACGGGAACGCGTCGTGTTTCGTAATGGTTTACGAGCCGTTCAATTAGAGATTTCCTCCATAAATTCCGTTGCCCGACAGAACACCGTTCTCTCTCCGCTCGAAAAGGCACCGACAAGGGAACACGAGAAAAAGAACGCGAATAACGTCCTCTGCGGTTAATCGATTCCTCGATCGTCTCATTCTATTTGCGTCTGCAATTACAATACGGGCTTCTGACGCGCTTTAATGGGGCTCTTCGCGGGTTTTTGTTTCGTTTCTCGTCGAAGAGACTTTATTATACGATTGTAGCGCTGTTCAACCTGAATTAGAGAATAATAGCAACGCTAATTAATGTAAGGGGGTGAAGGAGAAAGGGTGCGAAATTTAGTTAAGTGTTTAATTTATTTTCTACTCGGCCTAGTTTTCAATTCGCTGTTTTTAACTCCGATATTGCGTTAGGACGCGATAATTCAATTTCACTTTTAAGATATTAAAATTCATAGAAAATTGTATAATAAAAGCGAAACCTAGAACTTGCGTTTTCCAAAGAAAATCCTTAAAAATCGAAGCTTATTCCTTATCATCCATCTTCAATGCGATTCTTCTGCAAAGATCGTTTCTCTTGGAAACCTTCATCCTCGGCTAAGAGAGGAGTCCTGTTTCTCGTGATGGAGGTGGGTTTCCGTGGTCGACAACCAGCTGGCAAATTGCTGGAGCAATTTTCCGGTCGACCGTGTATCGCGTTACGCATTTGTCCCTTCCGCGATGCTTGAAGGTGCACTCACACCGACGATTGACGTAATCGAGCGTGGCCGGGGTCATTTACATCCCAGTTTACAGATCTCGTTTTCTTCGTGCTATCCTTCGTCTGTACAGCTTCTCTCTCTCCCTCCCTCTCTCTTTTCCTTTCCTTCTCTCAATCTCTCTCCCTCTTTCTCTGTTTCTCACTCACTCTTTTCCCTCTCTCTCTCACACACACACTCTCTCTCTCTGTTTCTGTTTCTTACTCACTCTCACTTTCTCTTTCTCACTATTTCTCTTATTCTCTCTTTTACTCTTTCTCTCTCTCTCTCACTCACTCACTCACTCACTCACTCTCTCTCTCTTTCTGTTTCTCTTATGCTCTCGTTCGCGAACTCGAGTGGCCTCGAGACTCTCGCAGGTTGATAATCCACTTGAGTGGCGCCGTAGCTGATTAGCGACACCCACGCGCACCCTTTCTATCCTCCCCTACTCCTCCCTTCTGTTTTGCTCTCTTTAGCCTTCGATCCTCGTGTGCTTGTCGCTTCGAGGAAGAAGAGAAGCTGTTCGGGGCAGCCGTGAGCGCGGGTTTGTTTCACGATGCCCGTTGATTGTTTTCGTTTCACCGGCTTCGAGTGTTCTGCGAAGTTTCGCGGATTTTTCTGGCGAACCTTTAGACCGGAGTACACGCGTGGAGCGTCTTCATTGTTTTGAGGATCTTCGGTTCTGCTCGTTGGACTCCCTGGAAACGAACGTAATTCGAGTCTTTCGCGCGCCTGGTTAGGGTGATTTATTTATTTTTTTTTTTCTTTGGTCTCTGCTAGAACTGCTGGCAGCTTTGTATTTCGATACGTAGAATACGTGACTAAGGGAGCACTCCGTGAAAAGATGCACGTAGTATTTGATTTTCCAGAAATCGAGTACGAATAAAACGTGTAACCATCGATTTAGATGTTAGTGGTATGGTTGGTATTTAGTTTTGGCGTGAGTAGAGTACCCGTCACGCTATAGGAACTTATATAAGTAGAATAATTAGCACTTGGTACTTTCGCGAATGAAATACTGAGTATTCAATACCTATGAAGCAGAAGATTTAGTACTCGATACTCACGTGAACAGAACACATAGCAACTCTCGCGATTGAAACCTCCAACACTAAATTTCTCCCCACTTCCTCGCAATAATCTCACAAAAATATTTACCTACCCCTTTTCCTACCAATAACGTGTCTATCGCCAAATTCTCGCGATTAAAACCTTCAACGCTAAATTTTCCCCCATTCCCTTGCAATAATCTTCTCACAAAAATACTTACCTATCTCTTTTTCCATCGATAACCTAGCTATCGCCAAACTCTCGCGATTGAAACCTCCAACGCTAAATTTCCCCCAGACGGAAAGTCCTCGATACTCAGCTCCCACGTTGCTCCACTTTCCACCCCTTTGCAAAAGCCTTCGCCCTCGCTTATCGAACAATACCACTCGTCTAGCCTCGCGTGAAACAAGAAAACCCACTACGGCAGTGCCGGCGACTCGTAAATAAGCTCGAATTCCGGTTCTCCGGATCGAGCTACGTGTAACTCGGCGCTCGGGAGGCCGTGAAGGGAAAAAAGAAAAAAGAAAAAGCAAAAGAAATGGCGCGACTTTCCGTCGCCGATGTAATCTATTTAGTTTCGTCGTTTTCTGTGCGTCGCGTGACGCCTTCGTGAAGTTCAGAAAAACGTGGGCGCCGGGACACGCACACCGGTTCCTTCGCAATTAAACGCGTAACAAGGTGATCCTTTTCGTATTGTAATTCGCAGCTGTTACTTTTGTCGAGATTCTATATTTTTCTATATGTAATCATTTCCTTTGGCTAAAAAAAACACAAATGACGACAATCTCCAGTGAATGACCGCCTTGATATTCAGCACCACAGAGTGTATAAAAACTAGTGATGCGAATAATAAGTAAATTATTGCCGGTAACCATGAATTAATCGATAAAATGTGGGTCATCCTAAATGGAAACATTGGTATTTAATGGGTTAATTGAGTGAATCTTAATTATAATATTTAATGGGTCGACCTTAAATCTACAACAAAAGATCGTACCTAAACGCGGCTATTCCGTTTGTTTGTTTCAGGTGAGTCCATCCGTACATCCCTTTTTCGAGGATAAAAGTTCCGTCTGCGGGTGGAAAGGTACAGTAGCGGACAAAAGTTTAAGACGACAGGACAACGCAAAAAAAAATTGTATGGGTCGCAAATATTGATTCATTTTTATTGTCATTATAGTAGAACACTGTTTATCGATTGGTATAGAGTAAAAATTTTATTTATTCTGTTATTTCTTATTAAGTAATTAATTTATTTTCTTTTACCCATTGATTTTTAACTTTTGTCCGCTGCTGTATATTATCGTTTGAATCGTCGTGGCTGAGGGAAACGAGCAGGTAGGCACGATCCTTCGAAATTTTTCTTTAAACAACGGACTCATGAAAATGAAGTTACTCTGGAATTAGAGTGGAACAATGCAACGGTTGAATTACCATGGAGAATGTCATTTTTTTTTTATAAATTGATTATTGAATCAATTTAGTAATTTAGCAACTAACTAAAATTTCAAACAATGCCCCTTATATGTATGCTTATGCGAAACTTATAGTTCTTTTTTGCACTGCATCGAATGCGTTAAATTTTCGTTCAAAAAGGAATTAAAAAATTTATACTTCGTAAACCCGTAAGAAATTTTTTAGACAAAAATGTTATAGATATGAAATATGTAAAAAGAGAAGCATGTTTTATGCCGGTTTAAAAAGATAAAAATGTATTAAAATACGCTTTCGTTTCCAAGAAACGGAATGTCGTTCACGGGTGAGGTCGTTGGGGAAATTCTGGAGCGTTCATCAACGGAAGTTCTAGGGAATTTCGCGGTGGCCTGAGAGTCACTGGCTCGCGTCGCACCGCGTTGTCTGGTCGTTGTAACGGTGCACCATTCGCGAGTCCTGTCATGCTGCACTTACGAACGTTACGAGATGAGCATTCGGACTTTCACGAAGCTCGCTGACTCACGTGTCGCGCCCGCCAAAACTGAAATCTTAGGTGTAGGTACCTTTTTCCGTGATTGCGTTCATCGCGCCAAAAACAGAGCGAAGTTCGCGAAAAAAAGCTAGAGAACAAGGTAAACGTACAGAGGAATTTGTGGATTTTTAATCGTTTACATAGTTCACCCATTTCGCTCAGGTGACTTTGAAATTGTAACCTCGAGAAGTTTAATCTCACGAACTTTAAGACTCCCTGATTTTTTAAATGTACCATTTTTCAACTGTCGAACGTTTCAAACTTTCAAATCTTTCAAAATTGACACACATTGAACAACTCGAAACTCCAAATATTCAATTCAATGCAAACATTGCCCAGCTTTAAGTTTACAAATGTGAAACATTTCATAATTTCCAAGTTTCAAATTCTTGAAACATCAACAAATTTCAAACACTTGCAACTCCCATTCGCTTAAAAATTAACTTCAATACGTGTACCACCAAAAAATAAAGAAAACAAAAAGAGGAATCCGAACCCTTCTTTTTATTTTCCATTTTACCTGAAGGAAATCTTCAAAAGATGGCCCATCGCCCAAGGGGTGGGGTGACAGGGTTATGTGAGATTTTTAATCACCAAAACCTCCACAAGGGCCTGCCTCTGAGTTCCAGGGAGCACCAGAAACTCTAAAATAACGCTTTCTGTAAGAGGAATCCGAACCTAACCCAAACCTATTGCGAACATAACTCGTTCCCGTCTCTCGCGCAAAATGTCGTCCACAAAACGGACCGCCGCTCAAAACGGAGAACCGACGTGCAATGTCTACTGACCCAGAGGTGAGAAAAAAGTGGAGGGGGTAAGGTGTGCTCGCGCGCGCGTCTGGAATTCCTTCGTGAGTCATCGGCATTCGCCGAGGGGCCCGTGTGCCCAGTATGGGAACTCGCGTGGCCCCGTGCTCTTCGCATTTCGATGCGCGAACGATCCACAGAGGGAGTGACTCAACCGAATTTCTTGCAACCCCTCATCCTTGCTCTGGTCGTCGATTTTCAGATCGGTGGTCCAGCTACAGGATGCGTTGAACCTGCGTGAATCACTTTCGTGAACGTTGCAGGCATGTCCGTTGGGAAGAATTCTTCTGTTAATTGAACGAAGAGTGTAATTAACACTTAGCCAACCGAACGGGAAGATCTCCCATTGTTCCCTTAACAATGCAGTACCATTGATTCTATTTACTTTTGTTATTAGTTAGTCTTGAATTGGTGTATGTTTATGGTTCATCAACTTCTACTTTTCCAAAGTACAATTTTTAATCAATTCAACATTAGCCTTATGACTAATTAATAACAAAAGTAAATAGAATCAATGGCAGTAGATTAACTGAAATATTGAATTTCATTTAGTTGAGCAATACTAAAGTTTACTTATACGACTATTTAACCCTATCAGTTTGAGTTAACCCTTTGCACTCGAGAGATGACCGTTAGTCGTTTAATGATACTAACTTCAAAAATTTTCAAATTCGAAATATTTACTATGATTCACGTATATTAAAATTCATTTAATTTAATTAAGTCGTATATTAAAATTTACATATATGACTATTTAACGTCCGGGTCTGAACTGACGTCTGAAAATTTGCAAACTTATCATATGCTAGGATTACGATGTCCCATGAGAGGGGACAGCCGAGTGCAAAGGGTTAAGTGTCTCCCAAAAAATTTTCGAAAGTAGACCGTTCGACTATGGTCGTTGAGGAGGCCTCGTGAAGGGTCGTTGACTTCTTCGAGGAAAAGAAACGCAATTAACGAGGGGAGAACGCTGAACGACCGTCATGCGTATTGTGCGTTCATGATAACACACACGCATACACACAGACAGAGACGGATAGAGTGCGATATAGAAGCACGTGGCGCGTTCGTATCGTAACGTACGACCTTGAACTTCCTCCGCGAATGATTCACGGCTCGTCCATTCATCCGGCTCGTTCGTTCATGCCGTGCGCGCGCGCGAGCGCACACACTCGCTCGTGGCCGCGCTTACGCGGAAAAATACCGCTGAATTCGAGGCACCTGTAGAAATATCGCAAATTCACGTTGAACACACCGATAGAGGACAGGATGGTATTTGAAAAGGATTTCTGGATTTTTGAAAAAATATCTTGCTGAAGTTCAAATTCTGATCGTAGTTTTATACCACAATATTGGAAAAAAATTGTTGTTCTTTTTTTTTTTTTTTTTTTTTTTTTTTTTCAAGAAAAATTGCAGTAGGATCTCTCTTACTCGAACACTGTACATACAACAGAACGTCGGTTTTCCGAATTTTGGCTAATAATAAGCGTTCGATAAACGATTGATTGTTCGATATTAAACAAGACCATGCATATACCTATATATTTAAACATTTAATTTACTTTTATATCGCACTTTCCTTATCAGGTGATTAATCTAAACTAACCGTCGATCTCCTTAATTGTTGGAACATGTAAATTAGAATGGTAATTTGCGACATCTATCGGTGATTAGAGTTCGATCACTATTAAGCCGGCAGTTTAGCAGTATAATTGTATCCTACCTATGTGCTTATATAAAGTGTTGTGATAAAGTGCATATTGAAAGCTATTTAATCACCCTCCTAAATCTAACATTAATTTCCATTCAAACGAGCGAACTTTAGTCCAAAAAACGATAACTGCTCCGTTATTTCGTATCGTTATTCTTTCCATCCCAACACTGTAGCCTCTCAGCTATATTATAATTCGCACACGGAAAGGCTGTCTTGCTGTATCTGCGATGACTTCTTCGTTCACCCTAGAGATTCATCACGTTTATTTTCTGTCCGTTTCGTAAATTCGTCGGCTGAGTAATTACGTAACCGTTACAGAAACCGGTGATAACGCGGCAGAAATCGTTCTCACGGCCTGTGCGTGACTAACGCATCGGCGATCTCGTTTTCTCCCCCGAGTTTTCCATAGGCGGGGACCGGACGCGGCCGCGATTACGCGTCACGGTCGCGTAATGAATTTTCAGAGGCGCGATAACGCCGCCGGCGAAGGTGAATCACCGATCCTCTGCCTTCTTCTCGCCTCGCGGACGCATCTCGCGTGGCAACACGCGCCGCTTCTCTGACTCATCGATCCGGATTGTGGCCACGATCACCTGCACCCCTCGTGAGTACGCTTTGTTCGCCGTTGCAAAGAGAGTCCCCTCATCTTTTCTTCGCTGAAGCGAATCGTACGTGTTAGCGGAGAACCGTTCGAGGCATCTTGCGAGGCGAACCGACTCATAGAATGCCATGCATCGAGCATTTTCTAGACTGCTGGCAACGAAGGAAAATTTGAATAAAGGCGGCGAAGTTCAGTCGAAGGTGGTAACGAGGAGACAATTGATGTTATAAAGGAAGAACAGAAATAAATGTAACGTTGAAGGGGTCGGACGTGATGTTTTATTCCTCTATCTTATCTTTAATTTTAATACGCGTGTTAGTGGAGAACCGTTCGAGGCATCTTGCGAGGCGAACCGACTCATAGAATGCCATGCATCGAGCATTTTCTAGACTGCTGGCAACGAAGGAAAATTTGAATAAAGGCGGCAAAGTTCAGTCGAGGATGGTAACGAGGAGACGATTAACATGTTGAATGCCACGCCAGTTTTACAGGGTTTGCTCGTGGCGCCACGATGAATTTTCTAAATTCAACAAAATTTTAAAAATTCATCTTTTTAACATTGGTGATTATACATAATAGCCCTTATAAATTGATTGTGGTAAAGGTTTCAAAACTTACTATGATTTTCTGCAGAAAATATAAATAAAGATTTGTTTTCTATGTATTCAATATCTTTTCATGTAATTTTCAATTTGATCTCTTCCATGCAAATGAGTACACTTTAATTGTCGCTAGTTCTAGTGTTAAGCCTAGTTTTAAGTTCAGTTTAAAGTTCAACTATGTGTACCTTGCACTTTCCTATATTTTAACGTTACGCTTATTCTAAATTCCGTTTCCTCGACCACGCTTATGAGATTAAGTTTGAATTTCAATTCAAACCAGTTTACATCTTTTTTAGTTCAAAGTTCAACCATGTGTACCTTGCACTTCCCTTTATCTTAACATTACGTTTATTCTAAATTCCGTTTCTTCAACCACGCTTATGAAATTAAGTTTGAATATCAATTCGAATCAACTTTGCATCTATTTCAGTTTAAAGTTCAACCATGTGCACTTTCCACTTTCCTATGTTTCAACGTTACGCTTATTCTAAATTCCGTTTCTTCGACCACGCTTATGAAAGCATGAATTTGCATAAAACCTAGTCCACCAGACTAAATATGACAGATCGCCGATCGAACGTGTTTCCTATTCGTGCCGGGAATCGCAACGGTGGAACCGAGGCCCCGCTGATCGTACGTGCCCCGTCGAATTCTTTCTCACGACACAACGAGAGAGTGACAAGTATGATTCATGCGTTTTATCGAGCCACTTAAGACGCGTGGCCTCTCTTCTCCCGGGCCACGATAACAGCCCGCGGAACGTGCACGGAAACGGCCAACACTTTTATTATCGTCCTCCTCCGCACTATTTATGGCGCGGTTCGCGGAAACGGTTTCCGTTCCTCACCTCGACGGACTTCCGTCGCAGTCGTCAAGCATCGACCACTGACGTAACACTCGGAAATACTCTCTTACGAGACCTTAGTCCGCGAATCCTTCGCGAATTTCTGGTACGCGAAACGTTCGAGAGCGTCGTTCAACGATTTGGTTAAAGCTGTGAAATAATTCTGGTAAAACGTGTTAACACATTGTATGCCGGCCCCGCGAAAACGCGGGTTTGGAAGTCTGTTGCTTTAGCGCCGGGTTTGCGATAATACAACATTCTTTTGTTTGGCGATTTGTTTGTTTCTATTTTTCGTTATCGTTAAATTGTATATAATGAATATGCAAACCAATTTTAGTGTTTTACAATAATGTATAAAATTTTAAATATTTTCTTCACCTACAGTTTTATATGCCTCAGATGCCACCGGCATACAATGTGTTAACCTTTTGCGGACGGAGCAGTAAAGAAAATTGTTACGTCGCGTACTTGTGTTATAAAAACTAAAGCTGTATTTAAATAAGTTTTTCATAAAATCTAACAAAATCATAAACAAACAAATTTAGGCCAACTTGACTTCTTAGGCTGGTATAACCATGCGTATCTTATACGTGTCGTTTACGACAGACAAACGCCAGCCGCAGCGCGAGAGTTGGGCGGATATATCCGACACTCGTCCGCAAAGGGTTAATGGTAATGGGATAGTTTATTTAACACTCCTGCACAGTTTTATAAATTTACTATAAGAGAGAAGACGTACACACATGGCGTGCAGTAGCTTATATATAAAAAAAAAACAAACGAAAAATGCGGGAGAAAAAAAACATATACATATAGAGTTCCTTAGCCTAGTTAATTCACTGACATTATTTTATTTCGTTATCATCTGTTTTAGCAAGATGAAGGGAGCAAAATTGCAGGGCGAAAAGTTTCTGTAGCAGGAAAGTTATATACATAGGATTGAATTGCAAAATTTAACGATTTGTAAGTTGACTTGCAAGAGAAAACATAATTAGCGAAATTGCAATACAGAAAATTTCTAATCTATGATAGAT
>JAOPTO010000933.1:138945-400095 GCA_033822845.1 Tetrapedia diversipes | reverse complement strand
CAGGATGCCGGGCATACCTTGGAACGCTCTAAAAGGGGATAAGCTTCTTTTTCCACGCTAATCGGGCCCGATATGCCCGAGCAATTCTGCTATTCCCATCGACGCCATTCACGTTCGTCTATGATTGCTAATTCGCGTCACTTTTCTCAGTCGAAGCATTCTATGTGGCATTTTCTCCTGAAGTACCCCTTGGAATATTAGGGGTTCCATGCTTCTAATTTTGTTCCTTTTCACGCTTCAGTATTAACCCTTTGCGTTCGAGAGGTGACTGTTAATCACCAAATGATAGTTTCGCAAATTTTCAGACTTTAGTTTCTTTATTAGTTAGACTCTAAGGTTAAATAGTGACATTTTCTCCTGATTCTTCGAGGCACCTTGGAATATTAGGGGTTCCACGCTTCTAATTTTGTTCCTTTTAACGCTTCAGTATTAACCCTTTGCGTTCGAGAGGTGACTGTTAGTCATCAAATAATAGTTTCGCAAATTTTCAGACTTTAGTTTCTTTATTTGTTAGACTCTAAGGTTAAATAGTGGCATTTTCTCCTGATTCTTCGAGGCACCTAGGAATATTAGATGTTCCACGCTTTTAATTTTGTTCCTTTTAACGCTTCGGTATTAAAATTTATCGAGAAGAATTTAATTAATGGGAATATTTGAATACCAAGGAAATGTAGAATTTTTATATCGTTACGCTTACAAAATTGTAAATATTAAATTCACTAATTTATAGTGTTCTCGTTAAAAACGAAAATTTTATAAACTAAGATTGATTCTTGCTTGAAGGTGCAAAAATCTTTTTGTACCTTTTTTCGCTCACAACGATTCAAATTAGGTATTATAATTTGGACGTATGGTATCGTTGATGAAATTCGAGGAATCGTGATTGAAATTTCGGCGCGTAAATACGTCGATGACGACGAAACGATTGAATCGACTTAAGTGTATGCAGAAACGGGTCAAATGGGAGTAGGAGCGCTGGGCGGCCGGAGTCGTGACATCCTTGACTCGAAAGTGAGTCAGTCGCGCTGAGTTACGCCATTCCGTGACACCTAATCGTCCTTCCCGAGCCCAAGTTCACGGCCTCTGTCGCGATCTTCTCGAAAGGCTCGCCCGAGCTTCGAGGAAACCGGGTAAGCCGGTGAAAAGTGTAGAACGCCGAGAAACGCGATTCTACGGAGCGATCTCTATTTAAAGATGATTCACATCGCGTGCCGTTGATCCCTCTCTGTTTACATAATTCACGTAAGTCATCGGTTGCGAAGGCAAACAAATCTCTTGATAACGTGTGCACGTATAAAAACAATTTGTGCGGAGAAAAGTTTGATCCATGAATAGGAAATTGGTTTTTTGGGGGGCAAAGTTAATGTTGTGATCGAGGCATTGAGTTATAGTTAGGTATGTTATAGCGACAATGTGTAAAATGATCTTTGAACACCAGAATCGAGATACGAAAATTGTGATGACCACTCAAACATTGAAATATTGCATTTAATAAGAGATACGATTATCCAATCGACTCAATCATTACGAAGCTTCAACTACGCTCACCTATCGCATAAAATATTCAAAGCACTTCCAAGTACTTATCAAGATCAAGGCTTGAAAATTTCATGATTATTTGCATCAAACAAACGTAAAAAAAACAGTAACTACTCGATCGAATCAACCATCCAAAAATCTTCAGTTCTACCTCATCCATCGAACAAAATATTCAAACCATTTTCAAGTGCCTAAATGAGAATTTGAGAATTTCATGACTATTTATATCAAACGAAAATAAACAGTAGTAACTACACGATCGAATCAACCGTATAAAAATCTTCAGTTCTACTTCAACTATCGAACAAAATATTCAAACTATTTCCAAGTACCTAAATGAGAATTTGAAAATTCCGTGACTATTCGTATTGAAAAAAAGTACATCCTAAAATCTTCTGTTCTGTCCCATCCATCAAAAAAAAAATATTCAAACTATTTCCAAGCACCTAGATGAGAATTTGAAAATTCCATGACTATTCGTATTGAAAAAAAAGAGTACATCCAAAAATCTTCCGTTCTATACCATCTATCGAAAAAAATATTCAAACCATTTTCAAGTGCCTAAACGAGAACTTGAAAATTCCATGACTATTCGTATCGAAGAAAAAAAAGAGTACATCCAAAGATCTTCTGTTCTGCCCCATCTATCGAAAAAAATATTCAAACTATTTCCAAGCACCTAAATGAGAATTTGAAAATTCCATGACTATTCGTATTGAAAAAAAAGAATACATCCTAAAATCTTCTGATCTGCCCCATCTATCGAAAAAAATATTAAAACTATTTCCAAGTGCCTAAACGAGAACTTGAAAATTCTATGACTATTCGTATCGAAGAAAAAAAAGAGTACATCCAAAAATCTTCAGCTCCACGGCTCTACCACCTAGAACGTTCAAAGTATTTCCAGCGAATCGGTCGTTCACGCGACGATTTCACGGGAAATCAATATCAAGCCATTAACGAGCGAGGAAGAAGAAGCTGAGAAACGAGAAGGATCGTCGTCACGTGGTGGCTTTATAAATAAGTTTGACCGTCGAGTTTCGCGGTAAAAGATGTCAATTAGATTCCGCTTTGCGAACGTTTACAGCTTGGGCCCCTGCATCCCCTGTGCACCCGATGGCCGCTGCACGATTCACATGCGAATAGTACTCGCGCTCGCCGATTACGTCACCGCTCAATGAATGGGCCACGGTTCGCGTTCCCTCCAATCGCTGCGAGTTAAGCCTGTTGAATGGCCGAGCGTTTGAACGGGCCCGATTAACGGCTAGGTGTATTAGCCGATATCCATTCACGTCTCGATCGATTCTCGTGACCGCTAACGATGACGCGTCGAAGAAGGTTACAAGATGATGGTCGGTCAAGGTCTACTTTTTGGCGGGTAACTTTGCGAGAAGATGAACGATTTGTTTGGGAGACGATGAATGGAACAGGTTATTTCTTGAAAAATAATGTGTGTAGTACAGTAGCGGACAAAAATTTAAGACGAGAGGATAATATAGAACATTGCTTTATGGTCTTCAAATGTCGCCTGTACATTCATTTTTGTCGTTATTATAATAGTATGCTGTTTATTGATTAGCACAGAATGCAAATTTTGTTTATCATGCTATTCCTTGTAAATTAGTTAGTTTAATTTTTTTGACACTTTGATCTTAAACTTCTGTCCGCTACTGTAGTTAATCAAAAACAAATTAATTTGCATAGGGGTTAAAAGAATAAGGGTGAAAAGGTCAAAGAAGGATTTGTTGTAAGGTTAAAAGAATAAGGATTAGAAGTGTTGGAAAGGAATGAAAATGCGATAAAATTTGCATAAGGGTTATAAATTAAAGTCCGTGAGTCCGTTAGATTCGTAGTTTGAATCTTTATGAAGTCAAGTTTCACAAGGGTAGTCCTTGAGCGATTAGGTGATCCACGGTATAATTATCAAAAGGAGAAGATTGCAGAGGAACCTTTGAAACGGATATGGATCGACGACATAGACGACGACGAGGTTTCGTTGAAGTCCATATTGGAGTGTTTTATGGGTTCGTGGAAGAGGTAATTAAGTCGCGTACAGGAGGCTCAATGAGAAGAGTGGTTAATTATTCATTACATGTGTACTAATCGTAGGTGGAAAGGACGTGTCGAGGTCTCGGTCGAGAAGGAACCAAATTGATACGAAACTTACGTTTCCTGAATTCTCTCCAAACTTATCTTCGTACCCTATTTATCTATATCAAATCAAACTGCGAACCAAAAAAAGTTTGACCTTCGAATAAAAAATTTATCATACACGAGAACATTATATTCAAATGCTTCCTGAAATATTTCTATACTAAAGCACAAACGAAATCCTCTATTCTTACCGAAGATTCAACTATATTTTCTCCTACTATTAACTAAACGCTTGCGAATAAAATTAATCACCGATTATTAAATCTTTGCGCTCGAAAGGGGACCGATAGTCACCAAATGATAATTTTGCAAATTCTTGAAAATTTTTGAAGCTAGTATTACTGAACGACTACTTCCCATCCCCTTTCAAGTGCAAAGGGTTAATTTAAAAAAGTCCCTAAGAAGAAAAGTCTCTTTTTAAGGACTTTTTTAAATTAACCCTTTACGCTCGAGAGGTGACAAGAGGTAATCGTTCATTAATACTAGTTGAACCACCCCTCGATAAGTTACGACAATCTTCTCCAAAACTCGCTCTCCCCCTCCACCTTCCCTGCTCTTCGCCCCTCGTTCCGAAAAAAAGTCCTCAAGAAGGAACTCTCCTTTTTAAGGACTTTTTTCAATTAACCCTTTGCGCTCGAGAGGTGACAAGAGGTAGTCGTTCATTAATACTAGTTGAACCACCCCTCGATAAGTTACGCAATCTTCTCCAAAACTCGCTCTCCCCCTCCACCTTCCCTGCTCTTCGCCCCTCGTTCCGAAATCAGCTATTCAGGGCGCGGCGGCGTCCAAGGAAATTCCCCGAAGACGCATCCTCTCCGTACTACCTTTCCGGAGAACCGACCCCCTCCCCCTCCACCTGGCCCGAATGAATCATCGATTCCACAGAACAGCGACCGTCTCCGTCTCCCGATCCAATACCCCCTCCCCACCCGCCCGGCCCGTGTCGCTCTCGTGGGGACCAGCTGATTCCGGGTGTCTCCGCCGCGCGTTCGTCAACTCTCGTGCCGTCGTCGCAGCCGCCTGATAACGCGCGCGCCACCGCCGCTCTGATAACGGGTATTTGTAGCCGTGGGGGCTGAAGCGTGGCGGCAGTCTCGCGTCACGGCTCGCGCTGACCGATCGAACCGCCAGTCGAATCGGGTGCGTCCGTCTACAGCGAGCGAGAGAGCGCGTCGAGCGAGTGGAATATAAGGAGTCGACGCGCGATTCGTGCCTGTGCGCCGGTGAACGGAGGTTCGATCGGTGGAGATCGGTTCGATCACCTCTCCCGCGTACGCGAGGAGAACGGTTTTGGTTGTTACGCGTCGACGAGCGTGTGGTGGCAGTCTGCGGCGAAACGGTCGAGGTTTTACGACTCCCGGCGATGACTGGTGGGTTATAAACGGTTTTATCGACGGGTTTATTATTCGACGACGCGCGGGTTTCAAGTGAGCAACGTGGTCGAAAGTGAATTATTCTATGGGTTGATACCTGTACAGAGAGGTGGGTTGTTGGAGATGTTTTGAGAACAGCGAAGTGTTCGGATCGTTCTTTCGCTTCCCTTATTGTAATTGGTGTTCTCGCGGAGGTGAGGAGATCGGTGTTTCGCAGGCTGCGATGAAGATATCGCAATCGAAATGGCGGCTTGCGTAACGCCTCGGTTGTTACACCTTGGCGCGGTCGGCTGGCGCGTTTGTCGGACAGAAATGCCTTCTTGATCGAACGTTATTCAACAGTGCGATACAAATTAATTAATCTCGTCGCGGTGTATCCGTGTAGAGAAGGTATAAGAGACGGAAGACGTATTCGAAACGCAGCGTTAAATCATTAACAATACATTCATCAAGTGCACATCGCAATGTGAAGTTTCTAAAGTTAACGCTAGAACTATCGACAATTATAGTGTACTTATTTGCATGGTAGAGATCAAATTGAAAATGACATGAAAAGATATTGAATATATAGAAAACAAATCTTTATTTATACCCTCTGCAGAAAATCATAATAAATTTTGGAAACTTTTCCACAGTGAATTTATAAGATTGTTATGAATAATTACCAATTGGTCATTTTGACAGTTTTGAACTGGTAGTTCCAATGTTAAAGCTGCTACAGTATCGAAATCTAAATTGTTCAACTATTTATTTTCAATTCATTTCAACAAATTACTATGCCTGTACAAAAGAAAAATACAAACGGAATTATTGTTGCCCATTTTATTTGTACACCAAGCCACGAGTTCTTTCGAAAGCTCAACACTGGCACACGTGGACGTCGAACGTTTAACGCCGACCAACGCCGTCGCTCGCGATCGCGTTGCGCAATAGGCGCGTGTCCTCCACTTCCGCATGGCCGCGGCTGCATAGAAAATGGAGATGCGCGCGTCTCGACGCCGGCTAGGACAGAGGCCACGTGCATTCCGCGCGTGCGAGACGACGACGAACGTACGTGACTTCCCCTCGCCGGAAACGGACGTTTCGATTTCCTTCGCGAGCCGATGCACAAGCGGTCGACCGCCAAAATTGGCCGACCGGTATCGAGAATAATCCGTTTCGCTCCTTATCGGCGTCTCTTACGGAGAATATTATCGGCTCTGATAAGCACCGCTGATAACACGCGTTTTAAGCGTCTTTATACGGCTGCCTGCCTCGCGTGTATCGTTGCGATTTTCCTCTTCTTGTTCTTCTTCTTTTTGGAGGCCTCCGTTTTAACCTCTTGAAGGAGATTCACGCGTACAGTGGCGAGCAAAAGTTTAAGACCACAAGGGAAAATGAAAAGAAATTGATGGAAATGAGTGTTACACAAAGACTTTTATTTAAGGAACTTTATGGACAATAAAAATGTAAACTTCTGAATGTGCGTGATTGGCTCGTAATGGCTACCTGTCACCTGGAACGTCTCGTTGCAGATTAATTACAAAAATAAAAAAAGAAGTGGCCTCAATTCTGCTCTTTCCATACATCGTTCCCTGGAATATTTGGAAAGCGTCCATCCCAACACAAATTAATTAATGAATTAATAAGAAATAGCACGATAAATAAAATTCGCGGTTTTATGCTGATCAATAAATAACGTTATATCATAGTGACGATAAAAATAAATATAAGAACAATATTTGTATACTATAAAAGTGTTTGCAGTATCACTCATATGTTGTATGAGTGGCCATTAAAGTGTTAATTAAAAATTATTATTCGTCGAGTACGGTAATTAGTTAACTCGAAATTTCTAGCCACGTTCGTCGCAGTACCTTCGCGAGGAAAACACTGGCCTCTGTTTGAACAGCTGAAGGATGCGCTGGTGTCAGGAAAAACCGCAAACACCGAGTCCACGCAATCTGTCGATCGGTATCGATCTGTTTGCGTTGGTCCTGCCACGGAGTCGTTATCTTCCCCCGTAATTTCCGCTCGTTGAAACAATTTTCGTTCTCCCTGTGCAGGCCTTGGTATCGATACAAGGTTCCCTGTTCTATTTTGGGTAACTCTTGGAACCGGTCCCTTTCGATAACGCGCTCCTATTCTCGATTTAAAGCTCCGCGCACAGCGAAAGGTCGATCCGTTCACAGCTTGCCTTATGATTTTTATTTGTTTATTTAATTAGAAAACTGCAGGTGTAAAACTTTGTTTACCATTAAATATTCGTTGCGTTGAAACGATGAAACTACAGTTCAAGTTAACGATAAGTTAACTTAGTTTAAATTTAATAACATTAAATTTAATAACATTAAATTTAATAATTTTAGCAATTAAATTTAATAATTTTAGCAGTTAAATTTAATAATTTCAGCAATTAAATTTAATAACATTAAAAACGAATCTTGTGGTCGTAAGGCGAGGGATTAACAAACTGTTAAAAGGAAATTAACCCTTTGACTGCTAAATATTCCGCGTGGATAACATTCTATTAGCAATTGGTAATAAGTGTGATATGTGTTGCTCTAAATCGGAGCGAGGAAAAATTGACAAACGCATATACGCGCCCATAGCAGTCAAAGGGTTAAAAAATAATTTATAATTTTTAACCACCTTTCCGTGTTATTCTTTCGTACAGAGTGTACGACTGAAAAGTAACCGGTGTCTTCAAAAAAAAGAAAAAGAATCGTTGTGAACAGAGTGACGGATCTCGAAATTTGTGCGGTCCTCGAAGAATCAGGAACAACAGAGTGTGTCAAAAGTTTGGAAGTTGAAACAGTGTGAACGATTCATTATCGAGTAGGCTGTGATTTCCTCTGGCGGCTGTGGGTGTCAAGATAGATTTATGAATGAGCGTCGACAGGGGACTGAACATGCTGCACAAGCATGGGAACAGCAGGACACAGAGCAGCAGCCTGCTGTACAAGGGCAGGGGCGCGTTTCTGAAATCCGTAAGTACAATTAACGGTACACCCGATTTTGAACATCCACGAACGTTAAATCGTCGTTGAAAATTATCAGACTGCTTCCACGTACAGTGAGTCGAATTGTAATAATTGACTGGAACACCGTGCAATTTGTGTTTTATAGCGTAGGCAATTTTGTCCCCACGAAGATAGGATAAATTAATTAAGATAATTATATATATATATTAATTAAGAATAAAATATTAAGATAGGATAAAAAAAGATTGAATAAAATATTTTATTCAAAGATTGGCGAAAGGTGTTTTCAAACCGTAAGGTTAATTCATTCGTTAATCTTTTACTATCAATAAATATTCTACGATGCTCAAACTATATTCTGAAATTTTTTCAATTCAACACGTTGAATGCCATACTCAAACTATACTCTGAAATTTGTTCAATTTAACACGTTGAATTTCACGCCAGTTTCAAAAGGTTTGCCCATGGCGCCACGATGAATTTTCTATTATACAATACATATGCTGTTAAAATATTACCTACAACAAATAAGTTACAGTGTATAACTATTTTTCGATGTTTCATACTGCATTAATTTCTTCACACCATTGCATCAACAATAATAATAATAAAAAATTGATAAGTATTGATATTTATCAAAATTATGTATTTCCACCAGTCTGGGCATGCTAGTCACCAGTGACCTTCGTAGTATTCAACGTGTTAATATCACTGTTGTCTTTTAAATAACAACTGAGAATTCAATTAAATTTATAATAAGTGCAACGACTCACGAGCAATGTGTCTACTTAACGAAAGTATTTGATAAAAATTATATATGCGTACGATTCGTAACCCTATGCGGCAGGTTTCGAAGGGAAAATATTACCGCGACTCGGAGGGAAAGCTGAAACAGTTTCACATGCCAAGCGTTGAAGGGGAAATTAGCGTGACTCGAGGGAAAGTTGAAGTGGCGAGAAAGCAATTAAAGAGACGCGTCGTCGTCGTCTCGTTATCGAGATCACGAGTGATACGTACGCTGGTTCGCGTAATTACGCATATTTTCGTGATGAGTCATCCGCGTGACATCATACTCTATTTGAGTAGGTGTCAGGGGAATTCAAAATTTTACAAATTAATCTCTGCGCGACGGCGTGCCGCGAGTGACTCACCGATATCTTCGCCTCTTTCTATCTCTCGCTCTTTATCTCTCCGCTTCTATTTTTCTTTTTCGGATTTTTTTTCAAGGAAGCTGTGCCTCTAATTGGCGTCGTTCATTCACTGGCTGCAATGGACGATGATGCATCGCGTTGTTTCCTTGAAACCGCGAACACGTGCTTCGTCGGAACTGTTGTTTGTTGTGGAAGTAGCTACACCAAGAAGAGTTATGTAATTTCTTTATCCCGTGGAAGCGTTGGATATCTTAACCCTCTATGGGCCGAATTTTTGTTTTAAATATAAAAAATTTGATAGAACGGAAAATCAAAAATTATAATCCAATATATGCAGATGAAAAGAAATTGTCCAGCTTAAACAATTTTACATTATAGAACATTATATAATTAATATGTATAGGCCATCTCATGAAGAAAACAAATTATTTGTTAAGATGTCAATAAATTAGAATGTGACCTGAAAGTTACACGGGCCCATAGAGGGTTAATTCGATTCCAAGGAATAGGGTGTTCGTTTCTCTAGACTTATGAAGAAACGTGTTTCTTTAACCCTTTCGCTACGGCAGCGCGCTCCGTCCGAGTGACTCCGCTGTACGGAGCACTGCGCCGAAAAGTGTACACGTTGCGCTTCGGTAAACTGATGTTCGGACTTACATCTTTCGGTGCAGCCTTGTCATTCTCCGGATCGTCTTTTTCAATAAGTATTACACAACGACATTTTTAGATGACCAGTAGTAACATATTTGGAGATTTTGCAATTATTATAAATAAAAATATAATTTAGGGTAATTGATGTGTCAAATTAAAATTCTAAATTTTGCTATTATTATAAATAAAAATACAATTTTGGATAGTTAGACATCGAATTATAATTCATAGTAATTTAATTCAGAATGGTAAATTCTAAAAGTCGGCACTCGAACACACAGGTCGTCGTGCGGATGTCGCCTATAGGCGACGCTCGTAGCGAAAGGGTTAACCCTTTGAGCGCTAAATACTCTCGGCCTAAGCGCTCCGTGTGGACGGTGGTTGCGATGTCACTTGCACAATAAACGGAAAATCGAAATGATTGAGAAACGCATTTATTCGTCCATGGTCCCTACCTGCAACTGTCGTTAGACGCATATATGCGCCCACAGCACCCTCAAAAGATTAACGAAGAGAACAAAAATAAACAAGCGCATATATGCGTCCATAGTCCCTACGAGCAACTTTCGTCGGACGCATATATGCGCTCATAGCGCTCAAAGGGTTCACTGTTCACGATATCTGCAGTAGGAAATTATAGATTTGCAAACTTCATTCCGATCGCAGCGAAGCTTTCAGAAGATCGAAAACATACAGACTTGGGCGTACTCATATTTTTCAAGCAGTTGATTACTCAAATCGTAATCTACTTGTGTATATATATATAATACATTGTGTGGCCATAGTGAACCGTAGAAAATTCCTATCGAGCAACAGGTTACCTGAGTCCAAACTCAACACCATTCGGTATCAGTCCTAAATAAATAGCCCACTCCTCCGAGAAAAATATTTTCAGTGAAGTAGGTTCTCTCATGTACAAGTTACCTTATTATAGCTCTAATTAACTGTAATTGACGAACACAGGACAGTACTTTCGTGACGGTTTCTTCGACCTCGCGCCAAATTTATTGAAACCTCGAAACGAAAACATAGGTATATGAAATTCCTTATATTTTCCGCGTTGCAACTATTATTCGGATATTTGGATTGCTTGGGAAGAAAAATTCGAATATTCAAATAGCCCTAATTAGCTCTGATTAGCGAACACAGGACACTTTCGCGACGGTTTCTTCGACCTCGCGCCAAATTTATTGAAACCTCGAAACGAAATCATAGGTATATGAAATTCCTTATAGTTTCCGCGTTGCAACTATTATTCGGATATTTGGATTGCTTGGGAAGAAAAATTCGAATATTCAAATAGCCCTAATTAGCTCTAATTGATGAACACAGGACACTTTCGTGACGGTTTCTTCAACCTCGCGCCAAATTTATTGAAACCTCGAAACGAAATCATAAGTATATGAAATTCCTTATAGTTTCCGCGTTGCAACTATTATTCGGATATTTGGATTGCTTGGGAAGAAAAATTCGAATATTCAAATAGCCCTAATTAGCTCTAATTGATGAACACAGGACACTTTCGTGACGGTTTCTTCAACCTCGCGCCAAATTTATTGAAACCTCGAAACGAAATCATAAGTATATGAAATTCCTTATAGTTTCCGCGTTGCAACTATTATTAGGATATTTAGACTTCTTGGGAAGAAAAATTCGAATATTCAAATAGCCCTAATTAGCTCTAATTAATGAACACAGGACACTTTCGCGACGGTTTCTTCGACCTCGCGCCAAATTTATTGAAACCTCGAAACGAAATCATAGGTATATGAAATTCCTTATAGTTTCCGCGTTGCAACTATTATTCGGATATTTGGATTGCTTGGGAAGAAAAATTCGAATAGTCCTAATTAGCTCTGATTAGCGAACACAGGACACTTTCGCGACGGTTTCTTCGACCTCGTACCAAATTCGTTGAAACACCACGTTTAACCAAAGATGAGAATCCCTGTGCATCTCCGTATGCTCGGTGCACACTCTAATCACAACGTCACCGTCTCGCGTATGCGTCATCGTTTGGGTCACAAACGAGACTCCGGCTCGTAACATCTATCGGGCAATCAAAGCACCGCGTCACGAGCCGTTACAACTGCGTGACATCACCGTGCTAAAACCACCACGCTATGTCACGCGTCCACAAACAGAGACGTTCGCAATAAACGCATGCATGCGTGTCCTATGAGTGAATGAGTAAATGAATAAGTGAGCGAGAGAGAAAGAGTGCGTGCGTGTGTGTGTGTGTGTGTGTTTCGAGACCTCCGTATCAACCTCCCCTCGCTGTCTGCGCATCAATGTGTATCTATCATGTATGGTTGTATACGTGTGTCTGGCCAGCAAGTAGATACGAACGCGCACGTTGCAGCGAAGTAGAAGAGGTCAGGTTTTCTAAGTTCGTCGGCTGACTAATCGTTGTTTATTGTTGTGATGACTTCTGGTTCGCGCGTGTCCAAGCAAGTGTAAGATCGCGAGGACAGGTGGTGGTGGTTGGGGTTTCACTGAATCTCGTAGTCTCAGATTCGGTTCAAATTTTATTCGGTTCTTTCTTTTGTTAATTTTATTTGCCATGATGGCTGACAGTACTTCTAAAGCCACCTTTTTAGATCGGTGAACAGTGTAAAGGGATTTGGTTCTTTATGAGAGTGATACTTCAAATCGTTACCCGGTTTTCATGCGATAGATATTTCAAATGGTTGCACGGTAAGTACTATAAAATATATCTAAGGTTCGGGTTAAGGTTCGAATTTTTATACGATCCATGTTTCAAATCGTTACATATCGCATAAGATGGATTAGATTTTTTTTTATTGGTCAAGCGTAAAGTCGATCATAACTCGTAAACCATCAGAAAAATAATGTAAAATGAAGCTTCTCTATACCACACAGTAGCGGACAAAAGTTTAAGACTGTGGGTCAAAGAAAATGAATTAATTAATTAATAAGAAATAACAGTGTAAATAAAATTTGTATTCTATGCTGATCAATAAATACTGTTCTACCATAACGATGATAAAAATGAGTAGAAGAACAATATTTGCGAACCATAAAATTATGCTTTACATTGTCCTGTCGTTTTAAACTTTTGAACAATACTGTACATCAGAAACTATCTATCGCAAATCTTTCTACGAATCCACGATCTGTTAAAACACAGCTAAAAATTTCGAATGTCCGGCTATCGAGGACACATTTTTCCAAAAGATCAACAAAATTCAAATGCGTGTCTATGCAAATGAAAGTGGATTTCACCGAAATTCTACCGCTACGTCGGCCACGGTTCGAGTGTTGCTTCAGCCTCGCTCCTCTTGGTCCCTCTAAGGGGAACAAGCGTGAAAAAGCAGATTTCCTCTCGGAGCACCTTCTTGCCGCTTCTCCGTGCGCATTCCGCGCCACTATTCCGACACGGTGACGCAAATCGTGTCCGAGCGGTTGCAAACGGGTTAACAGAGTTTCTCGGTAGCGATTCGTCTCGCGCCGATTCTTTGGCTACCGTGTCGCCGCTTCTTGGAACCGTTGCCTCGGCTCGCGTGCCCTCCTCGAATTCGCGATTGTCCAACGGACACGCGACACTCGGGAACAGATTTACGTAATTGAAGATGTTGAGTGAACGACGACCAAGCCAGGAAAATAACTGATTTCAGTGATACCGATGCTAATTTTTGTGAAAGTTCAAACTTTTGTAAGGATAGGCGGAAAGATCAAGATTGGGTGGAGATTCATTCCATTTTGTGAATCAAACGCCGATTGAATAGGGAAATGAAAATAACTGATTTCAGTGATACCGATGCTAATTTTTGTGAAAGTTCAAACTTTTGTAAGGATAGGCGGAAAGATCAAGATTGGGTGGAGATTCATTCCATTTTGTGAATCAAACGCCGATTGAATAGGGAAATGACCGATTTCAGTGATACCGATGCAAATTTTTGTGAAAATTCAAACTTTTATAAGAACAGGTATAAAAATTTAGTTTTGGTGGAAATTTGTTCCATTCTGTAAATCAGGTTTTATGTAATTGGAAACTGATTGAACAACAATTAAGTGGGGAAATGGTCGGTTTCAGTAATACCGATACCGATTTTTGTTGAAATTCAAGTTTTTATAAAACCAAGAAAGGAAATGAATTCTTTTCTTCGAAGAATTTTATCTCATAATTTGTTCCTTTCGCAGAATTTGTTCTTTCCGTAGAGAAGAATTTCATTTCTAAATATAGAAATTAGAGAAGAGGACTTAAGTGTCTTTGCTATTCGTGTGATCCGCGTGTTAGAATATTTGCCATACTATGTTTACCATAGTACACGACGAAGTGTGTATAGAGTTTACACACGTAACTTGTTCTTCCTTCTGCACTCTTTGCGATCAACATCTCTGTTAAATCAACAGCCAGTGATTGCTCGTCACACGATCGTGGTAGCCAAACGTGATTCATCTTGCCTTTGTTGTAATCGATACTTATCGAACGATCGTCCACTTTATCAGATTCGTGTTTAATGAATCATCCGGTTCTCTGTTTCTCTCGACTCGAGTTCAAATAAAATTAAACCGTCGAGAAAGAATGTTTCCTCGTAGCCAACGATATTCCGTGCATAAATTAACCCTTTCAATGCTATGTGGGTTATCGCATAGACATTCAATTTGGACTGTGAACGCGTATATGGGTTCTCATACAATCGCTCAATCTGGGCTAATCTTTTTCTTTCTAAACACTTCTATTTTCATTCCACGTGCAAATGAGTATCCGCTGCTACCCTACAACAGGGTAAACAAATAAGGAAAAAAAAAAGTTGATCAATAAAATCGATTCAGTTACGCCTGCAACCTTGGTACCGTAATTTGGTCGGCTAATTAACACTAGAACTACCAGACCAATCAAAATGACCAATTGGTGATTACTTATACACCGAGGAGCATAACTATAGCACCACCCCCATTTTCAGTGTTTCGGACTTACGAGTGGGAATGCAAAAATATCAAACATATGGTAAATAATTTTAATAAGTTTAGTGTAAATATCTGTGAAGTTGCTCCTATACAAAACGTAAAACAGTCGGCGTTCTGATTTTCAGTTGTTGCATTACTATAGCACAAATCGTTATTGTAACAAGTTCAATACGTTTAGGTTTATAATACATTTGTGTAACCTAATAAAACATATTGTTTAAAAATTAAAACTTAAATTTTATTTTGAAAAATCGTATATTAGCGATAGTAGTAATGCCTCGTAATCTTATAAATTTATTCTGGTGAAGTTTCCAAAATTTGCTATGATTTTCTACAGAAGATGCGAATAAAGATTTGTTCTCTATGTATTCGGTATTTTTTTCGTGTGACGTACAATTTGATTTCTTCCATGCAAATAAGCACGCTTTAATCGTCGATAGTTCTGGTGTTAATTTAGGCAGCCTTCGAATCGTACCAGAGCGATTGCCAAATCGAACGACATCGATTCGCAGCGCACGATCCCGCCTAATGAGATTTAATCACCGCTGCGCTCCTCTTACATAAGACGGCAGAATGCACGCTGGCTGGATGCCATAAGCCCGATACAAGTGCACCGCCGTCGATAATCGTCGGAGGAACTATTTTTTTGCGCAATCGACGATGTCTTAATCGGAACGATCGACTTTTTTGCTCGATCGCACAAGTACATAGTGGCTCTCGAAAGGGAACGCGCTGTTTCTGTCGGACACCGGGTAGCATGGCTTGTAAATATTTGAATCGATCAAATTCTGAGCTTTCAGATGTTTAAATAGTCAGAAGGTTTAGATATTTTAATGCTTAAATTTTCAAATTTTTGTGAGTCGACGATGGTTCGATTTTTTTAATGTCTAAATTGACCACGATTCGAAGGTTCAAATTTTCAAGTATCCGAAATGACCATAATTTGATTTTTGAAATATTTGAATTGCCAAAGGCTTGAATTTTCAAATATTTAAATTGACAATGGCTTGAATTTTTGAATGTCTAAATTGACCACGATTTGAAGGTTCAGATTTTCAAGTATCCGAAATGACCATGATTTGATTTTTGAAATATTTGAATTGCCAAAGGCTATAATTTTCAAATATTTAAATTGACGATGGTTCGAATTTTTAAATGTCTAAATTGACCACGATTTGAACGTTCAAGTATCTGACATAATATTGATTAGGATTTTGAAATACATAAATCGTTAATTTCAAGTATCCGAAATAACGATGATTTGAGGTTCAAATGATTGAATTGCCAAAGGTTTGAATTTTCAAATATTTGAATTGACAATGGCTCGAATTTTTCAAATTGTATATTATCAAATGTTTCGATTCCCAAGCATTTAAATTTTGTAATTTTTAATTTGTTTAATTTAAAAAATTAAAAATTGTTCAATCCTCGATCAGTTCTCCACGTCACAACGTTTTTACGCCACCTACTGTGTCCCAATCAAGAATTCAGCTTGTAATCGTAGCTCTTAACCCGCTTCGTACACGTACTTTACGGTTTAATAATGAAACGGAGCGCCGACCATTTCGATCATTTTTTTCTTCAAGCAGTCTGAGCGAAGGAGAGGTTGGTTCTTACAATTACTGGAATTCATTAGTGCATCGGTATCTAGGAATGCGAACCTTGATTGCGTTCCTTAACGTTGATTTACGCGATACAAGCAGAAGGAATTCTAGGGTAGCCTGGTTGTTAGACTGCCTTTCTTTTTTTTTCTCAGATCCGATCGATTAAGCTGTCTCAAAATAGAACGGACATGCTTCGATGATTTATCGTTATCGATGAAATCCTTCGAATCCTACAAAATTTCTGCAAAATGATCTTCGAATAAACAGAATAAGTCTCGCTGTGAAACTAATGGATCAAAAAAAATCGGGGTTATTTTATAAAACGAACAATTTTCTTACTAATATTTATTCGTTTACTTAACACAAACGTATACTATATACAGAATGAAGGGAAAACACAGAACAAATCAAATGTTTGTAAAAGTTAAAAATTCAAACTGCTTCTCCCGAATAGTATTCACAAAAACAAGGAACGACACACAATGGCACTTTGCACGTCGCACACCAATACCGTGATTCCTTCCTAATCTTTTTTTTTTTTGTAACAAGGTGCACACCTTCGTGATGGATTATTCGTCGTCACAGAATTCGACGGTATATGTAATGTAGGAAAAAATAAGAAAACAAGGCCAGAGACGGTTCAACTTTCTTCTCGATACCTCATTCAAAAGTGATCGGCTCCAATTGATTTCTCATCTAGATCCGCCAAACGGTACCCGCTGCTTTTTTTTCTCATGACCTGTTCTAGATTCATTGTTCCTGCTCGCTGAGAACTCTTTCAAAACGTTTGACCCCCGTGAAAGTTTCGTGTACCGGCCTTCCTAGAGATTTCGTTGAATTTTTCGAATCGAAAGTACCATTTGTGCCGTGTCATCGGTTAAAATGATATTCATTTATTCGTTTCTCGACTAACTCATTCACAGTATAATAAAGTGTCATGGAATATATTTATTTTATAAACGGACATTAGGCCCTTTTTAAAAGGTACAATAAAGTTACATCTATATATATATATATATATAAATGAATGTGTGTCTGTCTGTCTGTTTGTACTCGATAGATTCAAAAACCATACATCCAATCGCTTTGAAAATTTGGGAAATTATTAGGTATATCCCCAGGAAGGTTTTTGAAAAAAATTTTTTTTTTAATCAGAGTTGGGGTTCTAGGTCAGTATATATAGTCTAGGTCAATATAGTAGTATCACTCCATCGATAAAAGTCAGCAAAAATTGCTAGGAATGATAGTAACTGTTTTTGCAAATTTTGCTCATAAAACCCGAAACCTGTGAAATTGACAGGTCCCGTAAACCTAGTAAATGATAAAACGATCTGAGTCGCGTGTTGTCCCGTAGAGATTAATTAAATCTAAATAGCAAATGAGACAATGATAATAGTAAAGATAGTTATTAACGAATTATAGTCGTATGTTGAAGTAAAGTATGAATTTATTTATTTATTTATTTATTTACATATATGTGTATGCGTAATAATAATTGATTCATAAAATTCTGTTGAACTGCACATAATTTGTGTAGCTTTAAGCTGATACATTTGATGACTGATACAAAAGATAGTGTTTTGTGATTCCATTAACACGTTGAACGCCACGTCACCCATATTTGGGTGACGACTATGTTTCTTGTAAATGGTTGACACTTTTCTAATTAAAACAAGATTTTGGAGGTAATTTATTCTAATTTTATTTGTAACACAATTATGATAAGTATATACGATATAAAGTAACAATAAATTATAAAGTAAATATAACATTGCACTGTTTACAGTCCGAGTCTCGGGTTTGGGTTCTGGTAGAAACTCCACCGATTTACGATTGGGCGTTCAACGTGTTAAATATACTGTTTGAGAGAAAAGATTTAAGAACGAATGGTAAAAAAACAGATCCGTCTGTTTACTAATAAACGCTCGTCGATCGTCTTAATTACATCAGAGCCACATATTTTTGCGACCTCGCACAGTTTCGACGATATCAACACCGATAACGTTTTTATCAGTTATCGTGCAAGATTAGAGGCAACAAGGATTACCCAGTTCCCTTTCTGATGATTCTTGGTATCATTATTCGTTTCTTGGAGTGTCGGTAACCTTTGTACTGTAAAATTGTGCATGGCGATCCATGAGATAAACACAATTCCAATAATTTAACACACGTCCAAATCCTTCGATCGATTTTCTTCTTCAAATATTCCTTAAAGATCAACCAGAAAATAGATCTGTCTTCACCTAACGTTGAAAAACATTCGTTCACACCTCTCGCGAAAATATTGTGCATTCATATTCGTATCTGATCAAATTTTTAGTTAAACAATAATTATTATTGTTATTCAAGTATTCAGTAGTTTTATCTAAAAATTATTATTATTATTTATTTATTTAGTAGGTAAACCAGGAGGTCCCCTTTAAATATAATAAAAGACTTATACAAATTTTTAAATACTTAAAATAAAAAAGAAACAGAACTTCATACACTTATTTTTTATTAATCAATTAATTTATTTTCTTCGACCCCTTTGATCTTAAAATTTTGTCAACCACTCTACATACATTAAGGAATAAACGAATTTGAAATCACAGCACTGAAAGCAGAAACAGATATTTTAAATTTACGGATCCTGTAAATCTAGTGGTAGAGAATAAAAAAAGCACTCGTCACACTTTCCCAGAATTCACGCGTTCCCGCATAAATATAATCCGTTTCCTCGCTTCCTCGAAGGGGATGGAATTCGGCGTTATGAAAGGGTTACTTCAGTTTCACCCCACGGAACGGACGCGAAGTCGTTCGTATTGGTGGCGCGGAATTCCTGCAGCTCTTATCTGTGGCGTCTCAATGCCACGACGAGTCGTCAAGGAATTCCTCCTACTCCCTCGGCTAGGCGAGAGGGCTCCTTTATGCGCGTAGAACCGGAGGAACGTGTTTCCTTCGGAGCTCACAGAGGACTCCTTTGTCCGCGCGACCGGCAGCGTGTGTCGTCTCGCTTCGCGCACACCTTCGCCTCGCCGAGGTTCCAGAGAATTCGCGCCGCTTTCCTGTTGGATGCCAACAAAAGCGTCCAATATTAATTGTTAATCGTAGATACAAACGAATCACTCGTTATCCATTGGTCAACCTTTGCCGGCTACCTACAGTGGCTCCAAAAAGTATTCGTACACTGTATTCTAAGGAAATTCATCTACTTCTGCAATTTTGATTTCAATGAAACTTTATGCGTGTACAGAGCATGGTGTGTGCTGCGTGGAGCAATTTTTTTGGCGGCAAAATATCTTTTAAGGGGGCTGACAACGAATCTCAAAGTTTCAACGATTTTTCACGCTTTGAATACAAGCTTGTCTGTATTCTTTTTTTTTATGACAAGGCGATAGGGTATTAAAAATTAAACATTTTCTGTTTGAAAGGTTTTGCTTCAGCAGGTACCATTACAAAATTAGCTTTAAAAAATGAAAGGAAGCTCAGAAACTTCAACGCTGGTTCCACCCCTTTAAAATGGCGGTTAGATGAAAAGAAGAGATTAATTCATACGTATACTATTATGATCTACATACCCACAAAGTTTTATCAAATACTTCTATCAGACTGAAAATTTCAAGGTTAAACGAATTTATTTTGTGACATAGTGTACGAATACTTTTTGGTGCCACTGTAAGTCCAAGTCCTTTCCAAATCCTTCACTGATCCTTCCTACGCGATATCCTCCCCATATAGACAAATGAATATGTATAAAACTAGTTTGCAACTGCAAAACGATTCATTCTCTGTGAAACCAAGGACACAGTCGGCTTTAAGAATAAAGTTCGTTATTCGTCTCTGTAACGTTGCGTCTTAGTTCTTAACCCTTTTGATCTCGAACGATGGATCGCAGCAATCAAGGAGCTTCTAAAAAATTGGAGGCTACCATAAAAGAAATCAGAGTTACTATGATAATGACTTATTCGCTGGTGTGAATAGTCTGATGATACAATCAATTGCACCAATGGACGTTGGCGATAATAATCAATGCGGAATAATATTATACAACAATTGCGATCATATTTATTTTCCAAGAAATAAGGGATGGACGAAGTTGACGAATATTCTACTTCCGGTGGAAAAGAGTTCAATGCAAGGTATACGAAATGAAAAACAAAATTATTCCTCGTTCGTTCGATATTCTACGCGAAGCATAAACAATGGAGAACAGACCCTGTGACCACAAGAGAACGGAGTGGGAAGAGGCTCGAGCCCGAGTCTCTTTGTGTTCGAAATCCGGCTTTAACGCGCGGCGCCTTCGTCAAGGATTATGAACACGAGCTTGTGCCTCGCCTGTGCACGTACGTCCACGAACACAGTTTCAGTCGGAGGAGACGTCTCCGAATCGCCTCTTTGTGTCTGGCCAGAGCCAACACGCCTACAGCTGTCTGCCAGTGCTCTCTCTCTCGTTGATAGAGCCTCTTGCCTGCTCGAAGACACGCGGAAGCGGCTGGAAATTGTCTCCTTTATGTGCATAGACGTGTATGATAGACTGAGTGGATTTCATAGGTAGCGTTAAAGCTACAACAGAAGAACATAAATAGTTCTGTGGTCTCCTCCCTCTCTGGAAGTGTTCTTTCAGAGTTCCCGGTGCCCCCCCCCCCCTATTTCGCTCTAGTAGGCCACCGTGGAGATTTTAGTAGGTAAAAATCCTACATAACTTCGTTACCCCCCCCCCCCCCCTCCCAGAGTGAACGGGTATCTTTCCGAAGATTTCCTCCACGTATGAAAAAAAAAATGATCTCCTCCCTTTCTTTCTCCCCCCTCTGCCATTTTCTCTCTCTTTCTCACGCTCTCTCTCTCTCTCTCTCCCTTATCCTCCCTTTCTCTCTCATTCTCTATTTCTCTCTTAATTCTCATTCTCTCAAAAGTCTACATGTTGGAGAGAGGGGATTTAAAGCGACTGAAAGGAGAATTAGGAAAAGATGGAAGAAGTATACTGAAATCGTAAAATTGGTCGGTCGTTAAACTTTCCAAATTCCACGATCGAATTGTGTAGGGGAGATAATCCAAACACAGGCTAGGGTTTAAATATGGATCCTAGGGAAACTTGTATTCAAAGCATGAGCAATTGCAAAAGAATTGAGGGTCGTTTTCATCCCCTTCAAATGGTTTTCTATCCACAAGAAAATTATCGTCATTTCTGTCCTTATTTCTCAAGTGCTGATGTTCAAGAATCGCTCGGTTCCGTTATGTACTCAGCTGAAAACCTTGAGGCTCCATTCGAATCGAAAAATAGAACGAAGTATATTATCGATTAGGGAATTTTCAGTTTGCTCCATTGGACTTCTCAGTGCGTTTATTGGGAGGTTTGATAAGTGTGATTACTTTGGCGCAATTTTTATACCAATTATTTATTTAGCATTGATTAAACTGCGTAAAATTATTCAGTATTTTCATTTTGCTCCGATGGATCGCCACTACATATACAGTATATTTTTTTATATTTCATAGTCAAAACAATGAAAAGGCTTGTAAGCAAACTTATCTATCTAATCGCGTTAAAGACGTGATATACAAATAGTAGAGAATAATGATTAGACTTTACTGTGTGTCCTCGTTATAAGCAAAGAGTAAATAGAAAACAGAAGATCGGTCGATCGTGTTTTGTTTTAAAATTAGCTTAACGACCTTAAATCGTCGACCATTCGCTCGAGCCTAACTAATACTCATCGATCGGTGAATAGAACACGCGGATAACCAACCGCGATCTACTGATCACAGAACACCAGCGGTGATCACCTTGTCCAAACAGAAACAGAGACATCGATCGTTCCAGAACCTTTCCAGATCGTCTCGTCCGCTGTCCCAGCGATCAACGGCCACCTAAAAGTCAAAGTCCACGCGATTCAAACGACCCACACCTCCGCCGTCCTTATCTCGAAACATGTGCGCACCCGTGATCGCGAAATCGTCCGAGAGGCCATCGACGTCGAGCCATCCCCAGCAGTAAGAGGACCTGTTTCGTTTCGCGCGAAGAAAATCTAATCGGAACGGAAAATCAACGATCCCTCGCGGACCGTGGGTACCAAGGAGACCGTGACGATGTTTACGGTGCCATTTATGGGCCCATAAATCAAACGGCGCCAATACACGACGGCGCGCGTTCTTCGTTTCTTCTTCGTCTGGCTAACGAACCTGGATGGCGAGGGAGGGGAAAGGGGGGAGAAGTGGGATATTATTTGGTCGCTGACCTATCAAGGCGGCCCTGCTGCCATCGCACCTACATTATCTATGCGTGTGCTGCTCTTTTTTTTCGAACGACCCATCAACCCCTCCCACCCCCGTTCTACCCCCTCTTGTACCACTGCTTCAGTTTCTGCTGTTCCTGCGCACCCTCCTTATTCTCGTTTCTTCTTCCGTTTATTCTCTTCAACCCCTTTACTTTCTCGTTCGCCCCCTCGTTTTACTCAATTTTCCAGTCGACTCGTAATGGCGACACCAAGCGTCGAGGACACCCGGTGTGTGTACTGTCGCCAAAATTCCATCACGACACTCATTCGTCCTGTTGGCTGTGTGCTCTGTTGGACTTTTCTTGCGCGTTCACCTCGTTAGACCGCATTCCAGCCTTTGTGTCCCTCTTTTCCATCGACCAGCTGCTTTTGCAGGCTTTTTTTCCCCTCTTCTTTCCTTTTCCCCTCCAAGTTTTGCCTTTTTTCTCGCCCGTTCCTTATGGCGAACGGATCGAAGATGGCTTACGGGACCGGATTTCGACTGGCCAGCTTGAGAGGTAACATGGCGGGTGTGTAATGTCGATCGAGGAGAAGAGGTTCATTGTGCGGCGCTCGATACGGCGATCTTTGTTTCTCCAGGACAAGGTACTTTGATCAACGTTTCTGTTGGTTTATGCTTGGAAATTTATGACGAAGAGTTGTGATGTAAAGAAATGAAATATTTAGGTTCCTAAATTTTCGAAGATTGATCCTTGATATTTCAATTTTTCGAATTTTAAACCTTTGAATCGTTGAATCGTTGAATTTTAAAACGTCACTCTTTTTGATTTTTAATCCTTGAACTTTGTGTTTTTAAACGTTTGTGTCTTCGAATCTTGAATTTCGTTTTTATCAGCGGGATGATTTTCTAAAGGATACATTTTCCGTTCTTTCTCCTAGACCGAAATTATCATGAAACCATTTCTTTGTACACGATCGCCTACAAGTCTGGAACTTGGAGAGAGTTCAATCACCTCCATTAGTTTTCACAGATTTCCTCTTTTACCAGCGAGCTGGGATCTTGAAGGAGTTGCCGTATGCTGTAACCCTTGCCCCTATCAATGATTGGCATGCTTCCCATTTCCGTCGAGTATCACGTTAGCCAAAAATCCTTACTTCAGTTTCTCAGACGTGCTTCCCTCTAAATCATGGTAGATAAGAAACCAACATAAATCAATCAAGCGAGCCGTTGCAAGTTTGCTTTGAATTCCACAATGATAATAATCGGTGGTGTATATACTAGCTACATGTCAAAAGGAACTTTAGTGTCTTGGTAAATAATCTAAGATCTCAAGCTGAAGTTTGAAACTATGACACCATTTTATCTCGTGCTCTTATTTATGAGACACCTTGTATATGTATGCTATTACCATTCGTCGAAGCATATAGTGTGTTCAGCATAGATAAACAAAAATAGGTTCGTAAATTGAAGTTTATTATCAACAGTTCGAGCTCCAATTGACAGTGAAGTTCGAAGAAGCCGACCCAGAAGATCGATCGATTTTTCGATCCCATTAACAGAGTTGCCTTCTCCTATCCCCCTCGTGGAACAGGGGCGAGTGTAAAGTGGGACAACGATAACCCGGTTCTCAGAATACCGCGGTACTTTTTGTAAGGCGACTAAAAAGTTTCGTTGGTATCGACCATTGAGTACAATGTTCTGTCTTCGGTGAATAAACGAGCATGACCGACGAGATCAAGACCGTTATCACCTTCATTATGTGCCCTATTCGTGAAGAAATGTCTTCTACTTTGCATGTAATGTGAATATTTTAAAAATGGCTGCATCTGTTATCGCTACGAATAGCAGTTATTCTTTTGTCAAATACATTTTTTCCCCAAAACTACAAAGAGTTGATAAAAAGTTATACAGTCTCTCGTAAACCATTCGACACTATCTGAAAACTTAACACCAAGGTCATTTGTCATGAAACTGGCTCGCGAACCAGACTCCATGTCTACGTTCGTTAAAAAAGGAAACAAGCTCCGTATCGAAGGACATCTACAGGGGGTTTCCACCTCCCCCAAAAAGAAAACAGAGTTGGCATTCATAAAAAACGAGCATGCTAAATTGTTTATTCCGCTTGCAATACGATAATTAAACACACAAAGTCTCGTTAATCGGTCGTGTTTGGTCGGTAGTCTTTTCCTAGAATTCCGACGTTCGACCTGGTTTTCGTTCTTAATTCGAGGCTTTTCTCACGTGCGCGCTCGCTATGCGGAATTCGCAGATTCGCGGGGTCGCCGCGATGGAGCGGGCGGCGCTGCAGTCGCGGCTCTCGCGCCATCAGCGTGTCACAGCCGTTCAGTCCGAGTCCGACCGTCACGCGATGATTATTGGCTCGACAACCGGTTACGCGCGTGTCCTTTGTATCAGCCGGTAGTGGTTGTTCGTATTAACCATCCGTGAAACGTTGACCGTGACCGTTAACCGTTGGAATCGTGATCAATCGTTTTATAGCGTCCCCGGTTACGAAAAAGTGGCAGGTAGAACTCGGTTGAAACACAGTGGCGCGATTCATAAGTGCGCCTGAAAACGGCGACTAACGATGACACGTGAAATCGTGCGTGCATTGTTTCATGTGACACCAGTGTCCGTTAAGATACGGGAATCGCAACGGGATGCTGCGAGAGTATGTGTCGGTCGCGGTTCTCGAAACGATAAGGACCATGGTGGGGTGGAAAACAGGCGATAAAGAAGAGTAGATTGGAAGAGGAAGCGTGCGTGCCCTCGGTGAACTGTCAAATGGTTAGTGTTTTAGCCGTTCGTGCGCCACTGTGCCCCTTCAAACGCTGTGTTTTTATTGAACTCTCACGGAATCAGTGTCTCCTCGTATTGTACACTACTCGTCTTGTGCATGGTACGCGTGCTTTTCGGTTTACCTGTGCACTCTAGACCAGTGTTTACATTACCGCAACAGCTTTTTAAACCATCGAAGTCAGCACGCTCGGCTCGTGTGTTGGCACACGAGCACGAGTGGTACGTGAACGTGTTTCCTTCGGTTCCGTTGACCACAAGGTTCCATTTACGTAACAGACGTGTTGCGAGACCCCGCATATCTCGCGTATCTTTTTCCGAGAAGCGTCCAAGTGTGTTCGCCGCGAGAGTTGTACGTGAAACCGAGAGCTTACGAAGCTTCTCCTTGTCACTCGGATTATTTTTCTTTTTCTTTTTCTCTTTTTTCTTTTTTCATGCTTAATCCGAGTCGACATTGATCCAGTCTGAATCGTCACGAAGTATCTTTCTCGTTACAACGACCGTTTCATCGTTGCACTCCATTCTAAGAAAAAACTTATTTACATATTGTTTACTGGTCTTGAACAATTCTACTTCTAGGAGAGTAATAGCGAAACTAGTTTCCGTAATAGTAGTCGCGCGATATTTTACCGGTATAATATGCTTTTGAAACGTGAACGCTAATTAACCGTGAAGAGAGAAAGGTCGATCGCTTTTGAACGAATTTTCAAGATCCGGGATCAGCTGGTAGCAGTTATTAATGAGCACGTGGGTGGAAGCGGTTTGCTTGCTCGCCTGATTTCAAACTGCAACGAGTTTCATAGTTCGATTATTCGCACTCGGTTTACCGTACGGTAAACGGTAGAACATGCGTGTAACGACGAGTTATGCGGCGTACAGGCTGATTCAAAAATTTTGTCTCGAATTTTCTGAATATGTCATGAATTATCAAACTTAAAAATTACTTGTTAAATATCGTGCATTCTATCTTTCTGATAGTATTCCCTAAATGAAAATCATTAGAGCTGCTACTAAATACAAATCAGTTTGCATATTTTTCACGCCATCTTTGAATCATCCGCTGCAAATATTTAGCATTCCTAAACGAGGAAATCAATATATCGTGAGCACAACAGAAACCTGTTTCGGTAATCGATGGCTGCGGTTTTAGTGAGAATTCGATCTGTTGTTGCAGATGTCGGAGTTCCCAGTGGAGGGAGGGGAAAACGGTGACATGCACACTGTCATGGAGAATTTCCAGAAGAAGAACAATATAGTGACCGGCAGGAGCCATGTCGCTCACCATCCACAGGTCACCTCGTCGTCGCAGGTAAATTTTTTATGAAATGCTAATTTATATTTCAAAACAAATATATTAAATCGATATAGATACGATCCGGGTGTCACTTTTCACATTATTCGAGCCAAAAAAAAAACACGCACGCGCACACACATGTATCTGATGATTTTTCGCGCATCTTTTATCAACGGTTTGCTAAAACTCAGATCCACGATCACAATCACGATCACTCTAAACCTACCTCTCTGGCTAACTCACTCGAGCAACACCGCGAACCGATTTAATAAAGCACTCGCTCCTACCATCGGACTTTCTATTTAAATAAAACGACCTTTAATTCATCGCTAGAGCGTCGCGACGTCTGTCGCCCACGTCTTCGGTTTCCCGAACGCAGAAACCAGGAAATCACTCGACCGGTACCTCGCGGTTCCGTAACCGATCTCTGAGTGAACTTCCAAAATTAAATCGCCGTCGTCACTTTTCACGGAGTTTCCCTATGGTCAGCGCGTGGCGAGGACAGCTCAGAGTCGGTCGAAATCGAAAAATCGGTTAGGCGGAGCCCGGATTCTGAGAAGTCCTCGGTGTATCTTCGCGAGGAATCATTTTTAAGAAAATAAATAAGCTCTCGGTTTCTGGGAATCGCGATAAGCGTGTGTTATTGAAGGGGTTTAAAAATAGGTTGAATCGGTATCACGAAGGATTTTCCCTCCGGATGGATACCGATAATTCTTTAGACCGTTTATCTGATATCTGTGCAAATTAATTTCGTGGTAGTTCTAAAATGAAGATTAACGCCAAAGCTTTCGTTTTCAAATTTGCGAACACGTTTAAAAAGGAGCACGAAGCCCCCAAAAGCAGACAGACCGTTGGACAAAAATAACTAGCAACGTCCCGCGAAATTCCCTATTCCGCTACAGGCTGATGCATATCGTGGTTTCGCGAAACAAAATTATCTCGCAACTCCCGTTGCAACCTATTTATATCTACGCTCATTCCAAGCACAATTGCACCGAAATAGAATTATCTATACTTATTATCTACACCGGTTGCAATAAATAAAACGCTGTTGGCAGTGCGCGGCTCCTCGTGGAAAATACGTTGAACCCTCGCAGAATTTCGGTCGTGTACTCCTTTTCAGACACGTGACTGTAATCCTTGGAAGTCAAGGAAAAGGAAAAAGTAGAATAGAAGTCAAGAGAAAAAAAAAAATAATCAATAAGTCAGAAGTGAGCTAGGAAAGAGTTGAGTTCGAAAAAAGGGGGCCCACGTTTCAGCAGTTAAACATGTTTGACGTGTATACTCGTCGAACCAAATCTCTATCGCGGTGCGTACAACGTGTATACTCGTCGTGTAAAATAAAAAATTACCATCGACTATCAAAACTCGAAATTTCAATAAAATACAACAAAAATATTATTTGATAGTATGTTTCTTTTATATTACCAAATTTTTCTTGTTTATGTATTTTATTATTATTTGTATTATTCTTCATATTGTATCTTATGTATTTTATTATTTTTTACCAAGTTTTTAATAACAGTAACATTTTCAGAAATGAACTGAGTTAATTTTTTATTAAATAAAAATGTAATCCTTCCTCGTTTTTCGTAAAACTTATAATAGGATCGTTTGTCCTGCGTTCTACGTGTATAGAAATCTCTTATGAGGGTTTCTAAAATTGAATTCCACGCTTAACTGGTTAAACGGTTCAATTTCAGTTTGAGTTACTCTATGTTCCGACGATGTTAATCGATTATGCAATGATACAGAGTCCACGTGTTTCAGTGACGCCCACTGATAGCCTTATCGTTCGAATGTGCTCAGTTAATTAATTCTAAAGCCGCTCCTGTTTCGATATCCGATGGTAATCTTCTGTTTTGATTCAGCGGCGCTCTCTGTTTTGGGTTAGGGTAACAGTGAAACGCGGTAACTTACCAGGAATTCAGGTCTTCCTGTGATTTGGTAGTCTATTCGGGTCGATGACTCGGATGTATAATAAAAGTGATGATTGTGATGTAATCGCTAAAATTAGGGCTGCATTCGGGGCAGCGGTTGGACAGGTAACTGTCCGGAGGTTTTTGTTAAATACCGTGTTGCATCGATTGTAAGACACCACTGATTATAACTCGCACCCTAAATATATCAAGGTAGAAATATAAAAAATAGTTGAATTAAGTATTTTTATTGTAAAGTATAGAATAAACAAAAATATGTATACGTGTATACATAAAGAACTGAAAAATATATTTTATTATTCAAACACTTTCATCCTCGAAAGAACCATCATATTCACTTTCGTTATATCTAGAAGTCGTCAACCCCCTCCATCGAATACAAGACGCAGTACCGAGTTCAGACGCATAAAAACACGTAAAAATGTACGCTTTATATTCGTTGTAACACGGTATTTGTCGGAATCGAAGGCAAACAATGATTAGCGATTAGGATCGGGAATGAAAAGAATTCAAATTTAACGCATTGCACTCGAGAGGCGACTGTTAGTGGTCAAACGATATTTTCGCAAATTTTCAAACTTTAGTTCAGTTTGTTTATTTGTCTGATCCGGAGGTTAAATAGTCATATATGTAAATTTTGGTATATGAGTTAATTAAACTAAATGAATTTTAATATAAACGAATCTTATTGAATGTGGGTTAAAATTTTGGGATCTTTAAAATACGAAAATTTAGTATTGGATTTGAGAGATTCAATTCGAATTCTATATTACTAGCTAACCTATTCCACTAATCCAAAAATTAAAAATCTAAAACATTGTCGTTCAAAGTGCGACCAATCCGAACAGAAGTTTGTACAGGAAAGGTTATAGGAAAAAGAAAAAGGAAAAATGAAAAAATGAATAAATGAATAAAGTTTTAAAGGATATACGTGAATTTGAATGAAACTGGGGAAAAAACAACACAGAACGCGACACAACAGTTCTATCGCCATTCTTTCCTCGATCAAGTGGGACCCTAAAAAAAAAAGAACATTTATCGATCCTTTTACACGCATACTTTCAAACACACGTTCACATCCAGACACACACCGAACGTACAATCTTACGATACTAATTTTTAAATCTATGCATTGCCACACTTGAGTACCTGAAATTTTGAGTACCTGCATAGCCCTACTTTTAACTGCAACGTTGTTTGGCACCGTTGGTCGTCGCTTCTTTTGGACATTCACCAGACCGGCGCTGTACAAATTCCCCAAAACATGAATTAATTGGATGTGTAGACCAGACGATGACTAAACGATTTCTCTCGAAATGACGATTTTCATAAAACCTTGCCGTTTCTTCTCGCGTTTCTCGCTTAAAAACTGCCTCGGACCAATAATCTTGCAGCCACTTCGTCGCCCTCTTATCATTGTCCCTTAGTGGTAACTCGTTCCTGGCGATGTTGGCTTATCGTCAAACAGTTTATTTTCGAGTGAACGCTGATGGAATTGTTGCAAGTCGTCGTGCGATTGAATTATTCCCTTGTTTTCACCCTTGCATTCCTTCGTTTGAACTTCAGTTCTACCGTATTAACACTAGAACTACCAGACCAGTCAAAATGACCAATTGGTGATTACTTATAGCTTATTTTATCTTATTTGTAAGATTACTTACAAATTCACAGTGGTAAAACTTCTAAAATTTACTATGATTTTCTACAGAAGGTACAAACAAAGATTTGTGTTCTATGTATTCGGTATTTTTTTTTTGTTTAACTTTCAATTTGGCTTCTTCCATGCAAATAAGTACACTTTTATTGTCGGTAGTTCTAGTGTTAAACGAATTATCGAACAAAGTATCTTTAATACTGTAGTTTAACGAAAGTTTCTGCGAAATTCAAGGATTCGATATAAAAAATGGGAGATATCCCTATTCGATTAGCTAAATGTTAACAATTTCACCGGGATCCCGAAATTTCGCTTCAAGACCCAAACAAACGCGATTTGAACGTTACCAGTGCACAGATCAGCATTAATTATAATACTTTATTGTTTCATTCTTTTTACACAGAATGTTACAAAGGAGTTCGATTACAGTATACATGAGTGTATAAATAATAAGAAAATTTCTTATTTGCATTTACATACAGTAACATGGTTCCTTACATTCTTAATTATCTACGGTTTTTAATATAAGCTCGCAAAGCCTGCATAAATTCTTTATGGTTTTCGGTTTTGAATTTTATAAAATCATAAATAATTTGAGTCTCTGTTATCTTCGTAACATGGTAGTTGAAGATCAAGTCTATTCTTCTTGAAGTGTCTGCTAGTTTACGGATAAATGACACCGATCGGTATCATCAGTCTTGAATTTGTAAATCTGAGATCTAATCAAACCGTCAGCATAATCATCCAGAATAACTGGATCACGACGAACAAACGAGAGAGGGCGTCGCGATCCGGTTCGAGGTAGGAAAAATCGGGGAAAAGCGCGTTAGAACGGTTCCCGCGAAAAAACAGAGGCGAACAGAAGAACGCGTACTTATGTACGTGGGAAGAGAGGGGCCGAGAGAGGGAAAGAGAGACGAATAGGCGAGAGAGTGAGTCACCTCACTCGTGGATTTTAAATAGATCGTAAACGGCTTTTGACTCGGCAGATGCTGACGACGAACCAGAGCCAGAGCAGCAGCAGCAGCTCGAGCAGGGTGGCCAAGTCCTCGCAGAGGATTCTTACCTCGTCCTCGTCGAGTGAGATGAAAGCGAGCTCCATGAAGAGCGACCTCAGGGAACTGCAACGCGGCATATCAGAGATGAAGAACAACATTTCGACGAACTTCTCGCAACGACTGCGCAGCAGCGTGGAAAACCTCGTGGACAGGTGGGCTAACATTTAAATTGATCGTTTCATCGGTTAACCAGCGTGTCTGTGAATTCTAAGGTTCCTTTAACACTAGGTTTACGATCGTGGTCAATTCGACGGGTTGCAAAAACAATTACTATTGCTCCTAGCGATTTTTGCTAACTTTTATTTGATGTAGCGATACAATAATACCCAAATCTATTTCAATCTCAGTTCTGCAATTTCAAATTCTGTTTTGTGTATACCTTATGTTCCTTTGTATATGTATGTTGGGAGAAATGTCCTTAAATCTAGAGTTAAGGGAAAGATAGAAAAACGCGTTTTGTGTTTCGCTTAATCCATCGAGTGCCAAAAGTGTTCGTTTAATTTCGTTACACCTTCGCCGCCACCCTTACATATCCTTACGTCCTATTTCTATTGTGTCCTATTCTTCTAACCATCGATCAGATTTCTCGATTGCTTAATCCTTTAACCAGTCATTGCGTTAAGTAATTAAATTCAGATTGATTCGTTGAGCGTGTTGCGCTGCAATCTGTGAATGACGTTCTGAGTTTTCTGTGAAAATTTGTTGTTTATATTTAACTGTCGCGATGTGACCAACGTTCTGACGTTTAAGAACGCTCACTGTGAAAAATGTAGCAAATCTCGAATTTTTTTTCTGCGAGACAGCGAGACACAGCTCGAGCTAATAAAAATAGTAAACGTACGTTTCAAACTCCGTTCAAATTCGTGCTTCTATTAAATCTTCAGTCAAAAAGGGAGCTGTCTAAATTTGAGGATTTTTGTGAACAAATTCGATCTATCTCTCTCTCTCTCCCTCTTTCTCTCTCGTAATCAGCAAAGTCACGTCTACTCGGTTATTTATAAATGACGGGTGCCGGTTTTAGCCGCGTGCAACGCGATTATTTTCAAAGCTTCTCTCCGGCGTTCCACGGGCTACGTAAACACGCGTCGAGCATCGTCTCCATCTCGCTGGAACCGGCAGACACTCGCGAAAGATCGTTACATCGGGATTAGAGCTGTAGGAATACTCGAATAATCGAATAACCGATCCGATCCGAGAAACCAAGCAACATCAATGAATCGCATGGCTCGATCCGCTCAATTTTTTCGAGTTCTCAAATTAGATCGGTTATTTCAACCGAGTATTACTTGGCTAGCTTTAAGGTGCATTTATACTATCGACCAGTCGAAGACGAGCTTTGCAAATATTACACATATTTGGAAATAATGACGAAACACTATCAACACGTGTTTTGATGGTGTGATCGTAGTTTTGGTGTGTGATTGGCTCATCAATAGCATAAATGAACCTTTAGGGTGCATTTATATTATTGACCAGTCGAAGACGAGCCTTGCAAATATTATACATATTTGGAAATAATGACAAAACACTATCAATACATGTTTTGATGGTGTAGTCGTGATTTTGGTGTGTGATTGGCTCTTCAATAGCATAAATGGACCTTTAGGGTGCATTTATATTATTGACCAGTCGAAGACGAGCCTTGCAAATATTATACATATTTGGAAATAATGACAAAACACTATCAATACATGTTTTGATGGTGTAGTCGTGATTTTGGTGTGTGATTGGCTCTTCAATAGCATAAATGGACCTTTAGGGTGCATTTATATTATTGACCAGTCGAAGACGAGCCTTGCAAATATCACATATATTTGGAAATAATGACGAAACACTATCAACGCGTGTTTTGATGGTGTAGTCGTGATTTTGGTGTATGATCGGTTCGTCGATAGTATAAATAGACCTTGCAAATGTTATACATATTTGGAAATAATGACAAAACATTATCAACACGTGTTTTGACGATATAATCGTGTTTTCGTTGTGCACTTTACTCAAATTCAGCTCGTACGCTCGTCGATAATGTAACTGGACCTTTATTCGAGTATTCGAACAACTCTGATCGGTGGATTCTCGTGTGCTTTCCACAGAGACGGAAATGGAGCAGAGGAGGCCGACCTGACGGAGCCGTTGGTGACGTTTCCGGATCCGGACACGCCACCACCGGCCACGGGGACAGTCACTCTAAGCGGCGGCTCGCCATCACAGTTGAGCTCCTTGAACTCGTTGAACAACCTCCACAGTATATCGAACATCTCGAACATGACGAACCTTCCTGCTGGACAGGAGACGATGAAGTTCGAGCAGAAGAAGATGACCAGCGCGTCCAAGACCAAGGTAAGCTGATTCCGTTTGCTTCTATTTAATTGGTTCGATCAAGATTTAAACAGCACACTGGGTCTTCCGATTTTTAGCAACGTAAACGTGTGAAATTTCTTTAACTTCGAGTATTATTTAAACTTTGTATTCTCAGACTGTGCGCGTTGAAAGCTTTTCATTGGGCTTTTGTGGAATTTTTTAAAGTTTTCCAAACTTGTGGAAAATCAGATCGAGGTTGATAGATTTCAGTAATTCGAAAAAACAGTGTGCCGTTGTAGGGTTGAAGATTGGAGGATTGGAAGAGGATGAAGTTATTTAGCACTATAATTACCAAGATCGGTCAAAATGATAAATTCGTAATTTTTCATGGTAACTTTGTAAATTTATTGCGATACCCACACCTTTGGAAATTTACCCTGATCTTTACCATAATCATTTCGATTTGTTTCCCTTGTGTTAGTTATTTTTCGAATATAATTTTCAGTTTGATTTCTTCGTCACAAATAAGTATACCCTAACCCATAGATAGGTTTAATGTTAAATTAAACTAATGTTAAATTTAAGGTAAATTTAATATTAAATTAATATAGGTTTTAGAATATACTAGCTTCCTAAATTAACAGCATCCCATCTAGCTCAATTACTCGAAACTAATAACGACGGAACCAACCTTTATTATTCCCTATAACTCTTATCGCTTGTGTCAACAATTGGTTCCCTAAGTATACACCAATTTTCAATTTGTGGAAACGAGTAGAGTATGTCCGGTTATCGACACCAGATTAAGGTTTTCGTTAAAAGGTTTCCATCGTCGATTTCTTATCCGAAGGTCCAAATTTTTTCACTCAATAACGTCGACAAAAGGCTCGAGTGAAAACGCGTGTTCGGTTGCTTTTCCACAATTCAGAAATCCATCAAACGATCGACGTTTATCAAAGCGTTGTCAACTTAGTTGCGATAAATCGTCGACGAGAGATCGGCTTGGAATCGAACCGCTTCCTGTTCGAAATTGCGCGTGAAATAATCGACGTACCGCGTGGAATTTGCGAACGTTTGGCGACGATGGAGCTGCGCAATGTTTGGCCAGAGGTGCGGTTTCCTCTAAGTAGTCTAGGTCAAGGACTTCGAGTCTATCTCTAGGTAACACCTCTAGCCAAACTATCAGCGCCGTATTAACACGAAACCTACCGTCCGGTTAGGGTAATACTTGTTTGTGACGAAGAAATCGAATTGAAAATTATATTTAACAAATACCTAACAAAACAAACCGTAATGATTATGTTGTAAAATGATAACACAGAAATATGTTTCACGAGTTTTAATTTCTTCACTTCTTACATTCTCTCTACTTATATTATTTCTTTCACATTTCACTACTTATATTATTTCTTTCACTTTTCTACTTATATTATTTCTTTCACATATTATATTATTTCTTTCACTTTTCACTACTTATATTATTTCTTTCACATTACCACATTTCTTTCTCTCTACTTATGATATTTCATGCTCTGTGTCACTCCTGCTAGACTCGCTTCTTATAGCCACTCATATACGCGACACACATACAGCACTGCGAACATTGGTTGCTTCACTCATCAGTTGTCGACCTAAAGATTACAGTAAATCTTCAAAGGTGTAGATATCACAGTAAATTTACAAGGTTTCCATGAAAAATTATCAATTGATCATTTTGATCGGTTTTGGTAGTTATAGTGTTTTAAATTAAGAGTGGCTCCTCAATACATCCTATGTATTAACCTGGATCACTTTTTCACTTTTTTCCTCCACATGTTTTAACTTTTTGTAATTTATAAAATATCGTTGGGAATTTTTCTGTAAAGGTTATTCAACAATTATATTTTAATCGATCATTTACGTTGGTCGTAATTTTTGTATTCGATGTAGTATTACGCGTGTGAAAAGAGTTAATTCGTACCGCTTATTTTTACGTCGAATGTCACGCCCTGCTCTCTGGACAGCTGATCTCTTTCCGCTTGAATTCTATCTTTAACTTCACTTCCGTCACGGCAAGGTCAGTGTTTCCACCCTTCCTCGCGTTCGACTACAATTATTCGCTGGAAACATCAACGATCCTTCATTAATATTTATTAGCATCGTTGTTTATTTTACTTTACCGTGAACAATTTATTAGTATACATATATAATAGCGAACAAAAGTTGAAGACCAAAGGGTGAAAGAAAATAAATTAATTAATTAATAAGAAATAACAATATAAGTAAAATTTGTATTCTATGCTAATCAATAAACAGTGTTCTACCATAATGACAATAAAAACGAACAGATAAACAATATTTGCGAATCATAAAATTATGTTTTACATTGTCTTGTCGTCTTAAACTTTTGTCCTCTACTATAGCGTCAATATACATAAATTCATTTTTGCTTAAATATTTAACGAAATTTGGATTCTTTTCTAAATGTATTTATTAAACAACAATAAGCGTGAAATATTATCGCGTCATGTGGTACAGTCATTGATAAAACATTGTTAATAAAAATTAAAAGAAACTAGGACCAATCGTATATGTCCGCTGGTTTAAAAATAATCTTTCGCCTAAATGATCCCCTCGGAGGACATCGATATTCGTCAGTCTTCAATTCTGGTTTCAGGTTGTCACGGACGGGTTCAGCGCCGAGAAAGCGACCGCGAACAGCGCCGAGATGAGAGCTTTACAAGCTGGCGACGTCTCGTACAAGGAGCAGAGCGCCGCGACGGCGGCCAGGGCGCGCGTCGAACTCGACGGCGTGTCCGCGGAGAAAAGCGTCGCCGCAGCCAGGGTAAGTTCAGCATTCAAATCCTCTTTAGCTTGTGCCTTCGCGAATCACGCGTATTAGCATCTCTTAAATTACCCGCCAAGGTCTCGCGATAAATCGTCCTAATAGGGGATGCGAGCGAAGGTCAGAGTAGCGAAAAACGAATGATTTATAGGGATGCGTTTGTAACCGAATAATTATCCGAATAAAGCTGAAAATAGAAACGAATTAAGAGGTAGGATTTAGAAGCTGTGCGTGTCGCGAGACGCAAAATTTATTGATTCAACGCGAAATAATTCGTGAACGACTGTACTTGCGTATGGATTGCCATTGTGCGTGTAATACACTCCTTTTTTCTTTTAAATTTTATAATCAAAGAAAACTTACGAGCAAAACTATTTATTGTACGTATATACAAGGATATAACTCCCGTCTTTTTATCGCTAAGAGACAGAAGTCACTTCTGCATTTGCACTGTTCATTGGAATTAAATTTACAGTGTGCTTTACACGACCACTATGCAATGTATAAAGTAAGGAAAAAAGGTCTCATTCTGTATACTAATATTCTGGTTCTGACATCCTTTGTTACCTAAATACAAACATAGTATGATAAATAATAGATTTGTTCCACAATTCGATAAATTTTACACAATTTTTATATTTTAGTTCTGACATCCTTTGTTACTTAAACACAAGCATAGTATGATACATAATAGATTTACTCTTCGAATCGATCAATTTTACACAACACAGAATTCTATATGACACTGGTGGTATCCTGAGAAGGTTCCAGTTCAGTTCAAATTAGGTTCGGGTTAGGTTCTTCGAAAACGAGCATTAACTGGTTCCAGCGTCGGAAGGATCCTCAGGAAGGCGTTGCTCTGGGTGCGGCCTAAGCCTGACTCGCGCAGAATAGTTTGGCACGAAGCAGACCGCGCTAGCAAACGGAGCTCGCCTTCTCTTGGGTCGTTGACACGATCGCTTCTCCTGTTGATGATCCCCCTCGCGTCCAGGCGCCGGCTGTTTTCGCGCGATCAACCGATAAACATTCCCTTCAACGTCTCCGACCGTCTTCGTGGAAACGCTTTTGAACCGTCACACCGTTCCGTTGAAATTTCGACGCGCGTGTCGTTGAGAACGAAAGCTTAGAGGAAGATTTGTGGCTGTTGCAAATAGAAAGAGGGTGAAGGAAAAGGAAAAGGGGATGATGGGTGTTTCGTCCGGGACTTGCTAGTGGACTCATCAGTAAGGCTTACCTTAGCAGGTCCATGCCTTAGACATAGGGATTTGAAGGGACTGGTCGGAACTCGTATATATGGGAACCGTGGCGGACTTGAGCACTTGCACGAAAGGTAGTCGGATAGATCCCTCCTAGTGGCGAGGGCAGGAAGGTCGCCACGATACCATTTAATTTGGCCTCAACTGAACAGTTATGTGCAAGCTTAGAAACAGGACATTTTATTTTGAAATTCGTTATGCTATGTAACATTTAATCAGTTTGAGATATAATGTTAATGGACAACATGTGGCTGTTGCAAACAGAAAGAGGGCGAAGGAAAAGGGAAAGGAAAGGCACTATTTTTTCGTCCGGGGTCTGCTAGTGGACTCATCAGTAAGGTTTACCTAGCAGGCCCATGCCTTAGACATAGGGATTGGAAGGGACAGGTCGGAACTCGTATATATAGAAATCGTGGCGGGTTCGAGCACTTGCGAGAAAGGTAGTTAGTTGATCCCTCCTAGTAGTGAAAGCAGAAAGATCGCCACAGATTTAGTGATTTCGTCGTGGGCAGAAACGTAGATCTAATTGTGATTGAGAAAATACGTAGTATTCAGCGTGGTTGAGGGACTGGCAAGTTGGTGTGATAAAAGTTAGCTTGCAATTGGAGAGGGAGGCTAAGAGTGTGATCTGAAAATGATCTGGATTCTAGCAAATCGTTTTGCTGTAAAGTAGTATTCCGCTGATTGTTTAATCTTCGAACGTTGTAAAACATCTTTCCAGTGTCCAACAGTTTATCGATCTTATCGACGCTCTCGAGCCAACAACAACATGAAACGTGACGGTAATAATGAAGGTATCGTCACCGCAATCGGTCACCTTTGTTATTTAGTCGATCCTCGAGTACCAGCGATAGCTTATCATCGATTATACAGCAATGAACCTGTAAGTTATAGACGAACTAATGCCAAGTTCAGTCTCGTTTCCAAAATTAATTTGTGATCCACAGGTGATCCACAAGACTTCATAAAACTGTTTAAATATTCACAATTAATTGATGAAAGGGATAGAAAATTTTAGTATTACGAACTACAGGTACTTATTACTTTACTTGGAAACTAATTAAACCTTTGCGTTCGAGAGAGGCGACTATCATTCGCCTGATGATAGTTTCACAAATTTTCAGGCTTTAGTTAGTTTGTTTATTAGTCAGACCCGGAAATAGATAATCGTACATTGTAAATTTTAGAATACTAATATAAACGAATCTTCGTAAATGTTTTACAGTTGAAAATCTTTGAAGTTAACATTATTAGACGACTAACAATCGCCTCTTGAGCGCAAAGGATTAAATTGTATTTTTTCAACAAGGTACTAACGGTAAACTCTAAGAAATCAGAGATACAATGATCGAATATTTTTCGAATCATAACGAAATTAGAAATTCCTAAGATCTGTTAGAATCATCTCGCTAAATTCAGGTTAAATTGTGCACACGTGGGCTTACTAGACACGAAACAACACTGATTCTTGTACACGCATCTTAATTCGGAACAAAAACGAGCCGAATTAGCTTGGCTCTCGGGTCCGCTTACGTTTCAACCTGTGCACACGTGATAAACATAGCGGACACGTTCCTTGAACACGTTGGTAGTATGTAGGTTTGTGGAAATTAGGTTATTTACCCGGCGGAAACCGTCGAACCCGCGATCTCACGGGATCCGTTGTCGATTACGCGAACGAACGCCGTTTCGTTTCTCGCCGGATACAACCCGCCTATTTACGCCACGTCCATCGCCTAAATTTAGCCGTTTTTCACCAGGCTACGTGGCTTTTGAGTCACCTACGGAATTTTTGACACGCTGCCAGCGAACGACCGCCGTCACCGAGCACAATGTTGCTCCCATGCCCATTCGCTCGGGCTTTGTCGATGATTACTCGGTCGTCTATTGCGTCTGTGTATTACATCCTTTGCTTTTGTAATCGTAAGTTGGATCTGTTAGGAGGGATGCTTGGAGTGTTCATGAAAAGGGATTTGGTTGAATCTTTTTTCTTGAAGATTATGAATTAGGTTTGGGTTAGGTTCGAGTTTTATTTTTTAAAAGAATGCTCGGAGTATTTATGAAAAGAGATTTAGTTAAATATTTTCTCTTGGAGATTATGGTTTAGGTTCGGGTTTGATCTCTTAGGAAGAGTGTTCAAAGTACTTATAAAAAAGGATTTGGTTCGAGTTTTATTTTTTAATAGGGTGCTCCGAGTATTTATGAAAAAAGATTTAGTTAAATATTTTCTCAGGTACAGCTTTAAGAATTTTCTTTTTGCACAAAAAAGGTTTCTTCGATATGTAAGCGATTACGAATATCTACTACTGCAATATTTTTACTAATTTTCTTTTTCCATCCTCTCCTCGTTAAGTATGCGTACACTAATCTACTTAACATTTTAATGAAATCGTTAGATGAAATCGTTACAGAACAGTTACCAAGCAGAACGTTAAAGCAAACAGTAGCCGCGAAACGTGAACAGCACTGAAATAGTCGGCCGCGTTGAATTTATCGCAGGTAGAAGCATTTTCGTAACGAATTAATGGAACGTTCGCGTGTCTACGGTTCGTGTCTGTAGCAGCACCAAACGGTAATAGATTTTCCCTAGTTTCCCTGAACCTGTTCCCCTAGAAATCGCGTGTTCCCCTCCGAACCTTGACCCGCGCTGTGATCCTTCATAAATCTACCCGGTTACGAGCTGCTTTCTTAAATCGATGGTCTTCTAAAAAAAAAAAAAAATTTTTCCCTTTTTCAACGGCACCTGTTCGCGTGATAAGTCGAAGGTTGAAGCAATAAACTTGAAACAAAGATGCATTGGGACGGTTGAAGCTGAGAAGCTGAGTTTCTTGGAAGCTCGTTAGCCGAGAAGCACGAGTTACACAATTTCTCGAAACTCGTTTACTCGGACGGTGGTTCGATCTCTAGAAGAGCGTGATTTCTGATCGGTCGACAGGCGTTGCCAAAAATTGTGCTCGCTGTAACCGTAGACATTGGCAGACGCGTTTGATTGCATAGTGTTGCGTTGCGATGAATCATTTGATCGCACTTGTTTCGCATGCGACACGCGTATGCGGTTTCGATGTAACCGGTTACGAGGGTCTGTTGGGAAATTAACCAGGCGGGGTAGTTCGAGTTTCGCGGTCGTGCAAACGAGAAAAATAGTTGCAAATCGAAATGTCCTCGAGTATAAGGTACTCTTAAAAAATAAGAGCATACTATTTTTGAAATAAACGCTCATGGAAATCATCGAGTACAGTATAAAAAATATTAAGTATTTTTATAGAATTGAGTCCCCCCCCCCTCGAAATTTTTAAGAATCACCATTCCCCCAGCTAGCAGAAATTCACCTAACACGCAAAATCCCTTCAAGATCAATATATCAACGTTTTATGATTCTCCCACACTCGAAGATGTTTCCACGGATCCCTGACTCTATTTTTTTTTTTTTTTTTAATAAGTGTGTACTACCCTAAATTTTTAAAAATAAACACCCATAGAAATCATCAAATAGAGTATAAAAAATATTGAGTATTATTAAAAAATTGAGTATCCCAACATTTTCAAGAATCATCATTCCCCCGGCTGGCAGAAATTCGCCTAACAAACAAAATCCTTTCAAGATCAATATATCTTCTTCTTCGTCTTCTAATGTTTCCACGGAGACGAAAAAGTCCCTGACTCTATTTTTCTTAAAAAATAAGAGTATATTACCCTAAATTTTTAAAAATAAACACCCATAGAAATCATCGAATAGAGTATAAAAAATATTGAGTGTTTTTAAGAAATTGAGCATTCCCAAATTTTCAACTGTCACCATTCCCCCAGCTGGCAGAAATTCGCCTGTCAACCAAAATCCCTACCAGATCAATATATGTATCTACGTCTTACGATTCCCCAAACGAATCCGAACACTCCCACACTCGAAGATGTTTCCGCGAGGACGAATCAGCCCCTGACTCACGGGGGTGGACACGTTCGAGCGAAAAGCCCCGACGATCGATCGGTGTTTCCCCGAGGGCAAGGCAGTTAGTTGCTGGCGCTGATAGTCGTCGGTTCGCGTGCGTCGATGGGGCAGCAGTTGTCCAACTTAACGCGGGGTGTTTTCCCTGTTCTGAGGCCCAAAAGCGGCGTCGAACGGCGAAAAATCATGGCGAACGAGGGCCTTGGGGACAAACCCTCGAAAATGGTACGATTTTTCATATCCAACGTGAAATCGAGACGACAATATGCGGTGCGAAACATTGTTTTGACGTATAATATAGTGTTGTTGGTGAGGATCGATTGTTCCTTGTTGTTCTACCCGTGTTTTAGAAGGATACGATGGTGGTTATTCGATTGTTTAATATTTTATTTATTTACAAACGAGTGGAACCCTGTTAGCTTGCGAAAATGTTCACTTGTGCAGGAGTTTATAGATTTAACGTCGAAATGTAGGGTACTGGAACGTTAACACTAGGGCTACTGAAGGGGTTGAAATAACAAGTTGATAATGTTTCATAAAAATTGCCTATATTTCTGAGAATGCCTATATTTCTGAGTTTGTTTCCCTGGTATTAGATATTTTTATTATATAATTCCGAACGTGATTTTTTTTATACAAATAAGTATACCCTACTTATCGACAGTTCCCAGTGTCAAACGATTATAGTTTTCACCGTTGCTTGGAATACTTTTACAAATGAAAAATTATGATGATCGAGTAACAATCTTTAACGAATACTCGAAACTGTTAGTTACGTTGTTTTTGAAAAAATTTTAACCAAAAGACATTCCAAACGAACAATGTAAATCGTTACAAAATTGAGACCAACCGACTGTCAGAGCTTCAAGAGTTCCTGGAGAGCTCTCGAGCCACTGAACGACAACCATAATCGTCTCCTCCGTCCGAAGGGGGACGATAAGCGTCGTGAACGGGTTCGTTCACGGATCCTACGTGAAAAACTGGTTAGTGTGTAATTATAGGGCGATCGATCAACAGATTGCAGCGTGGACAAACACGATCGCGACGAGCACGTTAATTAAAAAATTACCAAGCACTCGTTGATCTTTTAATTTAACGATTGCATGTGAAACAAACGCGTTTCAACCCTCTGCGTAATATACAGCGACCTTCTTCGTAGCCATCGATCGTGCTTTGCTAATTTATCACCCTCAGAAGCGATCGATACACGGGGGTTCAGTAGGTAAACGTTTTTACTGCGTTCTAGTAATAATATACGAGATTTATGCAATTTTTATTCGTGCAGAAAATCGGTAAAGTCGAGGGAAATGAGGTTTTAGGGGAGATAACGTTTTTGGAGGTTATGATTGCTCGAAATATCGTCCTCCTCTCATTCGTATCCATTAACCCTTAACTGGAGAGGTGGCTATCAATCATCTAATGATAATAATTTCAAAAATTTTCAAATTCGAAATATTTACTGAGATTTGCCTATATTAAACGTCATTTAGCTTAGTTAAATGGTATACTAAAATTTACACATATGTCTATTTAATCCCTGAGCTTGACTAATATAAGTCGAACCTAACCTTAATCGAAGACCTGGCAAATTTTGTTCAATCCAATAAAGCACTCGAAATCCAAACATAACCTCAACCAAGGTCCTGAGATCCCTAATTAACATCATGAACCTAACCTTAAAAAATTCATAATCGAAGAAAATGTGTTCAGTTCAACAAAGCACTCGAAACCCAAACATAACCTCGACCAAAGTCCTGAGATCCCTAACTAACATCATGAACCTAACCTTACAAAATTCATAATCGAAGAAAATGTGTTCAGTTCAACAAAGGACTCGAAACCCAAACATAACCTCGACCAAGGTCCTGAGATCCCTAACTAACATCATGAACCTAACCTTACAAAATTCATAATCGAAGAAAATGTGTTCAGTTCAACAAAACACTCGAAACCCAAACATAACCTCGACCAAGATCCTGAGATCCTAAACTTAACCTTAAAAAAGTTGTATAATTCTTCATGAACCAATGGAGCTGAGAATTCTCCGGTAATTTTCAATCCGTAACTCCGCTGACGTGTTTCCGTAAAAAAGGAGAAACAAAGTTTCCCAACTTCGTCAGATCTCCCGGCCATCTTAAATCATATCCTCAACGATGCCAGCTGTGGTTCCGCGAGTTCACGAACGATTAACATCCGTTGCGCAACAACGTTTCTTTGTACCTGCCCGTTGTTGCACGAGCGTGGTTCATTGAAGCGACATGGAGAGGTAGGTGAGATCAGCCGCCGAATTTCGGCCGAGTTTTCGGGAATCATTGCCAACGAGGAAAACGTGTGGATGTCACCGATATCTCCGTGGAACCGAAATAGAGCTCGACCGCGAAACTTGTCTCGGGTAAACTGCCAGCTTCCACAGTCCGTGCTTTCCAAGGACACGTTCAAGGCCGTTCGAGTCTCATCGGACGCATTCCCGAACGAGAAAACACGTTCCGTTCCCGATAATTAGCATATTACCCCTGCAGCGCGCGTGTACGCGCTGAAACTCGTTTCTATGGCGAACGATATTTTTCTCGTTAACGTTTAGAACCGAGTGCCATCTCCAGAAGTGTATTTCTAACTGCAGTAATAATATGAGGTTGAAAATTGTACGTGTTGAGGGGTTACGTGGAATAAAAAGGAACTCGTGTGAATAATTATATATATTTTGTGAAATGATAGCCTCGGTGATGTCTACAAGATTCATACCTGGGAGTGTTAACCGTTTGAGTGCTAAAAAATTTTCTTATATATATATATATGTGCGTGTGTTAAAAGTACGGGATGAAATGCGTAGTTATTTTTTTTTTTTTTTTTGAAAATAATAAAAAGGCAATAATTAACTCTAATTGTTATATAAAAAGTAATTTTCAGCAAATAGATTTATCTTTTCATATTATAGTCATTTTCAGATAAATCAGAATTTAACGTAGTGCTTTTTGTATTATAATTGTCAGTATAACACTTATCTTAAAGAAAATGAAAATAATTTTTTATTTTTATATTATCAAAAACCACGATTGAATGATATTAATATGAACACAACCATTGTTTTGTAAAGAATTACGAATTGGTCATTTTTCGTAGATCAGCGTAGTCAAATTAAGCCAAGTAAAATATTGGGAGATTATACTATGGCCACTTCAACTGAAATCGAACTCTATACCTAAAACAATTGAGAACTGCTTCATTAAGAGATAAAGAGATAAAACTAGTTATAACCAAGCTCTACAAAATGATGCTTGCAATATTTTTTATCATTTTAATATTCATAGCTCGGACACTGAAGAGAAATAGATCATTTCTGTAGATTTATCAAATCTTACATACAGCACAGATTTTCAGTGCATACAACGCGTGAGAGCGACACTTTGTCGAAACGTGACAAGGAACGTGTTAATCTTTCACGGAATGTGGGAACGATCAAAATCGCACGTAAAATAAAAATGAAAAAAAAAGGCAGAGCTGCAACGACGAGTCTGATTACACGGAATCAGCTGAAGTATTGTTCACGGAACATCGTCGATATTGTTGCAACATTGTCATCCGTCCAATCGAAAGCAGCAGTATTTTTAGAAAGGGACTGATAGCGTTATCGTGTTTCGCGACCGACAGTGATTCATGAAAACATTTTTCGCAGCGTTTCCTCGCAGAGTACGCGTGTTGCTTCCGTTAGAACGAGAAACGATCTTGTTTCTGCAATTAACCCTTTGGCTACGTTTAACGTGTCAGAACGTGATGCATTTATTTGGGTAAAAATGCACATGATGTTCTGAAACGTCGTTGACACTAACTGCCTAAAGTTATTTCAATATTATATAGGAGTACATAAATAAATAAATAAATAATATAAAAATAAATTAATTCTTGCGTAAAATCTACTGCTTTTACTTGCCCACAAAATTAAATGTGCTCCAAGTGCAAAAAATTTTTTCACATAAATGCGTACCGAAAGGGTTAAGCGAAATCGATATCGTTTATTGCACAGATAACAAGGAATTTCTAGAAATTCTTTTTAACCATAAAATTTATTCTTTTATAACTTTCTGACAACTCCATCGTCGCTTGTAAATGAAATACTTTTTATTTGTCAGGAAATCGATTTATAAACAATATTTAAACGATTATTGTGTTACAAGCTCTAAAGAGCGGTAATCCAGTCGGTTTAATGGATAGCAGATTATTTATAAGTGCGTCTGTCGGGACGACAACTTGCTAATGAGTATTTGTTAACAAAAAGAGCTCTCGTTGTTATTGGCACGCGAGAGCAGACGAGTGTTCGTTGTCTTTCGACACGTGGTTCAGCGATTCTTTGATGTTAGTGGCAAAAATTTGTAAAGTCACCGCAACACTGTCTCGACTACGTTGTTAATTCGTGATGTATTTGAAACTGAGAAGTGCAGAATTTATACTGTTAAATTCGTAAGAATACTTATACAAATATTTTTAAATAATTAACTTTGGAAGAATACTTATAAAAATATTTTTGAGTAATTAAGCTTATAAGGATACTTATAAAAAATATTGTTAAATAATTAACTTTGTAAGGATACTTACAAAAAACATTTTTAAATAATTAACTTTGTAAGGATACTTACAAAAAATATTTTTAAATAATTAACTTTGAAAGAATGCTTATAAAAATATTTCTTCTCGTATTCATATATATATATGTGTGTGTTTATAAAAATATAAAAACCTTTTATTACAAAATTTTTAAACTTTTTCTCGTAATCAGCCTGTAGCTAATTATTAGCCTACTTTAAAATCCACGCACTATTCTTCGTCAATCTTCGACGAAGGAACGTGAAAGCACACAATGTTTCAAAAATTAACGAGAATGAAGCTACGTTACCACCACCCACGCCCAAACGCGAGAACCGAATTGGCTAGCTTGTCTCTCGCCAACCATTCTCTTTGCATCGCGGAAGTGTTTCGACCGGAGACGGTTACGCAACGTTGGCCGTGCAGGTATCCGAAAGTTCGTCTCACGATTCGTGTGCCACGATGCTGCGAATGATGCGATTGCTATTTCTAGTCGCGGAAAAATAGAAACAGCACCACGGAATCCCGTCTAAAAATCGGTCCGGCCATTCGTCACGTGTGGCCCCCGGTGCAACAGAGTCGTTTTCTTAAACGAAATTAAACCCGTGCGCGCCACTTGTGGATGTTCCGTTGGTTTGACCGGTCGTTAAGCGTCGCGACGCCTGGATTCATTCGTCGTTGAGATACTTCATTCTGTGTATTCTCAATTTTACCATCTTTTGTGGCGAACAAAAAAAAATTGAATTAGTGTGATTCGTACTTTGGGCGTCGCGACGCCTGGATCCATCCATCGATAAGATACTCCATTCTGTGTATTTTCAATTTTACCATCTTTTTTCGTGGTGGACAAAGATAAAGCTTTGGGACTTTAGGCGTCGCGACGCCTGGATCCATCCATCGATAAGATACTCCATTCTGTGTATTTTCAATTTTACCATTTTTTTTGTGGTGAACAAAGAAAAAGCTTTGGGACTTTAGGCGTCGCGACGCCTGGATCAATTCGTCGATAAGGCACTCCATTATGTGTATTTTCAATTTTACCATCTTTTGAGGTGAACAAAAAAAATTGAATTAGTGTGATTCGTACTTTGGGCGTCGCAACGCCTGGATCCATCCATCGATAAGCTACTCCATTTTGTGTAGTTTCAATTTTACAATTTTTTGTGGTGAACAAAAAAAAATTGAATTAGTGTGATTCAGATTTTCGGCGTCGCGACGCCTAGATTCATCCATCGATAAGCTACTCCATTCTGTGTATTTTATATTTTACCCTCTTTTTTTGTGGTGGACAAAGAAAAAGCTTTGGGACTTTAGGATTCATCTGCCGCTTTCCGGTTTCTCAAGTTTTTCGGTGAGAAGGAAGGGAAATCGTTGCGTTATCGCTTGGTATCGAGGCTTTATCTTATCGAACCCACGATTCGGACTGGACGACGATTCGTGTCGAGTTGTGCACCGAACGTCGGCATATAGTTTGAGTCCGACGAGAGTTGGGTGTTATCGCGGCGGACAGTGATATGCGCTCTCGGCGAGATGAGCGCACCGTGGCCAGTGCATCGTGGTGTGATGCAGCGGAAAGTGTTCGATCGGCCGCACGTGGTAAGTGGTGCAGTTGTGAAGTTGCGAGGAATGGTTGATGAATTTCGTGGGAAGGAAAGTTTTATAGGACATTCGCGAGTGTGGACGATGCAGAGCAGGGAAACGCGATGTGAAAGTTATTAACACTAGATTTACGGACATTTCTTGTATATCTATTTTCAATATACATATAGTAAGGAATAAGGTACATATACACACACATATGTATATATATAAGTTAGTAAAAATTGCTAGGAATTATTTTTGCAAATTTTTGCCTAGTGTTAAAGTTTGAAACGTAAGGAATTCGAGGGATTTTCAAGGAATCTTACATAGCGGGTGATAGAAGTTGAAAACTTGTGCAATCGAAGGATGGGAATTGTGAGTTCAAGGAAACGAAGGACGGAAATTGAAAGTTTAAGGAAACTAGGAGTAGAAATCGAAGAACACAGATATAATTATAGATAGAAAGTGGTCTCGAGATTTAGCTTAACTTCGGGAAGCTTAATTAAATAATAAGATTCCAATGGAAAATATAAGGGGATAATTTTGCACCCTTCGGTGATGAAGAGGTACAGGTGTTCGATCGGTATTCGTAGAAAGATCGTGATTTATTGACACGGTCCAAGGGAATCTCTAATGGTATGCCTAAATAAATAAACGCTCCGATTAAACGACAAGTATGGACTGTGTTCCCTCGCAATTCAATCGGAACCTGTCCGTTTGATTGATGCATTCCTTTAGAGATGATCTATCCACAAATTTGATAAGATTGAGAACGATGAAGCAGGTTTTTTGTGCTCGATAAACGAGTAAATATTCTGATTACACTCCCGAGTACTTATTTTATCATGGACTGATTCGCAGAAAAAATCTCAGTCCAATTAAAAAACTTACCTTCGTTCTTATACCTCTTGAGAAGATGAAAAATATTTTTTTTTTCTTAAAACCCATGATTAACCCTTTGAGTGCTATCGACGCATATATGCGTCTGACGGTAGTTACTCGTAGGGTAGTTACTTTTTGTTTTCTTCACCTTATAACCTTTTCCGTGGCCACAAGGAAAAAGGCAAGGTTGTTCGTAGGGACCATGGACGAAAATATGCGTTTGCTAATTTTTTCGATTTTTCGCTTACTGCAACGCGATTGTAAGTATACGACTAACAATACTCCGTCTCTAGCACTATTCCTACCACGACCGGTCAAATGACCGTTTTTAAAATTTCGATTAGAATTTCACATATACAACGTAATCGAATCGCCTTTAAATTTTATACTTTTCCTCAAATAAACCTATAATGCATTTTTCAATATTCAATTTTTTTTCATTGTTTAGTTTCCGAGAAAAATTTGTAGTCTGTTTTACGTGAGAATGTCGCGATAGGAATAAGTATACGTGAAGTGTCGGTAGGAATAGTGCTAGTGATAGCGCGCCGTCCCCTTGAAGCGCTTAGGCCAAAAGTGTTCAGTGCTCAAAGGGTTAAATTGATTTGCAATCTAATTTCGATTTAATCCGATGTGTTTACGTTCGTACGCGATGATTCATACGACGATCGATGGATCCATTCGGAGGTTCAAGCGACATTTATTTTCACTCGACCAGGGTATTAAAAAGTCGCGTGTGCTGGTGACGTAAAACGATCGTGGAAATATCTGGAAGCGAATGGTCGGTCGAGTACAATTTAAATTTATCGAATTTGTGCGCGCTATTCTAAGAACGAGACCGCGCCGGTTGTTCATGCAAAACGAGATGACGTGTACGCACCTCTGGAGTTTTAACGAGGCGCGAAAAATTATCGATTCGGTTGATCAACTTCCACGAATTCGAGGATCAAGGGAACGTAAAGCGCGAGGCGAAAATTGTTCGGATAAACGTGCCAACGGTTCGAACAATGCGAATTTTCAGCATCGACCGATGACGTTTTCTGGATTATAAAAAAAGATACGGGTCCTGGTTTTTGTTTAACGCGTTGACATTGGTCCGCCGAAATCTGAGACTGCTCGGTTACGTCATTTCTCTTCTTTCGTTATTAGGTCCGACACTATTTTTTTTTTTTTATTTTTCTTGCCATTGTACTGTAGGGATCGTTAAATCTTACGTAAACCATTTGACGTTTCTTTCCCTCCAACTTGACCATTTTTTTTTTAACTCAAATCACTCTGCATACGCGTACAGAAATCTTTCGGTTTATTTTTCATAAATAAAATACCAGAAATCCCTATAACAAATTAACCCCTTCCCCCCTCCTCATTATACCCTATTGCTTCAACTATTAAAACACTACTGTCGTCCAGTAGATTCAACTTGAGTATTCTCAGTGTGTCCTTGCATTCTCGCAGCGCTCAAATAGCAATCTTCGAATAATTTGAAACGAATCTTCCTTCCCTTCGGGGATAACAACTTCGTTAATAATCATATCATGAAGATACTAATTCGCAAGTAATTCAAAACCAACCTGTACCCGTTCCAAGAACAATACAATTTCGATAACGATGTTTACCAACGTAGTGAAACGACGTCGTCGATGCGCCACATAAGCACGATTGACATTAAATTTACGGACATTTTTCGTACATCTATTTCTTATATACATGTACTAAAAAATAGGTATACGTCATACAGAATTTTAAATTGCAGTGTTGAGAGGGAAACAGATGTTCATCGATAAAAGTTAATAAAAACTGCTAAAAATGACAGTAATTGTTTTTGCAAATTTCGCTCGTGGAGACTTAACCCTTTTAGTGCCAGGCATTTTACGGAGTACATGCGAAGAATGCCACGAGCCGATTTGATGTGCGCGCTTATATGAATAGCTTTATAAAGAACAAAATTCCGATCGTTAACTTTTTTCCCCTGTAACCAATAGTGAGGATAGGGCCCCATCGAAAATATTTCGTTAGGCCTACAGCAAATCTTTGAGTAAGCGGTTTAGGTATAAATTTTCGGTTTCTGCGAATCGACCGATCTATCGGCCCTAAAAGGCACTAAAAGGGTTAAATTCCGTTTCTTCGACATCAGTTTGAATATCAATTCGAATCAACTTTGCATCTATTTCAGTTCAAAGTTCAACCGCGTGTACTTTGCACTTTCCCATATTTTAACGTTACGCTTATTCTAAATTCCGTTTCTTCGACCACGTTTATGAAAGCATGAATTTGCATAAAACCTAGTCGGCCAGACTAAATATGACAGATCGCCGATCGAACGTGTTTCCTATTCGTGACGGGAATCGCAACGGTGAAACCGAGGCCCGCGCTGATCGCAGTTGACGAGCTACGAAAACCACCCCACCGCGATGCGCAGCTGACCGCCGCCATCTTGATCCCCCGTAATCCGGCTGGAAATTTCACCACGATATCGGCGCAGTTGTTTATTCGCACTTCTCCGTCGGATCCCCCTCTAAAGTCCGTCGTCGGTCGAGCGATAAGCGGATCGCGCGCGCCACGTGGGGAACGGTGTCCGTCACGCGCGCGCCCGCGCGCAAGGTGGCAGGGGCGGGCGGAACACGGAGAACAAGCGGGTTTCCGTGACGACACGCTCGGATTATATTTAGAGAAATAACGTCAGAGGAGCTCGGCGCGACGAGAGAGGCCGGCAAGCGGCCGATGAGCTTTCGACAGGCCAGACTGTTATGGAACTGTGTCGCGGAAACTTGTACTCGCGGCTTCTCGCGTTGATCTATGCTTGACAGTGTCTGATGGTGTCGGATGGTGTCTGATAGTGTCCGCTTCGATGCAACCGTTTCTCGTTCGATCATTCTTCTCAATTCTTCTCGGGTCCCTTGACGAAGAAAGTTAATCCTCCGTATACCGTGCCTGGGTCAACAATTATTTCGCTGTTTCGCGAGTGGTAACGAATACAATGTCTACGTTGTTTGTGCGTTTGCCTTGCTACACGCACAATTATTAATCCGCAATAAGAGGCGCCGAAGCAGACGACACAGCACAGAGGTCAGTCCCTTAGATTGTACTTGTGTTATCGATGAGATGGTCAGAAATGACTCCGGCACTCAAAGGGTTAAGGATTTGTTACCGATCTTTCTGTGTGTATTCTCAGCGGTGATGTTTTAATGCGGGTTAGGTTCGGGTTAGGTTCGGAGAATCGCTTTAATTGTGATGAAAGCGTCGTGGCTGCGATTGTGAAATGGTAGGGGGAAGGTTTGCATTTAGTTTGATCGCGATTGTTAGAGCTCTGGTGTTGTCGAACGAAGTATTAGATTTGTCTGCAATGATGCTGTTGGGAGAAGGACATTTTCTTTTTTGTTGTAATAGAGACGTTAGAGTCGAAACTGAAGTAAATTTGATGCGAGTATTCGGTGTTCGTGCTGGTGTATTTGCTAAACGAAACCAATGAAACGGTGATTGAAGTTGAAGAAAGATTTTTCGGTGCTACTACAAGAAGAATCGTTTCGCTGCTTTCTTTTTGACGACGTAGATGTAGAAGTCACGCTTTCGCAACATTTATGGCGCGGATCGATGCAGCGATCGATACTGCCCGCCTACATTCAAATATTTTATCCAATATTTCATCGTTTTTCAAGATGTATTAGAATATTCAGTGACTCCATTCGTTTAGTACCCTTTAAGAAACTTCTAAGCATTTTGCACAGATCTAGAGAAAATCTGATCTATTTTTTTCAACTACCTTCCAAACAACGTGTCACCAATTTAATATAATTATATATGATACTGTATGAATATAATAATTTCAATAATTTTCTTGGACGCGTCGATATTCTAGACAGAATGTTTCCGCTCATAAACGGCAGAGCAGCAACCGGATCGCATAATCGCGTCGATTAAATAAGAATTCACGCGAGCGAGGATGGAAATCCGCAGCTGGAAATGCACAGCGGCGCAATTGTGAGCCGCGTCGCGATGCTATCGGCGTCCAGCCGCGAATTAACATCGTTATTAGCCAACGCTGTTTAAGTGGACCTTCGACGGCGCGTTAATTCCTTGTAACACGCGTTTCAATGTTTAATATTCCCCTTTTATTGGGGCCCAAGTCACGCTAAACACAGTAGCCGTCTAAAAATATTTGCACGCCATCGCATTCTGTTAGAAATTGAATACAGCAATGTTACGAAGCAAAAATTAACCGAAAATCAGCTTTCTTTTAACGTACTTTCTGAAGGGTTTCTTCCAAGAACCCAAGCCACATCTTGCGATATAGAAAATAAGAAAACGTTAAGATACAGAAGGAAGAGGCTAAAGGATCCGGACGGGATCGTAGGAATTTCGACCACTGCGTTTGCTAGTCTCATGACAAAGCTGGTGAAGTTAGACAGAGTTGCATCTTCCTAAAGTATTTTAAATAAGAGCTTGTATTATTTTGTAATATTAAACCCCACTTACAATACATTTCCTTTCATATTCGTGTACAGAAACCGATTAACGGGTCCTGGATTATCCGAATATCCGAGTAATGACGTCGAGAAAAATTCATCATCCGAATAACCAAATTTTTCGTCAGAAAAAAATAAATATCCAAATAGGGATTGTAAAAATGGTCGAGGGCACAAAAAATTGCTGTTTTTCTTTTTTTCTTTGTTTATTATCTGGATTATTCGAATTTGCGAATAATGACGTCGAGAAAAATTCATCATCCGAATAACCAAATTTTTCGTCAGAAAAACTCGAATATCCGAATAGAGATTGTAAGAATGGTCGAGGGCACAAGAAATTGCTATTTTTCGTTTTTGCTTTGTTTATTATCTGGATTATCCGGATATTTTCAACCGCCCTGATAATTCTTTCGCTATACGGAATATTCGAATATTCGGTTTACTGGAATAATTAAATAATTCACACTCTCCTACCAGTTCTGTCGATTGGACATAAATATTTTATTTATTTTAACACAAACACGTGAACGTGTAAGCTCTGAAGCGAAGAATCGTGTTACGCAGAATTAACGATGCTTTTCTGGGTAAACTTTTAAAACGTTTCATTTCAGACGTCGTCGAACGTCTTCGAAATTTCATTTTGATAACTCTTAACCAAACTATTTTGGTACGGTTAAATATTTAGTATTATGGAAACTGGGTGCGCCAAAGTTTCTGCTTGTGGATTTCCGTGGAAATGTTTTTAAGCGTCGATTTCCTGAGAATGTACGCGTGTGCACGTGTATATTTGGTTGTTTTTCTGATACGATGTTTTATACACAGAACTCTCCAAGTGTTTTTCCACGTTGTTTCATTTTAAAACATTCCCGAAACAAAGTGGAAAATGTTCCTGAGGGTATTTTTAACTTTCCTTGCTTCTGCCGCGAACGATTCCTTCGAACGTTATCTTTATTGATGGTCGTTCGAGAGATACAAATTGTATAAACGTCGCTTCGCGACTCTAAGTTACCCGTCGTAAAAATATTAATTTGTAAGAACTTCAATAAGAACTTTGTGCATTCGCGTCTGTTCCAGGAACAGAGAAGTCTGAAGGCTGGCGACCTGTCGCATCAGGAAAGCAATAACATGGCTGCGTCCACGATGAAGTTGCAGAGCGACTCCTTCAGTTCAGAGAAGGTAAGAAAACGTGCAAGAAGATTATGCTAACGGTCTTTTAACCATTGTTCCAAAAATGCATTGTTCGAAAATTCTTAACGTAACAATTTTCCTACAGTACGAAGCTCCTAGCTGGAATAATAATCCTTATGTTATTGAAATATAATCCTATAAAATAATCCTTATATTATTAAAATTCAACCCTATAATAATTCTTTTTCGCATGTTTCACAAGTATTTCCAGTTAACGACTAAATCAAACATACTAAAAAATAAGAAACAAAATTAGTAAAATAAAATTCTATATTTCATTTTTCTCCGCAAAGAAATTCAATTTTGATCTCATCTAAGTCAAAAACTAAAAAAAAAAAGGAACTTAGTATATGATTATTTTACCTCCAGGTCTAATTAATGAACAAACTAACTAAAGTCTGAAAATTTGCGAAACTATCATTTGACGACTAACAGTCGCCTCACGAGCACAAAGGGTTAAAACCTGTGGGTGGATTCAAACTTTTGGCCGGCAGTGTATATTTGCCCGTCGGTTTGGCACACGTGTAGGCCACGGCCGCGTTCCGACGCTTTTTCGCGCGTTCACGCGCGCCGCCGTGAAAAGTGGGATCCACAGATTTAAACGGTGACCAGCTTGCCGACCGCGTTCAGTGTTCCTCCATTTCTCGACCGGTAACCTCACTCTTTCTCTCTTTCTCACACTGTGCACCGGAAGACGAAAGCCGCGGGATGCGGAAGTGTAGCCTGGACTCCAGAATGGTAGCCATTACTCCGAATTCTTCTAATACGCTGTGTACAGTTCCGAAACTTGGAAAAGCTTCTCGGTTTATAATTTTCTGGCTGGTTTTCTTGTAAATCGGAATACACGTGGAACTATTAGAAATGAAAATCAACTTTTTGTGAAATTTTGGTATACGGTATACGTCGTAGTTCTTTAAAAAATATTCTCGACAGGTTTATTTTTAAGCAAGAAGTTCGGATAATCGACGTTCCACCGTGGTAGTTTCATGTATTGTATTTTCGACTTTTGAGCGAGGCATTCTAAATCGTTTGGTTTTTTGTTTTTTTTGTTTAAATCTTTACGGTACTCAGGATGCTTGTTACTTCAGAATTTTTAAGGCGATTGTTCTTTGATTGCTTTTTAATAAGCTTTGGAATAATTGGAAACGAGCGGATGTGACTGTGCCGTGCTTGTCGCGTTACGTAGTGTTACAGAAATAATAAAGATAGGAACGGACACGACACGGTCGTGATAATTCAATGAGACGCCAAGTTGTGCGACAGGTCTAACGCCAACCAAGAATTAATAGTGTCCTTTGTGTCCTGTAAATTGTTTTCGAGCCACTTGGAAGCTTCGTACGACCGAAGACTGATTTCGTTCCAATATTATCCTTCGCCCTTGCATCACTAATTATGAAAAAAAAGAGAAGCATCTAAACCTACTACTAACTATCAACTACTAACTAATGGACATAAATAATCCGCAACACTACTCGTTGCAGAGCGTATGCGATGCACAACAAAGTGTTAATTAAAAAGCACGAGGATTCCAACAAAACGTTTCTTCCGCCTTTCAGAAAGCCATGGCGGCGCAACAGCAACGACAAACGGTCACCTCGACCGGGATCTTCAACCACGAGAAGCACATATCCGCGGCTAGTTCGCAGTCGAGCATCACGATCGCGTCGAAAGGCGTCACCTCGAAGTCGTCGATGCTCACCGCAGCCAGCGCGGTGAATCAACTGATGAACGGCATAAGGCCGGCCGAGGACGAGCTTCTCTCTCTGCCTTTGAACGATTTGGATCTCCTCTGCTCGAAATCGAACCCCCAGGACGTCGACAGGGCCATCGCCAAGTACTCCAGCTTCCTGGACAACTTCGTGGAACGGTTGAAGGCGAACGACGGCAAGAACGGCAAAGCGCCGTTGTTGTTGAACAGAGTAAACGAGATAATCAGGAAAGCCTGGGCGGTGCCCACTCACGGTCATGAGCTAGGCTACACCCTTTGTAACACCCTCAGAACGAGGGGCGGTCTCGACCTGTTGATGTCCAACTGCATAGCCAGCGACAAGGAGCTGCAGTTCTCCTCGGCTAGGCTGTTGGAACAGTGCCTAACCACGGAGAACAGGGCGCACGTGGTGGAGCACGGGCTGGAGAAGGTGGTGAACGTGGCGTGCGTGTGCACGAAGAATGCCAACTCGGTGGACCACTCCAGGGTCGGCACCGGGATCTTGGAACACCTATTCAAGCATAGCGAGGGCACCTGCAGCGACGTGATCAGGTTGGGCGGGCTGGACGCCGTTCTGTTCGAGTGCAGGAAGAACGACGTGGAGACATTGAGACATTGCGCCGGGGCTTTGGCCAACCTGTCGTTGTACGGTGGCGCGGAGAACCAAGAGGCCATGATCAAACGGAAGGTGCCCATGTGGCTGTTCCCTCTGGCCTTCCACAACGACGACAACATCAAGTACTACGCCTGCCTGGCGATTGCCGTGCTGGTAGCCAACAAGGAGATAGAAGCAGCGGTGCTGAAGTCCGGCACCCTGGACCTAGTCGAGCCTTTCGTTACCTCGCACAACCCGTACGAGTTCGCCAAGTCGAACCTGGCGCACGCCCATGGTCAGAGCAAGAACTGGCTGGAGAGGCTGGTGCCGGTGCTGAGCTCGAAGAGGGAGGAAGCCAGGAATCTGGCGGCCTTCCACTTCTGCATGGAGGCTGGCATCAAGAAGCAACAGGGCAACACGGAAATCTTCCGCGCGATAGGCGCCATCGAGCCGCTGAAGAAGGTGGCCAGCTGCCCGAACGCGATTGCCTCGAAGTACGCGGCGCAGGCGTTGCGTTTGATCGGGGAGGAGATCCCGCACAAGCTCAGCCAGCAGGTGCCTCTCTGGTCCACGGAGGACGTCCGGGAGTGGGTGAAGCAGATCGGATTCGCGGAGTGCGCGCAGAACTTCGTGGAGAGCAGGGTGGACGGCGACCTGTTGCTGCAACTGACGGAGGAGAATCTCAAGGAGGACATCGGCCTGACGAACGGGATCAGACGGAGGAGGTTCACCAGAGAGTTGCAGAACTTGAAGAAGATGGCCGACTACAGCAGTCGAGACACGGGGAACCTGAACAGCTTCTTGCAGTGTATCGGTCAGGAGTTCTCGATATACACGTACAGTATGCTCAACGCTGGCGTTGACAAGGACTCAATCAGGAATCTGTCCGAGGACCAGCTGCTTACCGAATGCGGCATCGCGAACAGCATTCACCGGCTGAGGATACTGGACGCCATTAAGAATATGCAGCACAATCAGTTGGGCTCGTCAGAGTGCGAGTCGCCGGACAAATCCTTGGACGTGTTCGTTAGTTATAGAAGATCGAACGGATCTCAGTTGGCCAGCCTGTTGAAGGTCCATTTACAGTTGCGAGGTTTCTCTGTGTTCATCGATGTTGAGAGGCTGGAGGCTGGCAAGTTCGACAATAACCTGTTGCAAAGCATCAGACAGGCGAAACACTTCCTCCTTGTGCTTACGCCCAAGGCTTTGGAAAGGTGTATACAGGACAGCGAGTGCAAAGACTGGGTTCACAGGGTAAGTTAGGTTACTTGGAGGTTTGCCTTCTCGAAAACGAGTACTTCAGTCTTGGGAAACGACTCATGTTGCGTTGACGGTGTTCACAGGAGATCGTAGCAGCTCTACAATCGCAGTGTAACATAATTCCCATCATAGACAACTTCCAGTGGCCGGAGCCTGAAGAACTTCCTGAAGACATGCGTGCAGTTTGCCATTTTAACGGTGTACGATGGATCCACGACTACCAGGATGCTTGCGTAGACAAGCTTGAAAGGTGAGCTTTGAAACTTCATAAAAATTTTAGGTAACTAAACATTCGTCTAATAGACCACCAATTCCTGTCAGTTTTACAAATTCAAGATCTGTCAAGGTCGTTTATCATCTGCCAAGATTGCAAACGCTAATTTTTTACTACTTTTCTATCTTGTCATTAAAATATTATATTATTTCCCTTAAATTACGCTAATTTATTTGAGATGGATAAAGAAAATATAAAAATATACATATTTTTAATTCGTAGTCTATGAGTCGAATAATTAATTATTGAATAACACTAACTTAAATTTAGTTATCTAGGATTAATAAACAACTTTTCAAATTTAAAGTGTGTTTTATTGTTCCTTGTTCGTTTGAGATACGAATGTTTATGAATAGTGTATCTCCCATGCATGTTTATGAATCCTAGGGTTAAGCTAAAAATCGGAAATGTTTCGATTTTCAGGTTTATGCGAGGCGAGATACCGGTCAGATCAGATATTCCAAGAAGCATCGCGACCAAGGACGTGACACAGCCGAACACACCAGGTAACACAAACATTCGACAACCACCAAGCTACCAGCGTATGCACAGTAATGAGAGCAGGGGTAGCGATAAAGATTCGACAGGGGGGCGAGATTGACTAGAGGGCCCGCCCACAGCCATACCGAGCAGGTAGCTATCCGTTTGTAAGAGAATAAGATCTCTGGTTCGGTCGATCAAGACTCTTGATAAAGTTTGGGGTGCGACACAACATCTAACGCAATTGTTTTTCTTTCATGCAGCCAGGATTAACAATCGCGCTAAAGACAATCGATCACGACTAGGTCAGTCGAGGAAATTTAATTTGTTTTTTTTTTCTGTTCATTCATGTTGTAATTGGTGTCAGTTTATATCGGTGTCTTATCAAATCGTTCTTGATGTTGTCTGCTTATTTGGTGTTATTGTTGTATTTTGTTTTAATTTGTATCATTTATATTGCGCCTATACAGTGTACGCTTAGATGTAACTAACCCTAGAATGATTTCTTAAAAGTTCACAAGCTAGGCTTCGCGTGCTTATGATGCATAATTTCAGAATAATGATAATGGAAAGAATCATTCTAGGATAAATCGATCAATTTGTGTTGGATCTAAAAACAGAACCATGTTTCATTAATGCCAATCTCCTAACCTAAGATAATAAAACTGGAAATAGGGGCTGCATGATTGCTGTTGTGCTAGTGATTTACTGTACCATAATATTTGTATCCGTTTTGTTAACCCTTTGAGTGCTAAATACTCCCGGTCGAACTGCTCCGCGTGGATGGCGCTCTATTAGCAATAGCTCTAAATGGGAGTGAGGAAAAATCAACAAACGCGTATACGCGTCCATAGTTCACACGAGTAGCTTTCATCAGAGACGCATGTACTCGTCCATAATCCGCGCGAGCAACTTTTGCCAGAGACGCGTATACGCGCCCATAGTTCACACAAGTAGCTTTCGTCAGACACATATATGCGCCCATAGCAGTCAAAGGGTTAATCCCGATTATTCCGGTCTGATGATTATTTTCGTTTAAATTACAGGCTTAGAAAATCGTCGAGTCCGTCCCGTTGGTTAATGGGCTTAACGCCTACATCTACGCGATTGAAGTTCATCCATACGCATCCTGGAGGAAGTCCAGTACCGCGAAGGCCTCCGCGTCATCCCTCCTCTCCATCCGCTAGATCTCGTTCGTTGGAGCTGTTAGATCAGGACGAAAAGAAATCGATCTCCCCTGTTAGAGAACCAGAAGCACAGGCGAGGCCGAGATCCAGAAGCTTGGACGGCTTGTTGGATGAAGACGGTATAATGCCAGACATGAAGACTGAAGAATCGCCTGAGCTAAGTCACGAAAATGAGATTGACCCTAAAATGTCCCCCGAGACATTGGAGAGGCTATCCGAGAACAAAGTAGAGGACAGCCTTGTTCAAATTCTATCGCGAGGGGCAGAGAACAGAACGGAAGAAGGATCAATCAGTAATCTTGATCTTCAGAGTTCTAACGATCGAAAAGCAACGAGGTCGAGCGAGGTTCAGAATCCAATACCAGTTCCTAGGCAACGCATGAAGATAGCTACGGAAACAAAATCGGAGCTGACCGACCTTGTGCCACAAGAAGAGGTTCAAAAATCGTCTAGTCTTGAGGGGAACAGCGACAAGGAGGAGCAGCATCCACCTGCAAGACCCCCGAAACCAAATCGTTTCGTGAGCGTAGACACAGCACTGTCAACAGTAACCTCGAGCATAGAGAAGGAGGAAGATTCTCGAGTAAATTCAGAGGACGCTGTTGATCCTTGCGTTGGTAACGCAGAGTTAACAGAACGATTGGTAACAACGGGTAACGATAAATCGACACTGCTCAAAGCAAAAAGCTGTGGTGCGGGGCTAGATTCTGATGAGAGCATCTCATCCAACGAGTACAAGCCCAAGTCGAGGGTGCAAGGCTCGTTACTCTCGCTTCCAACGGGAGCCGAGCCCAAACGAAAGAAAAACTTTATGGATAAATGCGTGAACAAAGTGCGGTCTTTCATGAGGAAGTAACTTTCGTTTAGTTACAAAGGTGATACAAAGACTTGTTATTTAATTTTACGATGATTATTTGTAGTATATTAATCCGTTGTCGGATCGAGCTTGGTGATTCCTACCATTCGACGTTTCGCAACCAAGCGAGACGTATATACTCGCTTGTCGTTCAAACTGTTTTTCTGTTCTGTATTAAGAGAATTTAATTGTTTTCGACGTATACAGACCGCGATAAATAGTATTTCCTTTCTTTATTTTTTATTTGAACGATGTGTATCGCTTAATTAATGTACATATTTAGGATGTTTAAAGGAAAGAAGGGAAAAACAAAATAAAATATAAACTTTTGAACGTCAGCTTATTACTAGCCGTGAGTAAACATAATATTTGACAAATGTACAGCGAATAAAAGATGGTCGTGAAGTATCATGACAGCAGTCTCACAAATCTGATAATTTCACCACTGTACAATGACAGGCAGCATAAAAGTGTAACTGATGTTGTGCCTATTGCAAAGTGTCTTCTTAGATGTTCAGAATTAGGAGATGCGAAATTTTTCTCCGATATACACAAAAGCGTAGCCTGCTTTTTCAGGTGGCTTTTATATTTCCTTATCAAATTGTATTATATATATATATATAAATATAAATATACATACACATGTATACAGGGTGAAAAATATAACTTGATTTTCTTCATTATTTCAGCTATTTCAATAGATACGAACAACTTATATTTGCAAAATTTGTACAAGTATCGAAGGTACCAAATTTTTTGATATTTGATAGAGCACAACTTTTACAGATAAAATTCATTCATATCCCTCGAAATAGTTGAAATAATTGAATTCATCAAGTTATATTTTCCCTGTATATATATTATGGACGCGTAGATAGGTAGCATTGTTATTTGTACTACTATTTTTTAGTCGGTTTTTTAGGATACCATAAAGTAACGATCCACTTGCAACACATGCTGCGAGTGATGGCAACTAACAAAGGAATTTTAACGTAACAACCGGTTACTCTATATTTTATTATTTAATAAGCGTTTTTACTGTATCACTTTTAATTATTGTTAATTTACATAAGTAGCAAGTTCGAACAAAATCCGTACGAAGTGAACCTTACGAAGCTTCGACATGTACTATTTTAAGATCCTGCCGCAGAATCAAGAAATGTATATCTTACCAAAGTTTCGTAAAGTAAACGTAAGAATTTTATCAAAAGTTTGAATGTTTCCCATAAAATAAATTTTATTCAACAAACTAGTACCAGCATAATTTGTTATTAACAACATACAAAAATACAATGCCTTTATTAATTACATTTAAATATTATCAATTGAAAATCATTAACATTTTTTCTTATTAATTACTGTCATTTTATAATATTTACATAGTAAAATGAAGACAATATAATAAAACAGTGTGTGTCATTACAATAAAAGTATAAAACGTACAATACTTCAGGTACGATAAAATAAGTTACAATTTTACCATATAAATCCTAAGAATTAAATTACATCATTTATTTATAACATCGTCCCTTCCTCTGAGTCGTCGCATTAAAATCATATCTCGAATCATAAGAGTCACACGGTGTGCATGATACGCTAATAGCACAGAATCCTCAAAAAATTGAACTATGTATGCTTCGGTTGCCTCTTGTAATGCTTCGAGTGCAGAACTTTCTACTCTAAGAGCAATTTACAAAATTTATATAATATTCAAAAAATATTATCACAGCTTTCAAAATTGAAATATTAAAAACTTTACCTATATATACCATGATTTGGAAATAAATCAAAAATAATTTCTCTAACTAAACGGCAAAACGGTGCTTTTGGTATAAGCAGCTTTGTAATTTTCCTTAAATGTCGAATTTCTCGTAAAGCACGCATTTTACGTTTGCGTTTGTGGATTGAAACATTAACCTGAAAAGAATTCCAAATGATAATATTCTAAGCGTAATGATTGATTTATCAGTAATTAACTAATTTAACGCTTTTTATGCGGATCTTGTCACATGATGATCATTATCGTGTTCGGACTTGCCATGTGAAATGCCTCGGTAGGTAAAGCAAAAGAAATTAGTACAGTTTACATGGTTGTTCATGCTACAGCCAAATTGAAATAGGGAAAGAAATAACAGATGTCTTATAGTATCGTACTGTTTTAAGATTAGTCATACCACTGTATGAAGAATACCCGTTATTTCTATCTCCATCTCTCAATTCCCCCCACTATACCCACGGAGGAATTTCGGATGGTAACGTCAGTTGTACACCAACAGATTGTAAGAATGGTTGCTTACTATGCGTCTATAAGAAGTCCAAGCAGAGGAATGCGAGTGTGATTGGTGCCTAATATGCCACTTCGCTTTAAAGTCGTGTGGCCACCGATCGCACACATTGAGCTCATTAGCTGACGCGTTCGTGATCGGCTACGAATCTTCTGCGTAACAATGAAGGCTTTTTCGACGAAAAGGCAATTTAAAAAAAGGATCTATTTCTTCATAAAAAAAAAAAACGAAAGCAAATGCAAACAGTGTTATTTACTAAACGTTTTGATAAATAAAATATCCTCAGTTCGTATAAGAATGTGTAACTTTCCTTTAATATATCTTATATTTCTTAAAGCTCGAAGTGACCATCTCGCAAGACTTCTCGTAAACGCACAGTAGTTAAAATTAAACGAAATAAAAAATGACAGTAGAAGAATTATGAATTTTAATTTTAATGAAAAATTTTAGAGAACATGTTATAAATAGGAGTTTTCTTGTTAATTGTAGGAACCTCGATATTTGTAAGCATTTAAAATTTTTCACGTAACTATCCAGGTATATAGGCTAAAAAATTATACATTGAACAGCAATTTCAAAGATATGTATGTAAGGAGATACTTTTATTCAGAGCTATGTTCAAAATGCATCAACTAGAAATGGATTTTAACGACACCTGTAACCTAAAACTTAAAACAGTTCGAACGCATCGAAGTTGATACACATACGGCCTTAAACAAAATGTTATTTCTTTCATTAAACAAGATTTCTACAGTAGAAATAGTCTCGTTTTGAAGCTCCGCACAAAAAGTGTTAAAAATGTTCAAGTGTTATTACATATTTTGAGATATATTGATTAGAAAGAATCTCTTAAAAATATACATACATTAGCTTGGTCCCCGCGTGATGTTTTTGAAATATTACTTGGTCTAAAATAGTAACATCATATGTTTTACAAATTATATATATATATATGTGTATATATATTACAAACAGTATTAACGTGCATGTTTCATATACTGTTTATATTAATAACATTCAATACAATACTTTATATAAAAAATGATAAACAAATTTTTCGAAAATACTACACTCCTATAAAAGTTAATTTTATACAAATTGTTGTAAACGAATCCTAGTGTTAAAATTTCACAAAAAATTTTATTTAACGTACTAATTTGTTATACGAAACCTAAAATACAGTTGACATAAAAATAACCTTCAACTAACCTGGATTTTGGACGCACCATTTTTTGTATTCACCGCTTAAACTACAATATACTTAAATCTTAAACTCTTTTTATCACCACTAATACACTATATCTCATTTAAGTAAAACAATAAGTCAAGAAAAGTAAACATAACTACTTAGATTAGATAGTTTTATCGTTGGCTCTACAAGGTAAAAAATTTGGCGGGAACTTAATTATATAGTTGAAGTAAGCCACGTGCTGAAGTTCCCTCTGAAGTACGCCATTTCAACATATACTCTATTCTTCGACACACACTGTGATGCTAGACTGAGGACGGGAGTTCTCGAGAACACCCCCTTCCGCTGCGTACCCAACCGCAGGAGACACGTGTACGTGAGCTCAGCATTTCGGACGACTTCGGGAAATCGAGAGAGAAAACAAATGAAAGTCTTCCTCTCTCGCTCTTGAAGCACTAAAAATTCATATGCATAATTCTATTTGAATTTTTTTAAATAGTCAAACCGTAGATACAACTTCGAATTATAGAAATAACAGCTATAAAAATTCTCAAATCAATTTACGAATGTTATATCATACCATTTTATTCCTTTCTTTTTAATTAATGCTTTATTTTTTTTACACGTTGCAGTTCAATAAATGTGTGCGTACATACACATACGGTTAAGCATTAGCAAATTATAGTGGCATACAATAATTATACAATTTATCTTTTTGTAATACATAAAATCATTTTTAAATTTCCCGCATATCTAAACCATTTTAAAAACGTTAATGGTGCCATCTCTCCAAAAAGTGTCCAAACTGGTAGCAAACATTTATCGACAAGTAAGTAAAAGTGGTAACTGACTTTGATGAGGTCTGCCATCTATCAAAAAAACCCGCAAACAACTCGCACAATTTTACCGACAATAAAAAAAGAAGGAGAAAGAAAGACATTGCTGTGCCATCTACCCAGGAGTCGCCGAAACATCTCGCTCATTTTTGCCTACAGTAAAAAGAGACAGGGGAAGACGACAATATGCATGCAATCTTTTTTTATAATGTTTATGCTTGCATTCTTTCTACTTTCTGCAATTTATTTTGATACTAATTTTTCAAGGGTTTTATTTCGTCATTTTTGAAACATAAGTGTGTTTGTAGTACGCAAATTAAGTAAAGAGATAAACGAAGAAAGTGATTTTAAATTTTCGCGCATAAATTAAGAAACGATAGTTTGCGGCTCCATCTATTGAAGAATGATTGAAACTTTTAACGAAGTAGTTCTATTGTTTATGGTATAGATGGAGCAGCTATGTCATTTTTCGCTGTCTCTTTTTATTGTTGGTAAAAATGTGCGAGTTGTTTGCGGGTTTCTTTGATAGATGACAGACCTCATCAAAGTCAGTTACCACTTTTACTTACTTGTCGATAAATGTTTGTTACCAGTTTGGACACTTTTTGGAGAGATGGCACCATTAACGTTTTTAAAATGGTTTAGATATGCGGGAAATTTAAAAATGATTTTATGTATTACAAAAAGATAAATTGTATAATTATTGTATGCCACTATAATTTGCTAATGCTTAACCGTATGTGTATGTACGCACACATTTATTGAATTGCAACGTGTACAAAAAATAAAGCATTAATTAAAAAGAAAGGAATAAAATAGTATGATATAACATTCGTAAATTAATTTGAGGATTTTTATAGCTGTTATTTCTATAATTCGAAGTTGTATCTACGGTTTGACTATTTTAAAAAATCCAAATAGAATTATGCATATGAATTTCAGCACTTCAAGAGCAAGAGAGGAAGACTTTCATTTGTTTTCTCTCTCGATTTCCCGAAGTCGTCCGAAACGCCGATCTCACGTACACGCGTCTCCTGCGGTGGGTACGCAGCGGAAGGGGGTATTCTCGAGAATTCCCGTCCTCAATCTGGCATCACAAGGCACACATACTTTTGAACGTTAGAATAAGCTGTGTGGGAAAGGAATTGTATTTTATACACGTGAACATGCAACAAGTGGCGGAGTGACAACGGAGTATGGTGGTTCATTCCGAAAATCAAAATATGTGATAAAAAGCTTTGATAAAGTTAATTGGTGAATAACAAAAAAGTATTAATTGAATATTACATAAAAGAATAACTTTTTATTGACGATCTTATATATGTACACATGATTACCAAAATATACAACTATCTTTCACATATTTAATATTACGTAATAATATAATTATGTGTATCTTTATAATTTAACTACCTTTTTCAACTGTACTTTTTTGACATATTTATTTATAAAGTTTGTTTTATTTTCTTTTTTTTTGTCCATTGATTCTGTTAATGTATTTAATGTGTCTAAGTTTTCAAGAGATGGTAAACTAACAGATTCTGTAATTGGTGCATATGTTTTTTTATTATTTTCTTCCTTTTTAGAGCATTTCTTTTTTGTCCATTGTAGAAACTGATTACACTTTTTGTTGTTTTTTGCATTATCTATGTTGGAAAATTCAGAATTTTCTCCATCATCTTTCAGCTGAAGTTTTTGTATTTCTAAAGACTCTGTATATTTGGTATCTTCTTCATGTATTTTACTGTTATTGGTTGTATCCAACTTACTATGGTCTTCCTTTACAGAAGAAATGCTTACACTTTCTTTTGTGATATGTGGAGTTTGTACAGAATCTCTCAATTTTCCCCAAAAATCATACAATCCAACTCTATTGTAATCCAATATAAACATATAATTCAGTTGTGGAGGTAACTGACATTTCTCGTACAAACATGGTATAATTTTTCTTTGCTTTTTATCTAATTAAAGCAACAATTGAAACACAAAATTAAAATTATGCAATACATATTGTGTAATAAAATAATATAAAAACTTACCAATGCTTAATGCCTGAGCATAGTTCAGAAAAAATTTATTTGCTGAACTTTTAAAAAAATTAGATGATACTATGATAATTAGTCTATTACAGCGTTCTGATATCAGTGTCATTACAGCTTCATGTTCAAATGTAACCCCACCAATTAAATCACGATCTTTTAAACAAAGCTAGAAATCATATTTTACTTATAACTTATTATTTTTATATACATTAAATCAGCAATAATGTTTTACCTTTAAATTGTGTTGGTTTTCTAGTTTATCCACCATTTCAGTGGCAAAGTTAATATCTTCATCAGCATATAACAAAAAAGCATCATAATATTGATTTTCCAATCCTTGCCTTAGCCTATGAAGATCATCTGTTAAGAAACAGAGATAATTGATGGTTTTTAATCAATAATATGATACCATATTTTGCATATTACTTACCTACTGTAAGAACCTTTTTATCAATGTCATTTTCAATTACTTCTACTGATGTTTGAGCCTTTTGTAATTGTTCCAAATATCTCTCAGCATCTTTTTCTACAATATGTATAAAATATGACAAAGAAATTATTTAAAACAAGGTATTTACTAAAATTATATGTTGAAGTTAAATATTATTATCACAAACCAAATAGTTCCAATGTGTCATCCAAAATATCCCATCTATCAATTTCTTCTAATACAGTTTGAAAATCCTTAAGTGTAATATATTTTTGTTTTTGTTCCCAAGTTGTTAAAATATATCCAGATGGGTCTGGATGTGATGTCAACAATGGCATCATTTCTCCACTTAATTTGCATAAATGTGCGAGGCCCCTCCAATCCCTAAACATTAAAAAATCTTTTTAACACTTCAGGTGTCATTGTTTACATAGTAAAAATGAAACTTTAAAAACAATTTTTAAGACTAACAAAATATTATTAAATACCTTGGTAAACCATTTTCAGATGGTATAACTTTTGGAGGATTTAATAACGTTGAAATAACTTGTTTAGATTCGGCAGATAAAGCAACAAGTGGTACTGTTGACAGATCAACTGTCATTTTTTATATCTTATCTAACCTCAAATTATTTGTATCAACTGGATTATTTTAATTGTTCGTTAAGCACTAATATATATCATGTATCTTAAATTATAACAATGAAGTGATATCAAAAATATGTAAAAATATAAATTAAATTATTTAACATTAAATGCTTTTCTTATTATAATTTTATTTATATCGAATATAAACATCTTGCACTTATAAATTTTATCATTTCATTATCACTGAAGTTATTTATTTTACACACATTATAGTGATATTCCATTTAATTTCTTTTTTTAAATATTATTACTATTATGCTATGTTTAAAAACAGATTATTATTTACAAGTTTATTCCAAAAACATTTCTAAGAATTTGTGAAATATAACACTGTATCGACCAATCAAAGTTTGGCTTTCAATAAAATGAAAAAAATTTAATAAATGTTAAACATTTAATTATTTAATTATTTAAAATTTTTCAAGAATGAAAGATCTATACAAAATGTTAAACAACTGTTTAAAATGTAAAAAATGCACTCAAGTAATTTTATTCGTCGATATGGAGAACAGAAAAGTAATGACAACCAAAAAAGTTATTAAAAAACAGTTTAAAAAACGATCAAAGGCTAATCATTTTTAAAATTGCAAAATGTATAAAAGATATTGTAAAATATACATTTATCGTGCCAAAAGTTTCAAATAATGTGCAGAAAAAGATTATCGATCAAATAAATACATTACAAGAGAACTAGGGTAAAATCGACTGAAAATTATAAATTAATTCACAAGTAGACCGTGACGGCGCTTCTGGCGCCAGTAATTGTCACTTTTCCGTTGACTCTCGTGTGAATTTGTGTGAATATTTCTCAGTGTTCTTTCGCGAATTCAGTGATGTTTTAACTGTTGCTTGTAAAATATGTTGATTGGTTATACACAAAAGCATCGCAGTATATTTAAGTAAGGTACGACAATTAAATATCCTTTTTCAAATGACTTTAGTAGAGGTTAACCTTTCGTTTGACATTTTTTTAACGTCATAATTATTCTATTTAAAATGAACTTTATACTTTAAAATGTATTATTTGTATATGTAAAAGTAATAGACTTTAATTTTGTATTCATTAATAAATGTCAAACAATTATTATAATTATTGCGTATTTTGTGTAAATGCGTGCGCAAGTTTCGATTTCGATTCAACGTACTGTAACGACTTTACGATTATAATTTTCGAAATTTGAATATAATACATATTTATTTACCTTTGCCTATAGAAAAATCATTCTATAAGTGAATACAAATAAGAATTGTGTAAGCCAATTGTTAATCAAAACAATTTAAAATTGTTTCAGTGTTATTAGTTTAAATCATTCTGTTATATATAGCATTGAGTCTAACGGTTTCTAAAACAATTTTTCCTTTTATGTTTTGCATTATTATTATCATTATCATCATCATTATCATCATCATTATCATCATTCATACATTTTATTGAGATATCAGTACATGGTTTCATATTTTTGATTTTTATTTTTTTACATCTATTATTTGTTTTCCAAATTTGACTAACCAAAAATTTTCATGTTTCAGTGTTATATAACAGTGAGTGTATACATAAAAGATGACTGATCCAAAGCCATCAGGAATAAGACCACCATCAAAAATTGGTCGACCATGCAGCAATTTACCACCAAGACCTGCAGTTCCGCCATCACCCCCAAGACCATCAATGAGTGAGTGTTTAATAAACCTTTGTATTGAGTTATATATTTTCATATATTACATAGTATACGCATGCATTAAAAAGATTCATGATAAGGTAAAGCTATCACACTGAGATAGCATCTAATCATCCAAATACATCTTTCATTTATGTCATCAAGACCTGCATTATATTTGTATCATTAAAAATACAAAGATCATTAAAGCAAAATTGTTTCTTTGGTTTTCACAATACTCTGCTTTATGAGCAGAGGAGAAGAAGAAGAAGAAAGAGGAGATGAATCAACTTAAACAACTCTGTTTATAGTTTGCATTAGTGGCAACAATAAAATTTGACGAATCGTTAAATGCGATTTATACCCAGTACACGCGTGTATTGATCGAGGAAACGATACAAATAAAGGGTTAGACCGGTTCGAAGCTCAACGAGGCTCCGTTAATTCCCCACGCGGCGTAAACGAGTACGCCCACGGGACCCTGAGACAAGCGTGAACGAATGCTTTTACAAGCCCGAACTCGTGAACTTCTCGTGAGTCGTTCTTCCACCTTTCAACGTAACACATCTCGTCTGAACGATCTGGTAAATATACCGACTTCTTATTAGAGAACGCCGCGATTGTTATCAAGCATCGTGAACGGTTTGTTTCATTGAAGAGATCATTTGGTACAGTAAAGCGGAATCATACCTAATTTTAGTGTTATTGCTAACCAAACAGTGGATCGTTGAATAACAAAAATCGATAAAATCTCAAATAATTATAGTAAGCTCGATATTCTTTTCTTTAGATCCTTGTTGGATTTTTCTGTTTGCTAGAACTGATTTAAGCGAATATTCTTTGTGTAATTTAACGTTTATTCTAAAAGGTTCATAATTTGTTCCTGAAAATTATATTCTTTACTGCAGTTTTAGCGTTTTGAGTCTGTTCTTTAATCAGTGAACATTCTGTTTGAATCAGCAATTCAGGTTTCTATTTGAAATCATTAGGTGACTCCATCACAAATCTTCAGACACCCTATACCGATTTCTTACTTAACATGCTTTTTCCTAAAAGAGTGCATCACATAAATCAGTGATTTTAAAACCAGTACCAGTAACTGTTCTCTTCAAATAATCCAATATTCCTTAGGTTCTACAAGCTCCAACTTACTCCAAACATTATCACTGTCCCTACTACCCTTAAAGATATCTCCAGAAACCTTATCGCGTAAGTACACAAACCTCTTCTCTACTAGAACCTCCCTTCCAAGGATCAGCACCTGTTAACAACGACTAAGCATTGATATTTTTCTAGAATGACTGCGCCAACTGCAAGATAGATCCAAACAGCAGGTTCGTTTATTCACGGCGCGCGGAGCGGAAAGAGACGCTAGTCGCGTACAAAAGCGCCTGGTCTTGCATTGAGGGCAGCTATCTTGCCTTATTGGTTCATCCAGTGGCTCTGGTTGCATCGCGGCTAGGAAGGGACCGTGGCGCGTGCAGTTGGTGCAGTCATCGTCGCATGACGCACACGGTGTTATGCAATCCGCGTCTGTTTATTGTACGCTCGATTTCCAACTGTGCGTTTCGTCTTTCCTCCCACGTGCTCTGTATGCTTCCCTTTTTGGGCAAGACTTTTCACGGCGTCCACCTTGCACCCATGATCGGCAGCGTGCGAATCGCCGACCGGGCTCGGGTTTCGCAACGCGATAGGAAAGCTCAAGGTACCGATGTCAATTTTCAAATTGACGTGGAAATATATATACTAGGATACAGTTTCCCGATATTTGATATTAACCATAAGAACGATTGAGTGCACTTTGGTGTACTCTGAATCTTTGTCCCAGTGTCCTTTGTGTTTTAATACCATTAAGTGTTCACGGATGATCGGTTTGCAGTAAATGAACGGATCGATGTTATTTTTTACTATCATCTAATTTTTTAAAACTGCAGTTCATCAGAGATATTGATAGAGCAAAAGTTAACGACTGATCTTCTGTTCTTTTATTTAAAATTATCTGTGATGTCATCAGGTATCCATTTTTATTGCCATTAATTATCTCTTCAGTCTAAGCCGTTCAGAATTATATCCGTGTCTGATATCAAGATCTGTTTTCTATGTACGGTTCATGTTAATCAACATTCATGAAATTCTTCAGTCAAGTAGTTGTCGCCTATGTGATTCCAAAGTTGCAAACATATCATGTAAATGTTTACACATGTTTCTTTTTCGGATCCCATTAGCATTCCCTCATTGATCATGCTGGCCTAAGGTGATGATCTTTCGTTCTGACGTAATTCGACCTCATGGTGTTTAATAACAACGTGTGACACAATCCACTAAATATGGAGGACGGGATTGTGAATACTACTCGTTTTAGGCCTCTTCTCTGTTATTTACACGGCAGACGCAGCCGGTTTTTGAGGCCACCCGACGAATTTCATTCACCGGTTTGCTGGCGCCACTGACATAATACCTTCTGAATCTCATCCCGTGAATGAATATCATCTAGCAATTGAAATCAGGATATAATTTTGTTATACATTTTCTTGATATTTTTTTTTAGATAACTTCATCGCTCAGTTCTACACAGAAATCAAAACATCTAACGAGTAATCCGTTTTGAAGTGCAGCAAAAATTTGATACATCAACGAGTGACACGTTGAGCGTGATTGAAAATCAATTCCAGTGCGGAGATTATCTGGATCGCGTTACCCGCCACGTTCATTAGATAAGATTCCAGGAACAAATTGCTACCTGACGACCATAGTAGTAATCGAATCGCTACCATCATTAACCTTGTTTACATATGGATCGTCAACATTCGCGCGGAACCGAAGTATCTTGTGTTGTATGGCGACTTACACGGATCCGGTTACAAATATACCTAGTGTCAGTCAGTCAAGGTGATTGACATTGTACGGTGTTTATTTCGGTAGGCTCCTGTAGAATTTTGCCTCTAAAAGTAAATTAAACGAACACCGTTGGCTTTATATAGACGTCCATTGTATGTAGGTTCCACCTGAACTTAATTGGTCCGTTGGACTTGTATCGTTTCTTCTATGCAGTCTTTTTTTCTGTGTGACTCACTTGTAGCGATTGGAGATGTTAGGCGATGATGCAGTGATCTTTATATAGGATTTGGAAAGTAGAAACTGCGTTGTAGTCTGTTGGTAATCAGTTTTGTTACAGTACAAGGACTTTAATTATATTGTATTCTAGTGTTATCGATATTGCAGTGAAAATTGAGAATAATTTTTAATTCTAAACAGTTGCGGACATTCATTCTTATGTTGCTCGCTTATATTATTCATCTCTTGCAGATCTCAATCACTTATTTCATTTGTTTAGTTTTAACACTATTTTAACATTATCAATTTCATAAGTAAAATTCACAAAAATAATTACTATTATTCCTAGCAATTTTTGCAGAGATTTATTGATGAAACGATGCTAATATACCCAAATCTATTTTCCTCTCAGTTCTGCAATTTTAAAATTCTTTTTGGTGTATACCTATTCCTTAATATATGAGTATTAGAAATAGATATACAAGAAATGTCCGTACATCTAGTGTTAATCATAGAAATTTGCATAACACTCTCTTGATATAAGTACTCGTTATGTGAAGTACTTTTGCGATTAACGTTTCGTGCGTTATCTTTAACATGATCCGCGCAGAGAATCATCTTTGACCATATCGAAAGCGTACGATCTCACGTTGAATCGTTTTTCCGTAATCGCGAATCGATCTCGTCGAACAGATACTTCTGCCCACGCGAACGACCTACTACCACCCGCCCACGCTCATGAATAATTAATTAAATCGCGAATCGCGACATTTTTCTTCTGTTTTTTTTTTTGCTAGACAGGATCACGAGCTTCGAGATAATATACTCGGCTTATGTTTTAATTGAATTACCGTTCAGACAGCTACGATATCGCGTAGATAAAGAAATTATTTGCTTCTTTTTCTGCGATCGATCGAATATTTGAAATTGAAATGAAGAGTAAGGTTTAAATTAACAAACAGAGGAAGGAGAAGATATTTTATAGAAACTCAAAGGCTAGAATGAGATAAGGATGAAAGGAGCGTTTAAGTATAGCAGAGGCTTCCGTATCCGAATTAATAGGGAGACAAAGGTGGCTGGATGATGGGATTCTTGGATAATAGAACGATCACTTCCTTTTGCATTAAATTTTATATTTTTCGAACATAAATTAGCAAAATCGTTTCAATATTCAAGGATCCATTATTCGTTAAGTTGCACAAGTTCTTTGGCATAAGCAGCTATGTACAAGATTATTCGTCTGTTCGGATAAAAGGGACTGAGTAATGGGTGTCTCTATCGTACCATAAAAATATAGTTTGATTATTGGAAGAATTAAAATCTAATATTCATGCTTAAATTCTAATCGGTTCGATTACTCAAGTTCAAGTACGCAGAAAAATATTCCCAACTATTATCTATTTTTATTACGGTCCAATAATAAATGTGTACATTCGTTTATCCGTTTATCGAATTGTTTGACACGAAACGTTTACAGCAACATCGTCGACTAATTCGCAATTGAACACGCCCCGTCGATGATCTCTGTTTTACATAACACTACGCCTAATAACTTGGCCCGTAGGAAATGAACTTCCTCTCTTACGTATCGGTCGGTTGCAATTAAAAAAACGTATTACGATTTGTTCTGTCGCGCGTGACTCGATTACAAGATGCGGATCTTTATCTTCCGTTACGCCGTGCGATGTCCTTCGCTTATAACGTGCCAGTTCTAGGACCATTTTTCCGTTCTGCTCGCGCGGAGATAGGAAATTTACGTGTTTTCACAAAAAAAAATCTGTTATACCATCGCGATGAAGTAGGCGTGCACAGTTTCACCGATATTTTAAAAATCATTATTTTTAATCCACAATTGTCATGCCTATTCTAGACCCAGCTCAATTTTTAACTGCTGTTTAAAGAATAACAGTGACATTAGGCTGAACAAATTTTAGAACATGCTTCGATGATAGACGGTTAACAAATAAAATGATGAACAAAAATTTTTAGAACATGATTTAGATACTATAGAACATGTTTTGATGATAGACGATTAACAAATGAAATGATGAACAAAAATTTTAGAACATGGTCTGGATATTATAGAACATGTTTTGATGATAGAAGATTAACAAATGAACTAATGTTGTTTCGATCTATGATTAAAATCTTCGTGAAATAGGAAACAGAATTATTTATGTATTGCAATTGCAAATTTTTGTTTAGAGTGTATAGTTTGATTGTACGTTCACGGTGAAACTTGTATGCAGTTTTGCTACCACTGTTCCAGGCTAATTAAAGATAATTGTTTTAAATGTTAATTTATTCCAAGTGTTGGATAAGAACTTGAACTCCTTGTGGCGTATGGCGGGAAAATTTGTTCGAAAAATTGTGCACACCTATTTATACATCTGTATATAGTTATCTGTTTCACCAGTATTCTTCTTCTCAACATTTTGAAAATTCGATCACCATTGAAAATCCTCAACCCATTAATGGGATTCAATTCATCAAGCTTGTTTGTCCCGTGATAGCATGCCTTTTGTTTCGTGTGATTGCATTGTTCTGCGTTGTTTTGCATGGCCACAGACCAGATGGATCATCTCTGGGAAACGCATGGCCGTCGATTAAGCGAGGCTGGCCTGCGCAGAGGATCAGGTAGGTGCTTCGTTTGATTTTTTTTCTTTTATTTTTACCTGTTTCTTGAATGTTTCTTGTACCGTTTCCACAGAGTTATGCAAGAATAATTGCTCATTTTTGTTTGTTTGTCTCGTCATTCATATCTGGATGTTTGACAAGGAAGGAATGACCGAAAATGACTAAATCTCTTGGGGCAAAAAATGCAAGGAACTTCAGTATCGAGGACCGAGACAGGAATGCCTTTATTACTCTGTTCACTGCATAACATTCCTGTTATCTTGGCATTCATCCAGATACGCGATTCCCGAAGTATTCCAATCGGCACACCCGTGACCTCAAATTCTCTCAGACATGAATAATCTCCCTCAAAATGGGCGATTACCTTCGCATCGCTCCATAATAATTATGATTATTGTCTCGTCTCTTCTGTGCATCGTCCCGTCGCGATTAGCTTATTGTTTACAGTCCTGTGTAACGTTTGCTGCACGCGTGCCTGATGTCGTCGAGTCAAGTATTATAAATCGAAACCTTAAATTCATTTTATTAAAACAAATTAATGAACAAAAGATTATCCTTCCTCTTCGTTACGAAGAAACGAAAGGGAATTAAAGAATAAGAAAAGAAACTCGGGTGAAATGTCCATCAAACGAAACGGGGAACCTACCAGCGGTATGCACTTGTATTAAAACATCCTTGTGATTCCGCTCTGGACAGATAACAGCGTGGTTCTGACCGAGGACACGGACAGTTTCATAATAGGAGACCGAGTATGGGTCGGTGGCACGAAACCAGGCGCCATTGCCTACATCGGGGAGACCCAGTTCGCCCCTGGCGACTGGGCTGGAGTGGTCCTGGACGAACCGATCGGTAAGCACTGACACGTTGAGCCCGGCACCGATATTGCTGTCCTTTCCGTTCAGCCTATAGTGAGGAAGCTTTTTGGGCGATATTTGAGACGACTGGAATGACGATCGTCACGTTTTGTAATACATGCAAAACCAAATCATATTTTTGTTTAGAGTGTTTTGATAAATAGCATTAAAATTATTACATTTATTTTTTAACCCTTTGAGCGCTATGAACGCATGTATGGGTTCTCACTCAGCTATTCAGTTTAGAATAGGAACTCATATATGGATTTTCACATAACCATTTAGTTTGGGCTATGAACGCATATATGGGTTCTCACACAACCATTCAGTTTAGGCTATGAATGCTGCAAAGTTTTATAAAATAGTGTGCTTTGTCGTAAAAAGTGGGTGGTGGTCCACAACACACACTTAATGTCGCAAAACTCGCCGCTCAAAGGGTTAACTTTGATACTGTCGGTCCCCAGGGACCGACGTTGTCCAAACGGAAAGTTCACCGTCGGTCCCCAGGGGCTCAACGTGCTAACCATCATCGTCATTCTCGAGGATACTCCTCCAACGGAGAATTAACGAATAACCGGACGCTTCAGGCAAGAACGACGGATCCGTGGCCGGATGCAGATACTTCCAGTGCGAGCCGAAACGAGGGATCTTCTCTAGATTGACCAGGTTGACCAGAACACCGTTGATCGGGACCTACGAGACCATGCCGATGCAGAAGACCCCGACGTCGCCGGCTGACAGCGCGAAAGGAAGCCTCAGCAAGTCGATGTCCCCGTCTCTGAGTAAGGATCGCTGCAAGAGATACTCCCCTCGGCCGTAGTGTGCTTGAACTTTGTTTGAGAACGCTAGGAGAACGGGAGTGACGCGCAAGAGGAACGTGGAGGAATGCGTTTTTTTCTTTTCTTTCTTCTCTCCCGGGTCTCTTCTTCTTCTTGGTAGAATAGAAAGAAGTTGCGTTGCCGATCGAGAATTTTGTAGGTTCAACGTTGTAAATGACACAATTTGTGGAATATCGCTTTGTAAAATTTTGTATGTACCACATTGCGCTTTTGTTGATCGGTGATGAACGTTTCAGGGGAAAGGGAAGTCTGCAAAATTCTCCTTGGATCGTTGCTTTCCCGAGCGGAACGTCTGTTTGCACATTATGGTAGCTTCAGCTGCACTATATTTCTAGCCTTTGTTTTACCGCTGTGTCTAACATGTAGCACGCTGTATAATATTCTGTGTAGTATATAATTGGACATCTCTGAGTTTCACCGAAAGGAACAGATGCGCTACTGTTTGTTGCACTCTGCATTCTGTGCTCTCTACGTTTTCAGATGTTCATTATTTTATATGGTTAAACCTTCTCTCATCAAAAGTATGCGTGCGTGTGTGCGTGCATGCGTGTGTCTGTCTGTCTCTGTGTGTGTGCGTTTTAATAAATAAATTGGAGATACCGCTTTCTTACTTTCTTATCAGATTATTAAAGTTGTTGTGCTAGAAAGTACTTACACTGTCAGATTAATTCTCAACTAAGATGAAATGCTGTTTCTCTGAGAAAGAGATTCCTCGAACGTTATTCAGACACCTATATTTCCTATAGAACTAAACCTTTCACTTTTACAAACAATGCTTTTTCTCTTAGTCTCCCTAAAATCTAATGAAATCGTCATTAATATCGTCGAAGTTAGAATTATTGATGTTTATATTCAAAACATTCTAATTGTAGAACTAAATAAACCTAGACCTTGAATTCCTTAAGGATCTCATTTCCAACCAGTTGAGGGTTAACTACAATCACCGGTGTTGCAAACAAAAAACGGCAGAAAAAGAATGAAGTTATCTTATATAACATCTACTCAATGTCTTTTGCATGCGACCACTTTGTTTAAAAAAATCCTACGTATCATAAGAAATATATTGTAACTCGTCACGCAGACGCATCAACGACGAGTCTGTCGTCCGTGATGTCGCAGAGGGATCTCAGGATAGGCGACAGGGTAATAGTATCGTCCAGCCAAGGTAGCAAAACCGGTGTCCTCAGATATGTGGGCACCACAGAGTTTGCACCCGGCGAATGGTGCGGCGTGGAGCTCGACGAATCGATTGGAAAGAACGACGGTTCCGTTGGTGACAAGAGGTCTGCATCAGTATTTCAAATTTATAATCCGCACCGTAGATTTCAGCCCCCTCAAGGTCGCTTCCTTGCACCACCATGCTGTAGATCCCTGTTAAGGCTTTGTGCAGTTAGTTAACTATTCTTACATTATGAATCACATAGATACAGTAGCGGACAAAAGTTTAAGACGACAGAACAATGTAAAACATAGTTTTATTTATATGCAAATATTGTTCACATACTTATTTTTATCGTCATCATGGTAGAACACTATTTATGGTGCCATTTCTTATTAATTAATTTATTTGCTTTCTTCGAACCTTTGGTCTTAAACTTTTGTCCGCTACTGTATTGTATCAGTGAAACTTGGCTGTTTTTCTTTTGTATTCAGCTTATTCTTCTTTTAATCGTAAAGATTAAATCTGTTTATCGATTTTGCGCGGCTGAAATCTTCGGTTCCGATCACAATCTAGAGTCACGCAGGATTCAGAAAGAGCAGCGTGGGTGAACCACGCGTTCGATCGAGCTTTTCTCTCCCGATTCTGCAACGTCGAATTAATTAACGCGAGAGTCGATCATGCCAGGTGTATTTATAGCCTCGATCGCGCGGAGAACAAATGTAAACAGATAACGGCGACAGCCTTGAGATTTATTAGCGCTGTTCTTGTTTTTGCTGTGTCGTTCATAAAAATATCGATCCAACAATCTCGTTATTCGCACGATTCTCGCCGACAAAAGAACATTTCACGTTGCTCGGAATCAATCCAGTAAATTAAAAAAGAAAAAAAAAACAATGGAAAAGAAAATAAATCAATTAGCTCCTCTTTTCTGCCTCCGCTCTGCTAACCGGTTTAGCATTCATTCAGGTACTTCGAGTGTCGACCTAAATACGGCCTGTTCGCACCCGCGCACAAGGTTAGCCGGTCGCCGTCCAGCAAAAGGTCATCGTGCATGGTGCACAAGCCGACAGGCGCCGCCCTGAACACGTCCCTGAGGAAGACCGGTTCCAAGGAGTCGTTAATCTCGCTGTCGAGCATCACGAGCACAACGAGCACAGCCACCAGGGCTGGCGTTAGCACGGCGAGGGTAAGATTCACGGTGCCAGAGTGAGGAGGATGGCCTGCAGCTTGTATCTTCTCTTCAGAGCGCAGATTCCTGACCTATCTACTTCGCTCGAACGATCAGAGGATTAAAACGAGTACATTCGTCGTTTAGGATTAACACTAGGTTTATGAGACCCTTTAAACCCGTTTGCACTCGGCTGTCCCCTTTCATGGGACATCGTAATCCTAGCATATGATAGTTTCGCAAATTTTCAGACTTCAGTTCAGAACCGGACGTTAAATAGTCATATATGTAAATTTTAATATACGACTTAACTAAACTAAATTGACTTATGATACAGGCGAATTTTAGTAAATATTTCGAATTTGAAAATTTTTGAAGTTAGTATCATTAAACGACTAACGGTCACCTCTCGAGTGCAAAGGGTTAATTTGATGAGTTTCTGACTTCATGAGTAAAATTTTCAAAAACAATTACTATATTATTCCTGATAATTTTCTTTTGTTGATTTTTATCGATGGATCGATACGAATATACCCTGATCTATTTCCCTCTCAGCTCTGAAGTTTCAAATTCTGTCTGATGTATACCTATTTCTTAGTACTATGTATATTAGAAATAGATGCACAAGAAATGTTCGTAAATCTAGTGTTAAAAAAGAGAAAAAGATGTACCTACTATTATACTGTTATCGTATACTTCGTTGTACTTGCTATATAATCTTCATTGTATCATTGTACATACCGCACAAAGACACTTTATTTTTCGTTGAACTTTATGTACTTGTATGATGCTATTTTGTTTCCGTTATTATTTGTTAAGAGAAAAAGAGTTGACAGTGTAAGGCAATTGTCGGTGTTGATCCTCTGATTGTTCTGATCGGTACGATGAACGCGTTTCTTCTTACTTGTACGAATAAAGCGTCAAACTGTTCTATTAGGCTGCTTTGAAAACATTTTTTGCGAATGAAACTGCAAGTTGTTAGCTTGTTAGTTCTATAGTGATGTTAGTTAGTTTAACATAGATATATATATATTGTGTGTGTTACAGTTGTTATCGTTGTTGTTTTTGTTAACTCGAGTGTTAGATATAGTCAAGTTGAATTTAATCCACGATCCAAAGAATGGTTCAGTATTCCTAATCTTTGGACAAACATAACTTTATTGAACACTTGAAAAAGCAGTGTTATCGTACAGTATTTTATTTGTAGAGTCAATGAGTATTTTTTCTTTTTTTGTTATAGAGAAATAAATATTATATAAAAAAAAAAAATTGTTCGTTAGGAAAGTATCGGTAAGAGTAGGCGAAGTTTTGCATCTTAACTGTATGGCTGTTGCATGATACATTTTTGTTTTTTTGTTGCATCCAAAATTACAGAGGCCAGGTTTTCGCACGTCGACACCTGCACAAATTACCTTGCAGGTGAGATCATGATCTAACATTTATTTAGATTAATTATCATCCCTCCTCGTTTCAAGTAACAGTGTTATAATTTGAAGTATCCTTCGCATATACCACACCAGATATACTAGATCAACAGATGCGTTGTCGCTGTGTATTTGCATAATTCTGAAAAAAAAAAATCTTTTTGTAACTCGAAAGTTATATTGATCCATTTAATCAATGTAGACACCATAAATTTGTTCATTAGTGCGTTATATCGCTAGTTATATAGTAGATGATAAGTAGCTTGGAGAAGTACTTTGATACTTGTATGTGATATTAATAAAATCATCCATCCGTTCCTCTTAATCCCCTTGAAATCTGATTCCCACCTAGATGGTCGTTTCTCTTTTTTGTTTTTTGTTCAGCCAAACGAAAGTATTTCGAATTACCTGAAATACCAATTTTTATTTCGGTAACTTATTCTACTGGTACTTGTAATGCAAGGCATACTTATTTAATTAAATGTCATCAAAGCAGGTAGTATAGTTTACATGCTTTTAAATGTGCCTGTTCAGAATGAAATATTCAATTTATTCATCACTGATGACACAACATCGACGACGTGTATACTTAAGTTGCAAATTTTGTATCATTATAACGCTACGCGCTTCACATTTTTATACGGTGTACCTCAGTCTATACGCTTTTCTTGTATTTATCAAGAAACCGGTTGCCCGGTAATGTAAGAGTGCAAAACCGGCAATAAAAATCTGGTGAAATAGAATGATAGATCATGAATAAACATGAGCTTTGTCCAAGCATACTTACGCACGTTTTGATGACAATAATTAAATATTTGCTATTATTGAAATGTATAATTTAAAGAATAGCAGTAAAATTGTTTTACATTCCTTTAACGAATAAATGTTATAATGCTGTATAGAGATGTCCCTAAAAATAGAGCATTCGTTGATAAATATTGTGACACCGTGTACAATTTTTCTTACATACGTGTCCAACATTTTAGGAATCATTAAAGGAGAAGCAACTGGAAATCGAATTTTTACGGAAAGAAAGAGATTTGGAACGTGAGCGAGTTACGAAGGCGGCAAATCAAGCGGATCAAGCAGAACAGTCGATTATTTCGATAGTGAAAGAATATGAGCAGGTTGTTGCATTATATGCACCACTTATGTGATCATTTAATATTACGGTAACAATAAAATAGTAATTTTGATTTTAGTACCGAGAAAAGATGCAAAAGACAGTATCCGAAGCGGAGACTGCTTTTTCAAAACTACTCGAGGAAAAAAACGCGCTTGCTTTACAGTTGGAGGAGGAGAAGAGGAAGTGTGAAGACCTCCTGTTTCGTTTTGAAGAAGAGTCAGTTAATAAGGACGATATTCAGGTATACATTTTAATTGTCCAATCTTTATTTCAGATACATGACGTATCTGTTAAAACACTAGTTTCATATAAGATAAATATATGATGAGGTAAGTGTAGATATTTCTAGGAAAAGCTTTAAAAATTCGAATATTTCAAGTAACCAGTAAGAAAATACAAGGTGAAATAACAGAACACGTATACCGTTTTCATTTTTTTCCTTGTTTCACTTTATTTCATCAATTTTCTATTTCTGTTTTGAGATACCGTGTACGCCAGTTGCTTTACAGAATTACAAAAAGGCACAAAACGTTAGAATTAGGGACTAGATTAATATGCTTTCCCTAGAATTAGGAGCTTATACATAATAAGAGGTGCTGGGTAAAGCTATAATATACATGCAGTTCAATTTAAAAATTGCAAAATATTAAAACTGTCGAGAAAATCATTAATAAGCTATGCTTACAATTGCATTAAAAAAAAAAGATGATTTTAATAAAGATGAAAAATCAGAGATTTTATAAGGTACATGAAAGCGTTTATGTCTAGGCCGTAGGTTAACACAGAAACCTTATCGTTTATTTTCAGAAAGAAAGAAGTGATCAGTGTGTGAGTATCCCATGGCGGCCATTTGGGACAAAGGAAGGGTTGATGACGCTGTTATTCTGCACCGCTTCTCTTATCGTCACTGTAGTCATGTCATTTAGCATTTCACCGCAATTTTGTCAAAGAGCTATGTGACGTTGCAGTATCTTCTCAATGCTTTTACGACTAATTAATTCTTGATCTTCGTTAACATTAAGTACCGAAGTTAATGTAGTGGTAGTATTATTTGATACTGGTTTAAATTAATTGGGATATACAAAGAAAACTGAACAGAAAAAAGTACTAAAAATTAGAATTAAAAATGTATTCTATAAAAATCTAATTGTTAAGCTATTAAAACTCTTTAAAGAGGTGCGGGATTAACATGCTTTGCGGTGCACTGCGAACATAATTACTATTTCTAGTAATGCTTCTTTCACGCCAAATAACGTGCTTTACGTATCAGTCAATTATTAGAACGTAATAAGTAATTAAGTGAACGTGTAAGAAATCTAGAGGTTACTGTAATTTATTTATATATTTATTTATTTATTTATGTATTTATTCATTTATTTGGTTATTTAATATTTATTTACTATTTATCTATTGTAAATGTTTGTTTGCCACACTATGTTGAATTTGTATTTTCTTAGTTTAACTATATTACACACAGTTGTAAATTGTTATTGTTGCAAAATCAAATAATATGTCTTACACTTATTGAAGCATTCAAAAAAGTGGAATTTCTGTATATTATTGCATTCTCGCCTAAGTCAACGTAATCGGTAAACGACGTATACTTTGATGTGCTTCGTGTTAGTTAATATATATTTGAACTAATTTCTTGTAATACTAAATAAGAACATTTGTCGTTAGGTGATAAATACTGTAAATGAAAATAAGATCAGAGATCTTGAAAAGCAGTTACTGGAGGAACGAGAACGCGTTGCTCAACTCGAACAAGATAGCATAAAACTGTTCGAAACAGAAGAAGAACTAGCACGTCTTCGCAATGAACTTTCCAATGCTACTGCTCAAGAAAAACATCATTCTGAAGGTATTTTGGAAGGAGGACATTTACTTCAATATTTTACATACTTCACTTAAACGGTGAATTAATTTAGACTTACAGAATCGCAATAAAATGTTGGAAGAAAGTAACAGTAATCTTGAAAAAGAGGTGCAAGAAAAAACAGTGGTCATAGAACGATATGTAATTCAAATGAAAGAGCTAGAATCAAAATTAAATGTGAATCAGCAGGAAAGTGTGATTCGCAAGGAATCAGAAACTAGTTTGCAAACGGAATTAGAACGTGTGACGAATGATTTGCAGAAAAAGAATGTGCTGATGGAAGACATGAAGAAGGAATTTGAAAACAGTACAAATACTTTGAAAGAACAATTACAACAGGCTAAGGAAACGATAGGAAATATGAAGAAAGAAATTACAACTGAAAAAGAATTGTTAATATCTAAATATGAAAAAATGATGGAAGAAAAGGATAATCTTCTGAAGATAAAAACTCAAGAATTGGAATCGGAATTGAAGAAAGAGTTAGAAGTACAAAACGTTGTGTTGGAAAATCTTAAGACAGAAAATATGAAGCAAATCAACAGGCTTTCAGAGTCTTTCAATGAACAGTTAAATATGAAAGATTCAAAGATTGAAGAAGTTTCTATACAACTTAATCAGAAGATATCTGAAACTGAAAAACTGATGACCGAACTTTCCGCCCAAATTGATATAAGTAAGAAAAAAGACGAAGAATTGAGTGCCGCTCTAAAAAAACTGGAAGGTACGTTAACAAAATAAAGAATTCGAATTGTTAATAAAAAATGTTATTCTAATTTACAGAATTAAATGAAAAACTAATATTAATGGAAGAGAAAAATACTCTGCTTTCTAAAAAAGTACAAGAGTATCAATCAAAAGCTGAAGACAGTTTTAAAATAGTTCAAGAAAAGCAAAAATTAGTAAGTATATACTATCTCTCATAAATATACAGTTTACATATTCTAAATGTTTTGTTACTTTAGGAAGAAGATATTGTTTCTTTAATAGCTACCGAGGCTAACTCTTCCGCACAAGTAAAAAAATTAAGCGAAGAGTTAAAAGTAAAAGAAAAAGAATTATCAGAACTTCGTTCGATAACTGCAGCTGAAATAGAACAGTTAACTAAACGTTATCAGGATCAAATTGAAGAGAAAGCAAAATGTATAGAACAAGCAAACGCTAGTATAGTTCTAAAATCTAATTTACTCAGTAAATTAGAAAATGATATACTCGATTTGAAGTCGATTCTTGCAAATAAAGATGAAGAAATAAAAAGTCTCATACAAAAAACGTCAGGTAAAATCACATATATTAAACTTGTTTATAATTTCTTTTTTAACTTAACATAATTACCATTTTCTATGTTGCAGAATTACAGAATGCGCTCGTTTTATCAGAGCAAGCTAAAACCAATTTGGAGGACAAACTCCGAGTATTTGAAAGTAATACAGAAAAATTAAATCAACAAATTGCCAGTATAGAAAATAAATTGTCTCAAGTCAGTACTCAGAAAGAAAAACTGGTTAGTGATTGCTCTATTTATAGTTTGTATAACCAAGCTTATAATATAAAATATTTAATTATTCGTATTATGTTTAGGAAGCTGATATTGCAAATCTAATAAACAGTTCCGCCGATTCTTCGGAACAACTTATAAAATACAATGAAGACTTACGAATGAAAGAAAAAGAACTCGATGAATATAAAGACAAGGCATTCAAGAATGAAAATATGTTCAAATCAGTAGAATCAAAGTTGAATAACACAGAAATGGAATTAAATAAAGTTAATGCATTAATTAAGGAACAGAGTTTAGAATTAGAAAATAGTAGATCCGAATTAGAAAAAGAGAAGAAATCAAACTTGGAATTATCTGATAAAATAAAAAGATTTGAAACAGAAAATGTAGAATTTAGCAAACAAATACAAGAAAATGAACGTATTAAAGAAGAACTTAACGAAAAATCTCAAGAATTATTAAATATTTCAAGTGAATTAAATACTGGTAAGGAAGAAATCCTTAATTTACAAAAACAATGTAAAGATTTAAAAAGTTCACATGAAGAAGAGATGATTTCTCTTCAAAAAGAAATTAGTGACTTAAAATCGGAATTAGCTACTTCTCAAGAAGAAGCAAAGACTTTGCAAAAACTAAAATCTAAATTAGAAGCAGATCAAAGTGCTAATCGTTGGACAATTGAAGAGTTGATGGAAAAACTTGAAGCTGAACTTTCGAATCGTTCGAAATTAGAAACAATGATAGCCGCAAAAGATTCTAATTTACAAGAGTTACAAAAGAAATATGAAGAATTACAAACAACAAAAGAAGCCTTAATAGCTAATAAGGAAGCTGTTGATCAAAATCTCGCAGAATCCTTAGATGCTGCGTCCAATGAAGCAAAAGAATTGAAAGATAAACTAGTTACTGCAACAGAAACTATTAAAGTTAAAGAAGACGCTCTTATTCAAATGAAAAAGGAAGTTGAACAAACTGAAGCACAAATTTCAAAACTTAATGACACTATTGTATCCATGCAAAAAGAACAAAACGATAAAGTAAATGATATAAAGAAAGCACAAGAAGAACTATTAAAAAAAGAAAAAGAAATATCAAATATTATGGAAATAAAGATTTCTTTAGAGAATAATATTAAAACATTAGAATCAAAATTGGAGGAAAATGTAAAAATATTAGACCCCCAATTAAAGATAGCACAAAAAGAATTAGATATAAAAAATAAGATGGTTCAAGAAATGGAACACATGATGAAAGAATTGCAAAGTTCCAAAGATGAATCTGAGATGAAACTGGAATGTGTAATGAAAGCCAAACAAATTGAACTTGAAACTGTAATGCAAGAAAATTCTGAGTTACAAAAACAACAACAGTTACTTCAAGATACAATAGAGAAACAAAGAAATGATTTGAATACTAAAGAAATAATTATTGTTAAATTAACAACACAAATTAAAACTTTAGAAGATACACAAACAGACAAAATGAAAACGGACGAACAAACGCGAAATGAGGAGATTAAATTCATGCAAAGTAAATTAAATGAGGCAATTAAAGAAAATAAGAACCTGATAGATAGTAAAGAATCTCTTGAAAGACTGTTAAAAGAACAAGAACAGAAAATCGAAATATTGACAAGTACCATGAAGAATAATGATAAAGAAACTGAAAAAAATATACAAAATTTGATGGAAAAATTAAATCTTATATCTTCGGAATCCGCACAATTGAGAGAAGCACAAAGCAATTTGTAAGTACAAAAAGATAATTAACCGATTTTTTAATACTTCATATATTTAATCAATCATATGTTTTAGGGAAAAAGAGAATAAACAAGTTACTGCTAAATGGACGGAAGCAACGAATCAATTAAAACTGACACGTGAAAATGTGAAGAATAATTACGATGTAAGTTCTCAGTTTCTTTTTTAATATAAATGTACTATAAATAAGCAATATACATAAATGTGTAATATATAATAAATTATGTTTATTGCTATTTATGTTGTAGGTAGCCGGTGGTGATATGAAACAACATATAAGTAAAATTTATTTCAAATTAATCAATCTTTTTCTTGAAAGTATTTTTTAAGCTATGGTAAAAGTTTAAATTATCAATTTCAGGTGATAAAAATATTGATATTCTACAATTAAAAGAAGAATATAAAACAGCGAAAAGTCAAATAGATTTCTTAAATTCCGTGATAGTGGACATGCAGCATAAGAATTCAGCTTTACTATGTAAAGTCAAAGTTCTTGAAATGGGAGTACCTGCTAATGAAGCTGATGAGTATACCCAGTTCGTAGCATATAACTTTCAAATAAATATATGTTTATAACATTGAATTATACTAATTATTTAATTATAGAACTACATTAGAAAAACGGGTGGCTGCTCCACGTATGTTCTGTGATATTTGTGATCAGTTCGATTTACACGAAACAGAAGATTGTCCGCGACAAGCTCAAGATTTCCTAGACACAGAAAAAATCGTAAAATCTCCAAAAAAACCACCTGTGGAGAGACCATACTGTGAAAATTGTGAAAGTAAGAATTCATACTTTAGAGTTATGAGAATTGCAATACTTTTTGCCTCGGCTTACAGTATTCTTTCTCTTAAACGGAGAAACAAACGTTTAAAGTTTGCTTCAAAACGACTTTTAAAGTCGGTAAAAAATATTATCTAAAAATTAAACTATATTTTAATATTGACTAATACAATATTTTTTCCAAATATATTTTCTGAATATTTCATATTAATCCTTCTAATCATTTTGTTAATTGTTTTATCCACATTCATTTATAATTGTTTCAATTGTTTTGCAGTGTTTGGACATGATACTCGTGAATGCGATGATGCTGAAACGTTTTAATGGCGTGTTATCGTTTATAGATCTATTTTACTGCTTCTCAAAAATCCTCTAGATACAAAACAAAAGACCTGTTAAAATTTTGCAGAGTATATTTTTATATGAAAGAATTTAAAGCTACCGTTGTGTGCATGTCTTCCTATATACGATATGCGTATCTATCCAAGAAACATTAATAATCCAGTGACAAACCTATGCTCCTCGTGTTAAATTTATACCTTAAAAGTCTGTATATGTTCACCAAAATGTTTTTGTGTATATATTTGTTGCGCTTCCGCGTGATCGTTAAAGTACAAAGTTCTCTTATGAACCAAAAGTACGACTAAGTTGTTTTACGATACATTATTAGTTTATATTATAGAACGGGAGCATAGCTATTTGCATAATGAACAGTTGAACATATACCATCCGAGACTTAACAAAGTTAAATGTAATTATGTACATAATAGTTATTTATGTCAACCTGTATATGTATTTAATAATTTATTTAGCGTTCAAAAACGCTGCACATAAGATAATAGTTCCTTCAATCGAAGAACTCAACGATCGAGCCATTAAGGATAAAGTCTAAGGCGTTTCTTACATAACGTACAAGAATTTATATTGACTTGATTAATGGTACATTTTTCTGAAAAAATGTTTATATTTTCAACACGATGAAAATCAATATTAATTATTTCCTATGTATCTTTTATTCTTGCCATCAATCTTGTACAAAACATATTTCAGTAAAATTGTACTACTCTATGACCTACCATTGTCTTGCCTTGTAACTCTAAGCATTAATACAGGGTTGATACATTCATTGTGTTTAGTCTTGTCTTAAAATGTACATTTGGTAAATTAGAATCAAGCTTTGTAGTTAAGAAAAATAAAATTATAAGAGACTGATTTTAGTATCTTACATAAATTTATTCAAATGTAATCAGGATTTATTTTAAATAACAAGCAAAGTTTAATCATTTTCCTTGCATCTTTTTTAGTTTTTAAGGAAGAAATATTTAAAAAATTATATCTTTTGCAAATATTTTTATTTATTCATTCATATGTACAAATATCAGTTATTTTCAATTTTCTTATGTTATCAAATCAGGTAACTTTGTGATCTAAAAACTTGATGTATACACATATTAATACTTTATTTACATAGCTGTTTAATATCTAAATTTAATTTAAAAAGGAGAAAACAGGATTTAATCTAATCCTTCCTTTTTCTCTTTAATCGCCTCCTGAAACATTTTAAATGTTATATATATATGATTGTGATACAATATATTCTACATTTCAATACTTGTTCTTTACCTTAAATCGTTCCTCAAACAATGAAAGTTCTGCTATAAGATCTGTAATGGCATGCATAAAAGCCTCGTGTGGTGTGTAGTCTGATGTTGTCTGAATTCTAATAACAAACTTATGTTCCAGTGGATGTGGAACTTTGTAGCCAGCAAACAAAACTTGAGGATCCTTTAACAGCTGACTATTAAGTAACAAATGGAAATACTAGTTTATATGTAACACTTTATATATTTTATAAAAATTTTATCTATCCAAAAGGTGTCAAACCTTACTTGCGGATCATATTTCCAAGGGTGTGATCTTCTTTATTAACGGTAAAAATCGCGGCATTAGGAACTTTAGTATCTTGTTCTTTGATTATTCTAAAATAAAAGAAATTATACATCGGTTATTTCAACAAAAATTAAAAACAGCGAGTTAACCAATTTAAGGTACATACTTCTTCTCTCCTTCGTACAGAAGAAATGATTCGAAGGTTGGAGGTGCGTTCATATTGTAATTAAAATATATATGATGTTGAACAAAATTCGTTCAATATCTTTATCAGAAAATCCAATTATTAATACAAAATAACAATTTTTACAACAGCACGCATAACGACAGATCATAAATTGTTTAAAGGCTTGGTTTATTGTATTTTAGATGCAGAACTATAAATGTATCGCAATTGTAGCGTCCTCTGTATTCTCAATAGCACGATCTAACACATTTTAAAGTTCAAATTCAATATGAATGATTCAGAAATAAAACTTAATATTTTAAAAATTTCTAAAACAAATTAGATAAAACTATGAAAAGAATTATGTTTTTTACTTTTAAAATTTCTGTTACTTTAAACTTTTTAAACATTTCACATATTCATAATTGAAAAGGATTCGATATATCAACGATATTATAATTCATCGTAACGTTTATAAAAAGGGGGCAGAAAGATCGTCTCCAATGTTTTATAATTGACAAGCAGCGCGCAAATTTCTCTGTAAGTCTATCTAATTATGACATCGTTCATGGCGGTTCGGCTAAGAAGCAAGAGTCGTTTTAACTTTGCCGGAGCCGCAAAATAGTTGTCAAAATGGCGGGCGAAGGTTCTGCAAGTGTGAATCCAAATTGTGAGGTCGTTCGCGGACAAACGTTCGAGGTTGGCCCGCGATACACGAATTTATTGTACATGGGTGAGGGTGCCTACGGGATGGTCGTGTAAGTGTCTTCAAGTTATTTCTTCTTGTTACTTATGAGAACTTTCAACCGCGTATTGACTAGCTGACAGGCCGAAAGATAAACAATCAGAAACACGATCACTGAGTGAATTACCGATTCTACAACGAGATTTTTAATCTTAAATGCGTATGAAAGATTCTACTTTTGTCCTAATACCGTATGCAGCCGCTATTAAGTGCTATTCATCATTATGTATCATCATCTTTTGGCGCCAGTTTTGAATGCAATTGTCACACCCTTTCAAACTCCTATTCACTTGCGTGTCAGTGTTACGACTTCCTTGTTCCCGTCGCTTATCTCTCACTTATCAATCTTATCATCATATCGTTAACGAGATCGTGATTATATTCTATGAATACTTTTGCAGGAACGACGAATTTTTATGCAAAAGACATAAAACTTTCTTTTCAATTTTTATTGATCTCCTATTTGGAATTAATTCGTTTTTTTTTAAATTGTTTTATTATGATCTATTGTTTGCTATTTTCTTTTTTTTTTATTTTCCATATCATGAATATTCATGAGGTTATAACTTAGAATTTTAATCATATTAAGACATTTGAAATATGTAAGCATATGTTAAATTAAAAAATATGCAAGAATATTCTATAATGCTCTAAAACCACTTCCTGTATTGTGGCTTGAGATTATTAGATATCAGCATTGTGCATATACATAATATTAAAAGAATGTATTGATGAAAACCCTTAATAAAAAATTTTTAATATTTCTTTATACATTTTGGAATTTTCATTCGCAGATCTGCATATGATAATGTAACAAAAACAAAAGTAGCTATTAAAAAAATTTCACCTTTTGAACATCAAACATATAGTCAGAGAACATTAAGGGAAATAAAAATTCTGACTAGGTTTAAGCATGAAAATGTAAGTACATTATTATTAACTGGGATTAATCAAAATTTATTTACTTTATACAATTTTTCATAGATAATAGATATAAGAGATATATTAAGGGCACCTACCATAGAACAAATGAAAGATGTATATATTGTTCAGTGTTTAATGGAAACTGATCTCTATAAACTTCTCAAAACACAGGTCAGCATAATTAATGAGGACAAGTGAAACTATTCAAAAAAATGTTAATGCATTTGTATTTCCTCCTTCAATTCCAGGCTATTAGTAACGATCACATATGTTATTTTCTTTACCAAATATTAAGAGGATTAAAGTACATTCATTCTGCAAATGTATTGCACAGAGACTTGAAACCAAGCAATTTGCTGTTGAATACCACGTGTGACCTTAAAATTTGTGATTTTGGTTTAGCTAGAGTTGCTGATCCAGAGCATAATCATGCTGGTTTTCTTACTGAATATGTAGCAACAAGGTGGTATAGAGCTCCAGAAATAATGCTCAATTCAAAGGTATATATACAATAATCCGTCATTCAATTTCAGTTTTGAAGGAATGCAACAGAACATTATATTTCACTGTCCCCACAGGGCTATACTAAGTCTATAGACATTTGGTCAGTTGGTTGCATTCTTGCAGAAATGCTTTCAAGAAGAGCAATATTTCCTGGCAAACACTACTTAGACCAACTAAACCACATACTAGGAGTTCTTGGATCACCATCTCCTGAGGACCTTGAATGCATTATAAATGAAAAAGTATTAGTTGTTTGTCTCTTATTAGCAATTCTTATTTAATATTAATTTATTTCAATGGGTATAAAACTTTATTTTAGGCAAGAAATTATCTTCAATCATTACCATATAAACCAAAGGTTCCATGGACAAGTCTATTCCCAAATGCTGATCCGCGAGCTTTGGATCTCCTAGATAAAATGTTAACGTTTAATCCTAATAAACGGATCGTTGTAGAAGAAGCACTTGCGCATCCATATTTAGAACAATATTACGATCCTGCCGATGAAGTACGTATTTTTTACTATTGGACATTAATCGCAAATAGCACGGACAATTTTACGACATTCAATTTTTAGCCTGTCGCAGAAGAACCGTTTAAATTTGACATGGAATTGGACGATCTTCCAAAAGAAGTATTGAAACAATATATTTTCGAAGAGACCCTGTTGTTCCAGAAAAATCATCAAGAAAATGCTATGTAGTCTACTGGTATTTATACTTTCTTTCATTAATCTCGAACCTCTCAAGAAATAAAAAATTATTGTATTTAAAAAGATCGATAATGTTTCAGCTACGGCAAGCATACAGGGCGACCAAGAATGATACGAAGACGTGACGTCAGAGTAACAGAAGTGTACTTCTTTTACAGTTGCCCACAATCGAAGCAAGAAAGAAAAAAGAAAACAGAACAAAATGAAACACGTATGAAGATGTTTAATCGAAGAAACGCTTAAAAGTTCAGTTATGAACACACACGTACACATACACATACACACACACACACACACATTCACAGGCGAGTTTGAGAAAACGGGACAAAGGGAGCGGTGAACGAGGTAAAGAAACAAACCGCAGTGTCCGTGCATATACTTGTACATTCGCATGTCTTTACCGGAGAAAAAAAAGAAACAAAAATACAGTGTCTTTTTTTGTTACAATTGAATGCATAATGTTAATTTGTACAATAACTTTTATTTATCCTGAATTATATATAGGTATTGCTAGTTGACAATTTATTGTTAATCACCGTATCATACACATTGTCTGTGATTTACTTGTCGAGCGAGTGAGGTGGTCGGTGTAATATGCCAGACATTTTGATGTAACATGGCTGTCAACAAAATGAACATGTTCAAGAAGAGAATGAATTAAAGTGAAAGGAAGGATAAAAGAGAGAGAATGAGAGAATATGAAGCTGTGCTTTTATCTGTATCGAAGTATGTATATATGTGTACACAAAAATACATATATATGTACCTCAGTGCATTACATACAGTTGTTAAATTCATACAAGTATCTGCTAATAGTTTTCTTGCTACCGTTATTATTAATAATAATATTTTTATTATTACGTAATTTTCAATCTTATTCTTTTAGTAGTTACATTTATTGGATTTAGCTTGTAGATGAACGAAAGAAAATGAAAGGAAGCACTTGAAAGAATAAACAAATGCATGTATGTGTGAGGAAAAGGATGAAAGAGAGCGAGAGAGGGAAGCACAAGGAAAACGTTTATCATAGTTAATTGCATTCAACGCAGCTTCCAGTTATTCTAATCCGTTTAATTGCGTCTTGTTTCATAACTCACAGGTATTATTACACTGATACTGCCATTCTTATGCGACGGAGCGCATGGTGTCTGTTTGAATGTAACTATCTGTGCACTTTTTTATTTTTTACATTTCTAATCTTTTCGCGTATTAGGATATATATTTTTCTTTTTGTTCTTTTTTCTTTTGTATCTCGAGGGACACTTGCTTGTCGATCACGAACCATTTAATTATACCGTATCGTTCTGCATTTCGTTTTATTTAAAAAAGTCAGCAATTCTAGTTTCTTCCTAGAATCCATTTGCCTGGATTCAAACACTCACCATGTGAGTAAAAACGATAACGATGTGAACATTCTTGTTTCGATTCGTGTCTTTTCACTCTAAATGTACGCATATATTTGAACAATTCTTTTTGATATTTAATATAATATATATTCCTAGTTAATATACCATCCCCGAAGAGAAGCGTAATGGAATAACAATCGAGTTATGTACATGAACGTGTCAACGGTGAAAGACAAGAACCTTATCCGATTGTGATAACATAGGAACGAATCCGAGCAATATCGAAGCACAAGTAAGAGACCGAGCAATCATTTATATTTTTCTCTCTTCCAAAAGTCTAGTTGAAGAAACGAAACTGCTTTCACAGTATAACGATAGGCTAACGTTTCATTGTTTCCAAACGACAATCGGATGATTTTCGTGATGACGAGGACACGCTTGTAACATTTGTTTAAAGAACAGAACAACCGTAAAGAAGTGAATACCTACTATCTCTGAAATCAAATCTGTATAATAACAAGGAAATGATAGGATCTTGTTAAGAAGTGTAAGACAGAGAGAGAGAGTGCAAGTGAGAATGAGAGACGAGAAGAAAGCGATAGAAGAGTTAATTTAGCAGGAACGGAAAGCAAACGATCCCTATTTTCCTCCCTTGACTATCAGATCTCAAGTTCTTCAATACCAATCCAATAAAATGACTCTTCAATAATAACACGTGTCAGTAATGTGTTGTACACTTAGAATAATTATGCTCGACAGAGAACCGGAAAGTCGAGATTCGAATATCCTTCTTTTCACGACTAAACTGTTCGAAAGAGAGGAAAAGAGAGGAAAAACATTGTGTCACTCCCCACGCGGGTGTCCTTTTCCATTTCTCGACATATTTTATGCTTTGCGGAGCCCTGAAGGATTTATTGGATTATCGATTCAACCTTGTCGCTGCTTATATCTAGAACCTTGTAAAAAATAACAATCCATCAGAGAGGAATTTAATGTTTCGCGGAGAATCAAGGAGAGCTTCAGAAATTTAGTAACTTCGAGAATTCGTAATAATTTACAGTTGGATTATTGCTTGAAATACTGAATTTCCACGAGGAAACGAAACTTCTTAACCAAAAAGTGCAATATATAGTAATAGTTCATCTAATGAATTGTTCTATTTAAAAGCTGTTTAAAGAAGAAAATTTGTTCGGGTTACGTTTGTAAGGAAAGCATAGAAATAACGAATCTCGTTCTAGACAAGGTTTTCTCACGTTTCGCCTCCTCGTGACTAAATCACTGACGTCGTTCGGATTTTAAAAAGGTGATTTCACCGATGGAAATTAACAATCGACCGATTACACGTCACTTTACACGTTGGGCAAGCTGTTTCTCGAGTTTCCTTTCTACCGCCACGGGAAATCTTGAAAAGGACGCTCGTTCGTTGAAACACGTGTAATCATTCTTAGTAAATACTCGATAAGAAACATTTTGATTCGTGTTCATGACTCCCACCATGCTACCGAGGATCTGTTTAATATCTCCTCCAAAAAAAATGCAATTTTTCGAACTATCGAATTTCAGTAGAATTTCTAACGTAATCGAAAATGTCGGTATCGTGTGTTTTGAACATGAATCCGTTCGTCGGGGGAATACAGGAAGAAAGATTTCGAAAATGTTTGAAAGATACATTAAACCTCATCATACTTACGCGTTGTAATTTCCTTTCGTGAATTCTGCAATAACCATTAAACAAAGATATTGTTCCTTTGAGCTCTCGTTAATAGTTAACGAGAAATTAAGCAGCTTTAATTATTAAAGTACAATTTTACGATGATCAGCACGCGATCCTTTCTTCCTTATACCCTTTCAATTTTGTCCTCGAAGCTTAAAAATAAAAATCCCTCGAGCGCTACAAAGTGAAGTTGATTCTCGAACGGTCCCGCGTGTTCATGCGTCCGAATTTCTCTGCGTGTACAGGTTGCTATGTGTCCGAGCTCCGTGGCTAATCTAAATGTATGTGTTTAAGCCGTTAAATCCAGAGTTTCGAAGTAGTCGCGACCGTCGAGCGATTAGCGAACCGTGAGATGTTTGTCGAATAATTTTCACAAGCTGCCTCGAGGGGATATTGTAACGAGTTAGGCTGATTGACCACGACGATATCGGTGTTCCAAACTCGTTCATACGTGAGAATCAACTTGACAACTTACAAGTCTTTGCTCGACGTAAAGTTCAGCGAAGTTAACCAAAGAACGAATGACAAAAGAAAAACGTTGACTTGTAAGTTGATCAAGTTTTGCTCGATGTATCTATAGGGATGGTCGAACGAGTTCTTTAAATCTCTTTATCCGTCAAGTATTAAGATAATGTATTACGAAGAAGTTGCGATGCATTTAAATTCCACAAAGTTTCGAGTTCGTGTCTGTTCTCTTCTCGGTATATGAGATTCGATGTTCAATTGAGAAAATCAATTATTAAAGAAAGAATATTGTATCATTTATTGTGATCGTGTGTCGAGTACCGGTACCTTTTGTGAATGTACAAACTTTATGAAAATGATTAACTATTATTAAGGATCTTCCATCAAAATGTAATTCATTGTCGATTACTCTAAGAATTCGTACTGATGTGGTAGCAAAAATAAAGGGGAAACAAAAGAAGAAGAAGAAGAAGAAGAGGAAAAAGAAGCTAACAACATTGGAACACCATTATCGTGAAGAGGCACAGGATGCAAGCGGAATGCGAGCAACGATAGATTGTAGCGTTTAATATACATTGATAGAACTATTATCAATATCATCAGGCCTAATATACTTAAACGTTGCGTGTATTTGTTGTTGTTGCCGATTCATATCTTATATATCCGAATACTAAAAAAATATTTCGTCTATGGATTTTAAATGTTATACGTCATTTATGAGAAAACAAAAAGAACAAAAAAAAAATGAGAAGAAAATGCGAAACGGGACAAAGACGAAAAACGGCGTTTACCGATCAATTTGACAAAGGAAAGCATCAATTAGAGGATACATCAACAGTTTTTATGTAGGATAGACGAAAGGGATCCTCGATATCTTGCACGATTGCCTTTTAGCAAACGAGATTGATATTTCTGATTCTAAAGCGAGCAAATAAATGAATATTCATTTGCGGCAAGTAGTTTATAAATGAGTATTATCTTATATAGTTGACAAAACGTATAAAAATGTAGATATAATGTTAGGACAAGTTGAGCCACGGTTAGTGAATATAGTTACTACATGATTTTCAATACGCACGAAATCTTAAAGTAGACGGGGATTTAAAATGTGGAGTAAATAGCATCAAAAATATCGCATCTCGTTTGTTAATGCATTAAATTACTTCGTGCCTGCAGCTGCATTCATAGAATCTATCATTTCGGGACTGTGTCTTTAAATCTATTATCGTAACTAGTGAGCATTTTTGTATTTTTTAATATCTTTTTGATGAATCGTAGTAAATTTTTTCGTTCGAAATGTTAAATAGTACAAAGATGAGATTGAATTAACGTAGATAATCAAAGTAGCGGATGTAGAAACCTATGAATGCGGCTAAAAGAATATTCCGATAATCCACTGTGTTCTTCGAATGATAAATCTTCTTTTTTTTTCATTTTTATTTTTCGGATTACTTCAGCTGAATATTTCTCCGAATAATTGTTATTCGTGTAAATGATAAATATATATATTATACATATATATGTACTGAAATCGTAATTATCAATTATTGTATTTTAAAATGATTATTCAAAGTATTATTGTGCTAATATAAAAGCGGCTTTATTGGTCAATTATTCGAAATCGATGTCACAATTATTCTTATCCCTGTTTCTTCTTGTCTCAAACAGAATATTGATGTAGCTTTTCTGTATATGTCCTATTTTATTTGTATTTTTGTGTATCGTATAACAAAAACTAAATTTTGTAATTAAAGTTAAAGGGAACTTGTAAAGGGAACTATTATCATCAGATTGCATCTTCGTTTTTTTAACATATGCTTCTAAGAAATCACAGATTTTGGAACATTTCATTAGTCGCAAAATACATAAAGAAAATATATTCTAAATGCTTTGCGTGCATAGTACTAAACTTGTACAATTTTATTTTTATTTACAACCATATCGAGTATTTTCCGCGCTTTTTCACTGGTTTTTAAAATCGTATAACTCTCAAAGTTTAAAGAGAAAGAAACTGTAAAACCACTATATATCATTTCGATATACGATCGATTAAATATTCGTTTGCAGAATTTTTTTTTGTACGATAAGATATAAATTTTTGTGTTAATTACAAGATATCTGAAAATATTTCTTTTTCGAATTATAATTATGAAATGTACGATTATCAGCAAAAAATCTTAATTGTACAAACGAATATTTCAAAATACATTGTATTTCTTAATACGTAATTCGTTAATGAAAGTCTAATTTTTATTATTATCTATATTAGATAATATTTATATACAATTCAGGAAGCACTCATTACTCATTTGTTCATATTTTTTTCCATTTTATAAACAGAGAAGTGGTACCGAAAATATGTGATAAAATACATGAGTAATGTAAGTAAAATATAAGGAAGAACTCTATAAAAATTTATCCAGTATATATATATTACTTCATAAAATTTATACTTAAACACAAGGCTTTTAATCATTACATGCTCAGAAAGATCTGGTTTATCTTGACAGTGCAAAACTATTATTTACACCTGGTCAATTAAAATTAAACATATAGTTATATTTTAAATTTAATGTCTTGTAGTCAAATAATATTAATAGATAATAAATCCACAAAATTTCTATTACATTTTTTATAGATATACACAATATGTTTATGATATGAATCAGACTTCATACAATTTATTAGCGGTATTCGTTTAAACGAAGGTGTCCGAGTTAAAAAGAGCTGCACATTTAGAGTAATGAATGCATCCTCTATAAATTTATACACCAATTATAAACTTTGCACCATACTGTACTTTTCCACCAAAGCAGAACACCACAACCATGTTTCTCATTTTTACGAAAACTGGTTTGACTAATTATCAATTATTCCGTTTCACTTCCTTCCGTGTATTTGTCGTTTTTCACTTCTATCCTTAACAGAGACCGACCTCTTGTATGATTTCCGATTCGAGAGCGAAGATCACCGCCTTTTTTTAATGTACTTCTCAGATCTCGTATTCTTGATTGCCTTTAAAAGCGATATTGCATATTTTTGTATTCTATTCATAACAATTTGATATCAGTTTGTTTAAATTATTACCTGTCTTTGATGAAGGTATCATTAACTTCGCTTTTTACGTTGTTCAGTCTCGCCCACACTGTAGAAGCAACACGAGGTTTGTGTTGAACTACTTTTATTACACTGCCCTTAGGTCCTTGAACTTCTTTTGCCGGTTTATCACTATCTTCATCGCTATAGTTTTCATCTTCATCTTCTTCTCGTTCTTCTTCATCGGATGCTTGCCATTCACCCTCTTCTTTTTCTTTGCTTTCATTATCTTCTATTATTTCACCATCCTCTTCCTGTATAATAAAATTATAACTTATACTTCAAGATTTCTAAAAATTCTGATTTAAGCTTATATGCAATACAATAATAATTTTCTAACGGTCATTACCTCTGAATCATGAAGCTTTAACGAATTTGATTTCGTTGCGTTTATATTCGTTACAACTACTTGGATTGCATCACGGAACTGCGTTCCTTTTCTTGACTTGCCGAGCCTTGATCGTAAATCATTGCCCCTATTTAAATTGTTCAACATTGTCTGCAAACATATCATAACGATTAAATAAATTATCTTGCTGGAAAAAAATTACAGCAAAATTTACATACTTGTTGCCGAAGTTTCGCGCGCCGTTTATGTATTTTTTCTTCTTCATCGTCTGCGTGCATTCGCATTCGTAATACTTTACTCCTTTTGCGCCACTCGTCTTCGCTATCGCTATTTGAACTACTATGCTGTTCTTCGGCATGTGCCGCTTCTTTCGGAGGATATCGTACACCCAATCTTTCTTTTACACTACGTCCTTGATCTTTAATCTCGGTTTTTGTGCCAAACTCATTTTCTACAGCGTCATCAAGGCCCCAACTTTCCGACAACTCACCCCATGGATTCTTTACACGTCTTCTGTCATTAACATCATCTTGTGGCTCTTCCTTGAATCTCTTCTTATTTTGTCTAATCTGTTTGTACATGCGTTTTCGAGTCTCAGTTAAAATTCCTTTTATGCCTACAACAAAAAATATTGATACATATTGTTTAATTTTAGAACAGATTATTTTCATAGCATTAGTAATAATACCTCCAAAGTTGGGGTTTCCATATTTTTTATAATATTCGCTCATTTTTTCTGCATTCGGTTGCTTTTTATCGGCTCTAGTAGCAAATCTAAGAAATATTGCTTTAGATTTAGGATAATCTACACCTTTTCTCCATAAACCAGGCGGTAATGGACAATTAATATCTTTGATGTTTATATGGTCTTCTTCTGAATTTTTTGTGATTTCATTATCATCAACCATTTCAATGGTACAATCATCATTAGTTGTATTATTCTCTTCATCAGAGTTATCATCAACTGCCTTTGCACTTCTCTGTTTCTCTAAACCCACAATTTTTTTTGACAATCCCATCATAGCTCTAGCTGCAGACAAATTATCTAACCATACTACATTGCCTACAATATATAATGCATTAATAAATTATTTATATTGAAATACAATTTTATTTCTTGAAAGTATTGATGATTATACATAATTCATATGTTTAAATTATTCTTACATGAAACATCATTAATCCATTCAATGGAAGCTGGAGCATAGTCCTCAAAATATTTGAAAACATCTTTGGTACTCATTTCTTCTGTTCCTCTCATGTGTATTACATTTAGCCTAATATTTTTTGTATTTTCATTATCTTCTACAATGCCCATACTAAAAAGTAAAACAATGTATTATATACATCAGAGTAATTGAATCATTATACATTGTTTGGCATGCTAATATTTATGAGTGTCTTCACCTAGAGTATAAGTCTTGTTCTTGATTTGATAAACTATTCTTTATTTTGTCTGTTAGTCCAAAGCGTTTAGCTCTTTCTTCCATTTTTAGTTTTTCTTCCTTGCTAAATATATCTATGCCTGTTGTAAATGTACCACCACGATTCTCATAACGAGTGTCTAATTGCATCTATTTGCATGAAATACATTTTCTTAATTTTTAAATTCACCATTCATTATATACATTTATATTTATAACTTGAAATTGACAAATAATGTTACGTTAATAAATCTAAAAACTTGAAACTGAAGTAACAGAAGGATTAAAGTAAAATTTGCATGTCCATTATGAAAATTGAATATCTTTAATATTTCTTTACCTCAGGTGCTTGTACATTATTGGAATTAAACGTTTTCACATTAGTTGGATCAGGATCAACAACTTTGCTTTCATCCGTTTCTGGAACCATTTCCACGTCCATAGGCTCACCCAGGTCATCCATTTTTAATATTTAACTACTTTCGTTTACAGGGTAACAGAAAATATCAAAAAATATCTAAAATATAGACTAATGAACCGTCTATTTACGATACACCACCAAAGAGAAACAGCATGAAAGGTTATGATACACACAGCTTTGACTATATAAATACCGAAGTTAAAATTGAGTTCATCAATTCCGTCCATACTAACATAAACACGGCTGCCGATGGCAGCGATTCTATGTAAATTGAACCTTACTATAAAGAAGTGGAGGAAGTCCTTCTATCTTATATGTTACTTCTATGCACAAGTGATTGTGGCGGTTCTGTATAAAACTATTTCGTGTACAAAATATAGAATCAAAAACCAAATATTGCCTGTATAACTATTTTTTAAATATATAGAAAAGATTAATGGAAAAGTATATTTAATCCTGTATAGTATTCAGATAAATAAAAATTTCAATTTTGTAGCAGAAAAATATGATAGCCGAGAAAGTAGCATGAGTGTTGTAGTTTCTGTGAATTCTAAGGTTTCGAACTCTATTTCCAAAAAATTTCGAAAGCGCGACAATTAAAAGCTTTATTTCTAATCTTTTTTTGAACAAGTTCGATTATATTTTTGTGCAGCTTCTAACATTTAATGCCTCACCACTTTGGTAGAAAAATTATATTTTTCTAATATCCATAGTTTTACAATTTTAGTAAGCATTTTAAATATTTATTTCTTATATTATATTTAAACTTTCAGCTATGCTCGGAATGGATAACAAAACATATCGGAGGGATCAGTTTCGAAAGCTTACCAGTCATCGTACAATCGATGAAGCGCTAATCGACGATCTACATAACAAAATCGACGGTAACATAAAGAACTATCAGTACCTTCTCGCTTAGAAATCAGGATAAACTATAGATAACGTTATTTTTATCAATACAAAGTTATTATAGGCGCGAGATTCTTTGGCAAGTAATCGACACGTGCGTCTAGGAACGATTTAATTTTACGAACTACGCGTAACACGATAAATCATAAATTCAGAGTACATTACACCGCACGTTAATCCAGGCTGAAAAACACGTATTATAAAATCCTAAAATTTATAATTGCACCGGTGATTGTGAAAGTGGTCTAAGTCAAAAATATTTCTAACATCTACATTTTCTGTAATTTGGCTCAATTAATAAAATAATAATTCTAAACATTTTGACTTAGTCCACTTTCATAATCACTGGCACAATTCGTTCGTTGAAAGTGAACGTTCTTTTTTATTTTTAACAGTTTGCTTTAACAAATTTCCTCTTAATCAAATCATACAGTGTGCTTTTAACAAGGTTCACAATATTTAACACGTTCAATTACATTCGATTACGCTTACTTATTACACAATGGTTCAGTTTCTCCCGAGAACTCCACAGTTTCGATCTTTTCATCCAACTCTATCCGGGCACGGTATTATCAGTTTTTATTGTCGCCAATTAGACGCGTTTTCAACCGTAAATTTCCAATGCCATTTCGTCGGCCGTCACCGTGGTCGAAAACGAAGGGAATTTGAAACTGTCGAGTGTCTTGGCTTCTAAGCAGCCGTTTAGTGATAAATTAAGGAGCGATCGCATCTATTGACACAGTTCGTCGTTAACATCGGTCCAACGTGGATGTTCCTACGCGCGGTCGCGCCAGGCACAGTGAAGCTTCCACAGTTCCTTCTACCGTTCCCGAAGAATCCTTCGAAGCTTTCGATGACGCCAGGCCACCGGTGGTGACTTCCATTGCAGAGGGAATTAATTGTGCGTGTCGTTAATCACACTGAATCGTTATGGCTGAAAACAGAATGCAACTGAACGAGATGGTAAGTGATTGAAATGCTTAATAGAAAATTTTAAATCAGAGAAGTTTCCCTCTTTTTTTATTTAACTAATTAGAATTTCTAATTTAGACGTCGATTTTTTTCAGCAATTGTTCATCCAAAGGCAAAAGTAATGCAATATAATAATTTTCAAATCTGCCCTCGGTGGGTTGTTTTGGCTTGTTTGATTGCCTCAAAGCTTTAATTAAAATGTCGGGCAATGCCTTGTTAACACGTTCGTCGCCAAGCGTGATTCGGTTGAGTTTCTTGCCGGGCCCAAATTCGATTGCATAGAAAAACTGGGGTAAAAAAATACAAAAGCAGTAAAAATTTTAACTTTTTATTTTTATTTTACGTATTTTATATTTGTATATATTACACTTCAATACTTATTCCATTGAATTTCGTTCAAAATCTTAATTTTAAATCCTATTTAACTTGAAGAAAAAGAGCGTCACCCAAATATGGGTGATGTAGCGATGAACGTGTTAAAGGAAGCCTTTAATTTCCACTTATGAAAGCGCACTTCGATTTCTATTTTCCAACGAATTTATATCGCAGATTGAATAACGCCAATACTTCTGCCGTCGATGCAACGATATTACCGGTAATGTAATTTGAAATTCAAATCGTTACAGTTATCTTTATTATGCTTACATTGATAGTAATCAAATAGAGCTGAAGACGTATAGACAACGAAGTTTTTCTATGTAAATATTTTCTTTTGCCAAAGACTACTAACTGAGAGGCACAATACAGTATCGGAACCGTGAACTTGAACATGGACTTGAACATAAACTCAAATAGGACAGTGTTGTTGTATAAAATAAAGAAACAAATAATAATGAAAATAAATATAATAATAATAATAATAATAATAATGCTTTTAGATTCTAATGAAATCATCGAGAGCAATGTCTGAGTCGTGGTTCTAATAAATACGCTACATTCAACTTTGCCGGGAAAAAGAACAATATATTTCCTACCATCAATCACACGTTTTACTAATTTATGCAGCTTCATTTCTAACACATAAAGATCTAATCGCGTTTATTAACGATTGATCATTGACATTTTTAATTCATGGATTGTTAGCTCGTGAAAAACATTTGTCCAGCGCAAGCTCGATAGAAAAAACGATGTAGATTCTCTTAATTTAATTATCCTCTTATTACTGATTAATACTACTACGTAATATCGCCTTAATGAACATGGTGATAAAATTATTCCTGGTACAGCTGGTTCAACGTAATTACGTAACCGAGCTTCTTATTATAATAACAAGTATATTCTGTAGCGTACAAGTTCCAGAGCCCTAAATTGGAGTTGCTCCCGGTATAAAAATCACGCCATTAAAAAGTATAAAAAATACAGAAAAAAGGTGAAAAGAAAATTTACAATTTTCATCAACCTTAAACACTTGCAAGTTCTATTTCCGTTGAATTAGCACTCTGTCGATGTTAAATATTCTAAAAAGACAACAAATTTGACATTAGTTTTATGCGGTGCACACCTGATTATTATTTCAGAACGTAGAAAATACAACCGTTGAGACATCACATAGTAATGCTACTGACAAACGAGAAATGGACCTCACTTACAGCATCGATGAAATCCCACCGTGGTATCTTTGCCTGTTTATGGCCCTACAGGTACCTTTCTTTATAATAAATTAAACAGAAATTTTATTTTTTGTTGGAAAAAAAGATACCGAATTCCAGCGATTGAAATATTGCGGGAGCAAATCGAATTTTTTAATATCAAAGAGACTTAAAATTAGTTTATATTACTTATAAATATTTGTTATATTATTTATAAGCTTTCTTTGTTTAGGTACTTTCCTGTATTATAAATTAAACAGAAATTTTATTTTTTGTTGGAGAAAACAAAAACCAAACTCCAACGATCGAAATATCGCTGGTGCAAATCGAATTTTTTAATATTAAAGAGACTTGAAATTAGTTTATAAATTACTTATAAACATTAATTATATTATTTGTAAAGATTCTTTAATTTCTTTCAAATAAAAATTCTACCTATTAGAATCTTTAAGAATGCAGGAAAGTGTAATTCTAAACACGTTTAAAAAGGCAGTGAAACACGAATGGATTTAAAAGAGATTCTCTTTATTTATATTGTTTGTCTTGATAAGATATTCGACTTTTCTCATAAGGCAGTTGGTCAATTGAGATTACTATAATCGTCTAATGAGGTTCAATCCCACTTAATCCTTTGGTATCATCGAATTTTTCTCCAGAATCTTTCGGTTACCTATTTCTTCTTATTATTGTTATATATATAAAAAACGAACAATCTATTTTTCAGCATTATCTGACCATGATAGGAGCAATAGTCTCAATCCCTTTCATTTTGACACCAGCGCTGTGTATGGCGGAGGACGATCCGTCTAAAAGTCACATAATTTCCACCATGATCTTTGTCACAGGGTTCGTCACCTTCTTTCAAAGCACAATAGGATGCAGGTAATGGAACCAATGTATTCTTATTCGTTGACCTAAAAAAGATATCATCTTTCATTGATCCCACATTAAACACTTTGTACTCGAGAGGTGATTGTTAGTCGTCTAATGATACCAGCTTCAAAAATTTTCAAATTTGAAATATTTACTAAGATTTGCCTATATTAAACGTTATTTAGTTTAATTAAGTGATATACTAAAATTTTCATATATGACTATTCAACCTCTGAGTCTAATTAATAAACAAACCACCTAAAGTCTGAAAATTTCCTCACCCCTTTGAGCGCAAAGGATTAATATTTTAATAGTAATATATTAATAGTTTAATATTTTAATAATTAAAATGAATATTCTTCTCCATATTTTTATATCGAAAAAAAATTCTGTGCAACTTGGGTTTTTATTTTCTTTAAAATACCAACCACCTAAAGTCTGAAAATTTGCGAAACTATCGTTTGGTGACTAACAGTCACCTCTCGAGCGCAAAGGGTTAATTCTGTCATCATCAAATTTGCTTCCGGAATGCCGCGATCCTTTTTATACAGCTCCTTTAATTTATGGAGCTATTTTCATGAAGTTGATTCACACCGCGAATCATTCTAGACTGTTAAATTGATAAGTGACCCTCAATAGACGCCAAACGGAAGACACGATCAGTTCTACGGCCGCGAAGCAATTATGTTATACGTACTTAGGCAAGAATCTTAAGCAAAAACTTGAATCGCAATAATCTTGCATATCTTGAACTATTAGAAATAATCGTTGAAAGTAGGTGTCTACATTTTATAACATATTTGATAAGAAGCTCGGTCAGATTACAGGCAGGAATTCGCGCGAAGGAATGTTTGTTAATCGACTAACTTGGCCATCAGGAGTAAAAATGTTAACCCTTTGCGCTCGAGTGGTGACTGTTAGTCACCAAATGATTTCGCAAATTTTCAGACTTGACTTAGTTCGTTTATTACTTAGACTTAGAGGTTGAATAGTTATATATGTAAATTTTACTATATCGTTTAACTAAACTAAATGACGTTTAATATAGGCGAATCTTAGTAAATACTTCAAATTTGAATTTGAATTTATTAATAGTTTAATATTTTAATAATTAAAATGAATTTTCTTCTCCATATTTTTATATCGAAAAAAAATTCTGTGCAACTTGGATTTTTATTTTCTATAAAATACCAACCACTTAAAGTCTGAAAATTTGCGAAACTATCGTTTGTTGACTAACAGTCACCTCTCGAGCGCAAAGGGTTAACAATGAGAAAACGCTTGCAATAAGGGTGAAATCATTTCAAACAGTTTATCTAATTTTGTTCGTTTTTCGTTTCTCGCGTCTATAATTTGTCAGTAAACCGGAGAACATTAGGTTACCCTTTTGTTTGATTATAGCAATCTTATCGCAACGATAGAAATTATATTACCATGCGATTGTTATCATTATTATTATTATGTAATCGCAAGAAACTAGATTTGCACGTAAATGAGAAGTAATTACAAGCATCGATAACGATTCGAAACACCACACCTATGCATGCGGTTCAGAAATGTGCATAAATTTTAAGATCAAGGCCGAAGACGAGCGAACGATTACATCGACGACCAATGTTTATGGTTCGCGTTCGTTACTTCGTTGTCCGCGGCTTGTTCGAATGCTAATTTCCTAGATTTTATTACCGCGGGAAATCGCTTTGTACTCTCATTTAGCAAAATTTACGGATCGTTAGCGATACCTGACAGCTTCCGAGAAGAGGCAACGCTAAACTTCTTACTCGAAACTTAACGACACAAAATTGACCGTGCTTCGTAATTTTAGCAAATTACGGAGATGCACTGTTTGCAGTCGAATCTTTCCTTCGGTTTAACTTAAAAATTACATTGCCATGCATTTTTTAGTTCTACTTTGTAAGATTACACTTCTAGGATCTTATATAATGTTTATTATTCTAACGCTCTAGGATAGCAAAATTTCAATATCTTAGAGTTGCAACTTCTCCAGCGCTTCCTTATTTCAGTACTTACACCTTTTTATATTTTAACGTTTTATGTTTCAATGTCTCAATAGGTGTTTAACACGTTCGTCACCACGTCACCCATATCTGGGTGACGCTCTTTTTCTTAAAGTTAAACAGAATTTTAAATTGGAACTTTAAAAGGAATTCAATGGAATAAATATAAAATATATTTAAAATATAAAATACATAAAATAAAAATAAAAAGTTAAAATTTTTACTGTTTTTATATTTTTTTTACCCCAGTTTTCTATGCAATGGGATTTGGGTTCAGCGAAAAACTCAGCCGAATCACGCTGGGCGACGAACGTGTTCAACGTTTCACTGCTTATTTGTTTCTTGCCCTATCTTTTTGTTTTCTGCCCTAGATTACCATTAGTCCAAGGGGGAACTATATCATTTTTGGTTCCAACATTGGCGATATTAAGTTTGCCGCAATGGAAGTGTCCGGAGCCGGAAGTTTTGAACGCAATGTCTGCCGAGAATCGCACAGAACTGTGGCAAGTCAGAATGAGGGAACTCTCAGGGGCCATTGCCGTTTCCGCTTCGTTCCAAGTGATCATCGGATTCGGAGGTACTGCAATCACGTATAAACCATTTTTTTAAACGTAAAGTCTTGATTTTCTAACGTATCAATTTTTCAACAGGTATCGTCGGATACTTATTGAAATTTATCACGCCACTGACCATCGTGCCAACCGTCTCTTTGGTTGGAATATCGTTGTTTGAAAACGCTGCTGACGCTGCGTCTCAACACTGGGGTGTCGCAGTTGGGTAAGCTTGAATCTCTCCTCTCAAGAACATATCAATACAACGTGAAACCTGAAACACATAAAATACTTTTCCTTCTTTTTTTATAGAACTATTATATTGTTAACGTTGTATTCTCAACTAATGGTTCACGTGCCAGTTCCTATACTGATATATCGCAAGGGTGAAGGGATACGAGTCGTTTGGTTTGAGATGTTCAAACTATTTCCGGTAATTATCCAATACACGTACCTAATAAATTTCTTCCATTTTTCGCAATCCTGTTTGGAGCCTCTTTTTTACAAATTTTATTTTGTCGTTACTCTTCTTTTTTATCAGGTACTTTTAACGATACTAGTAATGTGGATAATATGCACGATTCTAACCGTAAGCAACGCTCTTGTAGTTGGTCATCCTGCTAGAGTGGATAGTAAGTTAAAAATTATTTACGATTCTCCGTGGTTCAGGATACCTTATCCTGGCCAATGGGGTACACCAACTGTATCCCTATCCGGTGTACTTGGCATGTTAGCTGGGGTATTAGCGTGCACAGTGGAGTCCATCAGTTACTATACAACGACATCGAGGATGAGCGGTGAGTAAATACAATTTTTAGTGTGCTCGAGGTGACGAACGATGATGTCTGATCACTATCTGCAAACAAGCGAACAGAAAGGCTATTCAAAATCTCAGATGTATTTAACGTATTACAGCAGCATATTAGAGTCTTCGAGATAACAGATGTTGCCCCGAGTTAGTGGTTGTTTCAACGATTAATTCTTCAATTTGAATCCAACCTAGAAGTAATCGTCAAACAAACAAAATATGTTCTTTTTCTTAATCCTCTGTCTATTCGAAGTGCTCCGCATGGACGGTGCTCTATTAGCAATTATGTTGCTCTAAATGGGAGCGAGGAAAAATTTGCCAAACGCATATGAACGTCCATAATCCACGCGAGTAACTTTTATCAGAGACGCATATACGCATCCATAATCCACGCGAGTAACTTTTGCTAGAGACGCATATACTCGTCCATAGTTCACATGAGTAGCTTTCATAAGAGACGCATATACTCGTTCATAGTTCACATCAGTAGCTTTCGTCAGACGCATATACGCGCCCATAGCACTCAAAGGGTTAAATGTTCATGAAAGTTTAATTTTTAGGCGCTCCACCGCCACCGGTTCACGCTATTAACCGAGGTATCGGTATAGAAGGGCTTGGTACGATATTAGCCGGTCTGTGGGGCAGCGGGAACGGTACAAACACGTTCGGGGAAAATGTGGGAACTATCGGTAAATTGTACAATATTTTTAAGAGACAAAGAGATGTAATGAACACAAGCTATTTAATTCCTTGCTGTTCGTGAGATTGAACCGTTTACACGAAATATTAACAGGTGTTACGAAGGTTGGCAGTCGCAGAGTTATTCAATGGGCTTGCGGACTGATGATCCTTCAAGGATTGATTAGCAAATTTGGCGCCGTTTTCATCATCATTCCCAAACCCATAATCGGTGGAATATTTTGCGTGATGTTTGGAATGATCACTGCCTTTGGTATACACTAAATTATATATTTCTATAATAAAAATCATTTTAAATTTATGGCTGTTTCTAGGTTTGTTTATTTATATAAATTTATAACTGTTTTTAGGTTTGTCGACGTTACAATATATAAACTTAAATTCCGCGAGGAACTTGTACATCCTTGGGTTTTCCATTTTCTTCCCACTGGTAAGATAATTTTAATTTTCTAAAAGGTAATGATTCGTAATTGATTTGCTAATTTAATCGATTAAAATAGTAGCTTAGCGTTCAGTGATTTAAGATTGGACGTTTTAATTGCGAAAATAATCGATTTAAAGTGCTTTTGTAAATCCTTAGGTTTTGTCTAACTGGATGATGAATCACTCAGGCGTGATAAATACCGGGAATGATGTAGTCGACAGCGTGATTACTGTACTATTTAGCACGACTATCTTAGTTGGTGGTATGGTGGGATGTTTATTAGATAACATAATACCAGGTATAGTAAACATTAAAGAAAAAAGATTAATGAAATTTTATTAATCTATTGGTATTAATTACTTAAGGCACTCCCGAGGAACGAGGACTCGTCGCTTTTGCAAAAGAAATGGAACTAAATATTGCAGAGGACGACAGAGAAGATCAAGAGCATGTACCTAATACGTTTGATTTTCCGTTTGGAATGGATGTTTTAAAAAGGTAATGTTTTTTTGTATGGCTTTAAACTGTTTTATTAATTTATCTGTTTTATTCATTTGCAGGTGGAAATGGACGCAGTATGTACCATTTTTACCGACTTACAACCCTAGGATTTACTCATGTGGATCGAAAAAACGATGATCACTACTTCAATTTTATATTACCTGATAATTCATTGATAGTTCTTGCGAGGAAACTTGCAACGCAATGATGTAAATATTATATAATTCACTGTATAAAGTACAAGTTCTTACTTAAATATAAAAAAGAATTATTTTAGAACAAAAATACAAGAATCTTTATAGAAAACACTAGCATTCTCTAAATAATTTTGGTGGCTGCAAGAAATTTTGCCTTCCTTATATGCGTACCACAAACACACTTATGTTTCAAAAGTGACGAAATAAAACCCTTGCAAAATTAGTATTGTAAGCGATCTCTAGGACGACCACCGTAGTTGGGCGATAAGAGGGTGTCTCGTTTTACAACTGTGCGTTGGTTCTTGGAACGGTCGCCACAGTTCGGCGATAAACAAAGCATCATCTTACGATAATGTATTAACGATAAGATGGGAGACACCGAGCGCTTCGTGGTCCTGCCGGGCCTTGATGGGTCGACGGCAGTCAGTTAATAAACGTACTTGAGAAAAGAAAGTCTTCCGCTGCGCCTATTTTTATTTCGTCTCCTTGTGCCTACTATAGTATCAAAATAAATTAGAGGAAGTAGAAAGAATGCAAGCATAAACATTAAAAAAAAAAGGTTGCATGCATATTGTCGTTTTTCCTCTCTCTTTTTACTGTAGGTAAAAATGAGCGAGATGTTTCAGCGATTTCCGGATAGATAGCACAGCAATGTTTTTCTTTCTCCTTCTCTTTTTATTGTCGGTAAAAATGTGCGAATTATTTCGGCGATTCCCGGGCAGATGACACAGTAATGTCTTTCTTTCTTCTTCTTTTTTTATTGTCGGTAAAAATGTGCAAGTTGTTTGCGGGTTTCTTTGATAGATGGCAGACCTCATGAATGTCAGTTACCGCTTTTGCTTACTTGTCGATAAATGTTTGTTACCAGTTTGGGCACTTTTTAGAGAGATGGCACCATTAACGTTTTTAAAATGGTTTAGATATGCGGGAAATTTAAAAATGATTTTATATATTACAAAAGGATAAATTGTATAATTATTGTATGCCACTATAATTTGCTAATGCTTAACCGTATGTGTATGTACGCACACATTTATTGAACTGCAACGCGTAAAAAAAGTAAAGCATTAATTTAAAGAGAAAGGAATAAAATGGTATGATATAACATTCGTAAATTAATTTGAGAACTTTTATAGCTGTTATTTCTATAATTCGAAGTTGTATCTACCGTTTGACGATTTAAAAAAATGCAAATAGAATTATGCATATGAATTTCAGCGTTTCAAGAACGAAAGAGGAAGACTTTCATTTGTTTCCTCTCTCGATTTCCCGAAGTCGTCCGAAACGTTGAGCTCACGTACACGCGTTTCCTGCGGTGGTGTACGTAGTGGAAGGGGGTGTTCCCGAGAATTCTCATCCCTAGTCTGGCATCACAGACACTGTCCAATAGTCGATTAAATTCTGCGTGGCGCGAAGAAAATTAGTAGAAGATAATAAACATTCTTTAAATGTTATTTCTAACAATTCAGGAAAAAACGGATAAATATGAATATGGCTACATCTTCAGACGTTGCTACGGTATTGCATACGCGTATTATATTTCTATTAATGTTTAACTGATATACTTTGATTCATAAAACATAACCTATACATAACCTAAAATTTGTATAACCGGCTTGTTTAAAATAAATTAACAAAATATTTGTTTATCAAAACAGTGTGATTTTCTATGTATTAATTACAAATGTATCGCTTTTGTCAAATAAATTAATATATCAAATATTGTACATGTTTTATTTGTATGTAATTGCATGTAACGAATGTATTGCGTATCGTAAATGGAATAGCGATAAAAATAAAATGTACATCAATTTCCTAAAATTTATATTAATTTAAAAATTAAAATTCTACAACTTCATTTTACGATGTACATAATTATATAGTTTAATTAATAAGTGATTTTATTTGATTATTATTCTTTAATTAATATACAGATCAGGCTACAGAGGTATTTGAACATGCCATTGGTTCAAAGATGCAAAGAAATAGCAATGTTAATAGATGAATCCAGCACAACAGAATTGCAACATGTGTTCCCAATATTAATAGACTCATTGTTTGGAATAACTGATAATATTGGTTGGGGTTTACACAGCATCACTTTCAGAAAAAATCCACAAGAGTATGAAACACTTGGAAATTTCCTTCATCCACAGGGACCAATCTTTTCTCTGTGTTACAAATTATTACCAGATTGTTACTTGAAATATAATTTCCCAGTTTCATTTTTACCAGTATGTAAAGACATCTCTATGTATACATAATAATTATTAGAAAGAAATAATGAATTTTTCTATTTTTTTTTTTTTTCTTAATTTCAGTTAAAAGTGCGTTTAATGTTAGAGGAAGGTGTAATACCACCATTTTATCTGGACAAAATCAAAGATGATCAAAGCACACGTGGTATTTCAGCTTTAAATATGAGTATCCTTTTTTTAAATCAGTTTAGCAATTTAATAAAGTATCAAACTAAGAAAAAATAATCCTTAACAATTACACATATCCCTTTGAATATTATATCTTTCATTTTGCATATCACCTAACAAACCCATGGCTACAGGTACAGCAGCAGGAAAATGTTTGGGTTAATTGGGAAACAATTTATGTACAACTAGCACACTGTTATTTATACCACTTTCTACCTAGAGATAATTCTTCAGTTTTGCCAATAATTGGCCCATACATTAGAAAAACACCTCAACGAAAATTAGTACAATCACCTGAATCAAGAAGGTATTTTTTGAATATACTGATAAAGGATATATTAAATAAAACGCTTATATTTTATAGAGAATATATTAATAAAACGCTTCTGTAGAACAAGTTAAAAAATTTAATCAGAGATTATTACAGAATGCAAACACCACGACTTTTGAGAACTTCAATATTATCGCCAACATCACCAAATTCTACATCGAGCGTGCCACAGCAACAATGTTTGCCACAAGTGTGGAGAACTGAAACTGTGATTCAAGTATTTCTTGACTTTTGGGTAGAATATACGGAGGACAATCAGTTAAACTCACGATTAAACACAGCGTATTCTACATCTTTTCCTCGTCGAGTAAGTTTATAGTTGAAATTTTCTCATAAGGTATATACATTTACTTATAATTTTAATTATAGCATAGCATTCATTCCGGAGAACACATACGTTTAGTACGGGCATTTATAAAGACTTTGCATGAATTCGCAAATAGTGCAACAGGTGACAAAAGTGCAATGGATGAACTCAAACGGTACATAAACGCGGAAGAAAAAATTTAACATCAGTTAATTCTTATATTGTTATTATAAAAAATTCTTAAATCCCTTATTTACAGAATTATCTTGCCTTCTGTTCAAGGCAAAATCTATACATTCCTTCGAAAAGCTATACATCATTGGCCTTTGGATAGTTCATTTAGATTAATCCTTGAAGCATGGTTAAGTTTTATCCAACCATGGAGATATCTTCCTGGTATAACATATACTAAGGAGGGGTAAGTATGGAGATAGAATAATTCTGTAATCGATTTTGACATTCAAAATTACATTATTTTTTATAGTAAGCTAGAAGAAGAAGAAAGAGGAAAAATACATGACCCATATAGATGGATGCCCTTCATCGCGCACAATTTATTAGCTTATACGGCAATATTTCAGCAATTACTTCCACGGTTCATGAGGACAGATCTTGTAGCTCCAAAAAATGCATTAATGTTGTTTAGAGTTACAAAAGTATATCAAATTTCGTTATATCATTCTGTTCTACGATGATAAGTATTCGACTAAACTTATCTATTTTGTAGGTTTTTTCACAACCATACTTCGCAAAAATAATATGCGAAATAGAGAGTCAGATGGATGATGTCGGGTTAAGTAGAACTCGAGTATCAGTAAATCAATGGGCTTCAACTGTACGGCAACAAATTTTGGAGCTCGAAGGACCGACGTATCAATATGTTCCGATGTTTTCAATGGCTACTACTTCACAGGTACATAAAATGCGAAATATACCTCCGAACTAACTGAATTAATTTTTGAATTTTCATGTTAGGTCATATGTTTACTAAGCATAATTAAACAAGCCCACTTAACGGCAACTAGTTTAATTGATGCACTGGAAAAGAAAAGGAAAAATAGACAATTTTTGTTAGCAGTATGGGAATTCTTTAATGGCGAAGACTACTCTTCGGATGATATTAGTATAGAAGAACGACGCCGTGTACCTGTTTATCTGGCAAATGCACAGCAGCAATTAATTGAAATTTTCGAGGTAACATGAAACAACAACTGAGCCTAAGTTTCAGATGAAGTTTACATTCATTTAAACACTTTTTTTCTAGATTAATGTAGAAGACATTCCTCAAATAGCTATCGAAGCTGACCAAGAATATCATGAAAGTATTCTATCAACATCCTTTTGTCATCAGTCACAGGTACAAAATTAATTTTTTTGTTTAACAGCTTTTATTAGTAGAAAAGCTTTTACTTTTTAGATGGATTCCAGCTTAGATACAAGCAAACCAGGCGTTTTTGTACCTATCCAAAAAGACAGACAAACGTGTCAATACATAGAATATATGGGAGACCCAGAATTGCAACCAATTCGAAGTAATGAATGTGCATTCCTTGTTAAAAATTTGTATAAGCTTTGCACATTCATGAACACGAAGGTAGATATTCATTTAGTTGTGTTGCACTATTTTCCTTCTTAATTTGATTGCGATTATTAATTATGTATTTTGAACAGTACCGATACGAAATAGCTAATTTGTACCATCGACCTGGTTTCCTTGGCAGCATTTGCCGACAAATTCTACAACCACCTACTAAAGTTGTAAAGTTACCCAAACGAACGCAGAATGGATTTTCCTGCGGGTACGAAGAACGCATTCCGCCTCGATTGAGTTTACGACCACTGGCTAATTATAGTTTGCTCGTAACCATAAGTCTAGGAGTATTTATTGCTTGGATCACAAAGTACGAGGCCCATCTTTAATCGATGTTATGATTATTTTGATAACCAAGGTAATGGCGGTAATATAATGTCGATTTATTTGCAGCTATGGAATCTTCATGTTTCTGGGATTAGTGTTATGCATATGGATTTTATATATAATAATACGTGCAACGTTAGAGCCATTGACACGATCGAATGAAAATGCATCTAGGCCCAGCACTGCAACCTTTTCTGTAACCTAATCAATCAGGAAATTATACTAAATTACAACCGTTTAAGGGCTGACGTGTATCGTTGTATAATATTTCAAATTACCTAAGATATGAATTCATATGCAAATTATAATGTTTAAAATGTTAATCATAATTTAAAATTAATTTAAAAAAAAAGTGTGTCTTTTGGAAGTATTACAATTGTTACTTATTATTCTTCCTTCCCTTAATGTGGATATCGTAATAAAAGATATCTACTTTTCAAAATTATTTAAAAATTAAAATCTCGTAGAATTCAGTACAGATCATTGAAAAAATTCAGTATATTATTAGCGTGATAAATTAGCTTTTCAAATCCAGTTATGAATGCCGCTAGAGTGCTTATTATTTAATCAATATTACGTACAGATAACCGATCATTTCTGTCAATCGTGCGACGCGTACATTGCTTCCAGCAAGTACAGTAGGGTTCGTTAACGTTGATATTGTGAGTTGGAAAATTGATATTGGACCGTAGCAGAAACCCTCCAGACAGAAGGAATTGGTAGGAGAAAATTGAAACATAGAATTGGTAATTTTCTCCCGTTTCATGTTGACTGTTTTTTTTTTTCTTATCTCGGATTACAAAAACATACTTGAAGGAACTTCAAAATACTCTTTTGTTTACAAACGTATTTTAATTTGTGCACATTTATTTTCCATTTACCAAAACTTGAGGCAACGAGTAAATGCTATATCCATGGATTCGTTGTATAAAAAAATTACCCCTTTAATTGGATCCCACTACTCGTCACCAGACGCTAGCAACTTTTTTTACGTTTCCCTAGGTGGAGACCACCTGAGTTATCACACCAAGTTAACTACTATATCTATATACAACAACCATAATAAAGTGTACTGCACAACGAAGCCAATTGGATCTTGTTAACCTGTTAATTATAATTCCAGCGCAATTTCTTAAGGTACCAAAACGTTTCCAGTCCTTTTACCATTTATTAATCACTCCGAACCTATTAAAACATAAGCTTTTACTCGAAGTCAAAAATATATTTTTATCAGAACAGATACTTAGAAGAATAACGAATATCAACTTTTAATAGCAACATGGGCCTGACCCGTTTTTGATTCAAACCAATGCAAATTCGCATTCCTGGCGTCGACATCCAGCCACGATTCATTCAGTTTCGCGATGCAATTAGGGATCCTTTTATACGATGTCAAACGACCTGTTATGCGCCTGTTATGTACAATAAGCACGTTTGAATTACTGAGAATGAACTCGTTTATGACTAGTTAAGAATCACTATCCATTTTAAGGTGCCTTTAAACAGTTGGACACGTGTCGGTTTCAATCAATCAGTTTCAGTTGCATTATTGAAAAAGATTAAATTCTCGGGACACGTTTCCAAAACTGAGAATTATTGAGATAACTTTTTCTTCGAGTTATTATTCAAATAAAATGTTTAGATCAATATTGTCCAGTTGTAACAATACAGATTCAAGAAATAATTACTGTACTTACAGCGAGAAAAATGGTAACAAGGTGATTACGTAATTAAGTGGATATCGATTTAATCGTGTACTGATCCTAATTAATAATCGTGTAATTATTTGATGCAAATTATAACCAGCAAATAAATTACTATTGTCTTTAGTTAATTAAATGATTTTTTTTCAATTAAAAATATGACTTGCAACAAAAAACTTTCTATCTCAATTTAGTTTCAGTTCTAATAGTTATTAACGGATAATTAAATGCATTACTCTATAACAAAGCTTAATTTTTTAATCGATATTCGACACGGAACTGCTTTCAGGATAACGTGTAATCTCTATAGCAAAAAGCCAAGTTCTTGTCGCATTTGAAAATGATATACACTTTTACTTCCTACGCTTACTGAAAGTTGGACTAAAGAAGAGTCCTATGAATCATTAATCTAATCAGGTTGAAGTGTACGGAGACAACAGCGAATAAATTTCGTAATAAAATATCATGGTTTTCAAGGAATTCCTTTTCATTTAATTATAACACAGTGCAAAGATATTATCACGTTAAGATGTTATCGTCAGTGTTCTTTTACTTTGCAAAACAATAATATTGATTGCCATACTGTGAGTGAGAGAGAGAAAAATGGGAGAGTGAGACGTAGAAATACGAATGACCTTAGGATATCCTTGATCTTCTACCCACTAACTTACGCTTGTTTTTACAACGAGGAAAAAATGTGTTCCATCGATTGAACCGTGCGTTTCTTTTCAGAAATTCATTGATTCGCCTTTTCAGAAATTGTTAGTATACAACTATGAAATTCATGGAACCCGGTGGCTTACAATGTGTATCAAACTAATTTCGTAATTACTAGCTATTATAACAATGTTAATAACTAGGTAAAGGTTGAAGACACGCTTAAGGCCGTACCAGCAATTAAAATTCATCGTTAATTCTATTAAGTCCTATAAATTTCACACGTCGTTTTAACGCATAACACGGTGATCATCGTAACAGTAATTTAGAAGAAGATTAACACTATAACTACCAAGATTGGTCAAAATGACTAATTCGTAATTTTGTATGGAAACTTGGTAAATATATTGCGATACTTACAGCTTAAAAAATTTACTATGACTTACTGCAATCACTACAATTTGTTTCCCTCTTATTAGGTAATTTTTTAATATAATTTTCAATTTGATTTCTTTATCATAAATAAATATACCTTGACCGTCGGTAGTTATAGTGTTAAAAAGTGTACACACACGATGGAAAAATTATATGGTCTCCGAACGTTATTAGATATAGCAGCGGATCAATCATCGCGGCAGATATACTTTGCCACAAATTGAGTCCCTAGAAACTCGCTTGGGAACCCGATTTCACGCTGGAAACTAGCTTATATAGCGCACACGTACACAGATCTCGGATATAACCATTACCTTCCTCGAAAGGGAGAACGAAAAATGCGTAGACCCATTTGTCTAGTTAGCCTTGGCAGTAATCCGATCCTGTCTAATGTCGAACGGAATAACAAATACCCGCTTGTTTGCAAGACGATCTCTGTTAATAGATCACCTAGGAAGTAGTAATCTATTTCTACAATTTGCATCCTGTAGGCCTTCTTCTCAACTAGATTAAAAGAAATAATAATAATTTGTTTTGAAATGAATTATATTGGTATTGTTCCGACTAAAATATATAAAGTAAACAGCATCTCATAAGATCTGACGGTTCAGAGGAAGGTAACACTTCCTACGACATTCGTACTGGTATAAATAACGATGTCGGAAAAGAAATAGAGTTTTCTATTCTCGTGGTCAATATTACACATGACACGCATGCGCGTCGTTAATTAAACGGCTGACTGGTTGTCTTTTCGAATTTCTCACACCCGAAACATCTCGTGGAACAACACCGATGAAACGTATATTAAAGATATTAATTCGTATGCGAAAACACGCGAAATTAAATTTGGAAATTCGTTCGGCTTAATTGAACGAAACAATTTCACTGGTAATTCGATAATCATCGTAATGGCGTTACTTGTTTCAACGCTGTTTGCTCCCCCTGTAACCGAAACTCGTTAGAAAAACATTACCCCTTGACACTGTCGGTATAGTTTCAACTGAGATACTCATTATACAAATTATAACAAAAAAACTTAGTTAAGTTTGACGAGTTAAAAAAGAAAAAAATGGAAAAAGAGCGCAAAGTTTTTCCACAAGTAAAGTTTGTAAAGTGTCACGAAGAGGTTCAGTAGCGAAACGGAGCTCTTAATTTCGCTGGTAGGAAACTAAACTAATTTGTACTACTTATTCGCGTAAGTACTGAACTTAGTGTACCACTATTTCACGCACGTGCACATGGTACGTCTCACACGTGCAGACTTCTGTCAATTATACGTGCAGTCACGTCATTGTATCCTCGCTCGTAGTAGAATTACCAGTTACGAATCTTGTAAGTTGTTCTCGTAGATATTGCCATAGACAATTATTAATTATGATTTCAGTGATTGGAAAAAGAAATTGTAAAAAACGATATCAAAATTTATTATTTATTCTATTAGCTATCATATTACAAGTTTCACAGATGCTAATACAGTAGGAAAAAGAAAATTCAACAAAGTTCAGAATTCAAGATTGATTACAATACAAACCGTATTCCCCGTACAATTTCAAATTTAAATTACCTTCATCTTCAAAGGAGTTCATTTCGAAATCTTCGAGATCCAGATCGAGAAACATGAAAGTGTTGACACATAACATCGTCGATTTTCTTCTCTGGTTTACTACTACCGCCATAACCTATAACCGCATCTATTCCACCTCCACCGTCACGGTGTCCCCGTGTGTCACGAAGAGGAACTCAGTTACGCGCCACAGGGTTGAGAAGACGGACGCGTTGTTCTCTGGACGCGTATTATCCATGATCGACCGATTCTCTGTTTAATCTCGGTTTTTTTTTACGCGACGATACAAAAATACGATGCGCGTCGATCGTTGATCGATTTGTGACTGCCCGGAAAAAAGCGCGCGGTGTCATTGATTGACGTTGATTGGTTCGGTAAAAATCCACGACTACTCTGATTGGATCGGATTTTTCTCCAGTATTCGATTAATTAAAGTCAACAAGAATTATTCGAACAGTTTAAATTTAAATCAAATACAGTAAATAGTTTCCCAGGAAAATAAAATTAGAAAGTGTTGTTTGAAGTTAAAAGAAATTTATCCAGGCAATTATGATTAAAGCACAGTGAAAAGTATAATGATGATGTTCGACAAGTGATATGCTAAGCCTCTATAAATAAAGATACGCGTAAAAGCTTAGAATAGAGTATCGGTGTGATGATATTGAAATACGATTGCGTTTATTACTATTTACGACGACTTTTATTCCTTTCGATTTCATCCTGGATATTCGAAACTGTCTTTCAATCGTCTAACATCTTCTTTAAAGCTTTACCTCAGCTAAAACATCGGGAATACACTTTCATTTAAAAGTCACAACAAAAATGTCAAAAAATTGAAAACCAGTATTTTAAAACGAATATTAAGGAAGCGTCTCGATCGAAAGTTTGATAATTTTCGACACGTCCCGGCTTGCCTGATAATTTCGCAAATTCCCTCGCAAAACGGCTTTAACTTAAACTTTAAGATTACTCCCCGAAGTAACCACGATTGAAACGATTGACGCTAATCCTTCATTATTAATATTCGGCTTTCCAGAAACTAGAACTTTAAATCCCCTTTTTTTCTTCCGAAGTCGAATAGTTTCTTAATTGTGCCGCCGGAGGAAGATTATCAATAAAAGTCATCCCCTGATATTACGTTGACTTGGGTGTTAAGGAATAAGTGTTTTCAAAGAAACCGATTTTACAACACTTGCCGGAAAAGTTATGAATTCTAACGGGCGTTGAATGAAACGCTGTTGTAAACTGAAGATCAAAAGCTCGCGGTGCTAGTAATTTCGCTGTCGTAAATTGACTCTCATAAATAATTATAAGTAGTAGCTACTTAAGGAACGGACAGACCAGCTTCGCGTTGATGTCACAAAGAAGCATCCCAAAGAAGTTGCATCTGAGGAGGGAAAACAAAATGTAGTTCAACTTAGATGACGTTTATACACGATTAACTACGGAAGGAGAAAGTTAAGAAGTCGATTACCATTATATCCATTCCTTCCGCGTGATTTCAAGCGAGGAGAGAAGACTCGTTGACAATCGTGGAGGAGAATGGGGGTAATTGAAAAGTCGATAAGAGAAGCCATCGAAACCATTCAATATCGAAGGTCAGGGGGAAACTTTTGGGACTTACGATGAGAGATCACGTCGTGACCCTAATACCACAGGAAACGTGGTCAGAGGCACGCTTATCGCCGGAAGATAGAATCATCCTGCGATGAACATGCGCCGGAAAGTTGTGGCTCGTAATAAGCTTCGCAAGTGCGTGGTCAAAACGTGGCTGGACTCGAAAGGTCCGCTCGATGAACTCGACCGCACTAGTCCTAAGATTTTTAGTCTTCTTGTTTCTCAACGGACGATGTTTCGCTTCTTCATGGAACGTAATTACTCGCGTAATACACCCTGAATGATCTGAAACGTAGAATTGAAAAGATATTTGGACAAAGCATAAGGAGAATAATAAACAATTTAAGGACTGTCGACGTATCTGGACTGCACGAAAATATAATAAGTACAGAAAGGCTTACACGTTCGATCTCCTGTTTCTCATTAACTCGACAGGAGTGCGGTACGTTCCATTTCAGACGTTACCAGAGAATTCCATGTGAATTTCCAAAGGATCAATGTGTACTGCTAACCGGCACAACAGAGACAAAGCTTGTTCCGTGGAAAGTGGAACGAATATCGTTAACCGCCACGGCACGTCCATACAAATAAGCGACCATGCTTCCTACATCCGGTCCTCCCGGGCGTGTCGGTGTTTTTCTGTGAAAATAAGATCGATCGATTAGCACCAAGCGCGATACGGTAATCGAACGACACCTGCGATCGTTATCCCTTGTCGGGAGTTCCTCGAAACGTGAAGGGAACGACAGGAGATGCGGATGACCGACTTTCATTCCGTCCCGTCAACATGCGACCCGAGATTCGCGTCTTCTCGACGTTAGGGAAGAAGGATCTATTTAAGGAAGCGGTATCAAGCTCGCGTGACACGCCGGACATCATGGAAATTCAGTATAGAGAAACGGGGGGGTTCCATTAAAAACGCTGAGAAGCATTGGTCACGCGACCGTCTCCGCGTTTCCCCGTTCGCGGACACCCTCGTTGCCTCAAGTAATAAGGATGAATCATCGAACTGATACGGAAGCAACTAAGAACGAGAACTGAACGTTCTTGATAAACGAAACACCGATATATCGTCTCCCTCCTGGACATTGATAAGCGTTTCCCCCGTTCGCGGACACCCTCGTTGCCTTGAGTAATAAGGATGAATCATCGAACTGATACGAAAGCAACTAAGGACGAGAACTGAACGTTCTTAATAAACGAAACACCGATATATCGTCTCACTCCTGGACACTGATAAGCGAGTTCCAGCGTGAGTGATCGTCTGGATTGACCGGCTGAAGAAAGAGTGAACGAGGATTGCGTTCAAGGCATCAGCGTCCATCGTGATGGAATTTCCATCAAATGCCAGCGAATTGGCCAATAACCTGACGGTAACAGCCGTGAACGCGTCGTCCCATTCGGAGCTCAATCTACCGTACACAGTTTGCGAGGTCCTGGTGGCTATGTGCGCGGTGTTCGGCAACGGTCTGGTGATCATTGTGTTCAGCAAAGAGAGGAAACTTCGTCGGCGAACCAATTATTACATCATCTCCCTGGCCACGGCCGATCTGCTGGTGGGATTGTTCGCCATACCGTTTGCCATCCTGGCCAGCATCGGTCTGCCGACCAATCTACACGCCTGCCTGTTCACCGTCTCCCTGTTGGTCGTCCTTTGCACGATCAGCATCTTCTGCTTGGTGGCTGTGTCCGTGGATCGTTACTGGGCGATACTGCATCCCATGGGATACTCGCGCACCGTACGCACTAAAACTGCCATAGGTAAGAGGAACGAGACGATGAAATTGAGCCGGCAGGGTGTTGGATGATACGGAGAGATCGGTTAGGTACTCGAATCAGCGAGAGGGACTCGTTCGTGCGATAATTTGGAATCCTACAATTTTGTGGCGCAGATTATTTCCTCTTAACACTAGATTCACGGACATTTCTTGTACATCTGTTTCTAATATACATATACTAAGAAACAGGTATACATCGTACAAAATTTGAAATTGCAGGGCTGAGACAGAAATAGATTTGGGTATACTTGTATCAGGCTATCGATAAAAGTCAACAAAAATAATAATAGTAATTGTTCTTGCAAAGTTTGCTCATGAAGTCTGAAACCCGTCAAATTGACGGATCCCGTAAACCTAGTGTTAACTGGTCTTAGAAGTTTCGCAATTCGTGTTAGAAGATGAATAATGGATACACGAAACGCGAGTAAAATATAAAAGCGTTTCCTGAAGCGTTCCATTAAACGCAGAAGTTGTTAAGGAACAACTTTTCTAATTTCTTCATATTGTTCCTTTCTTTGGTATTTTTTCGTTTCGCAAATACAGTCCTCGCTTTGTGCAGTTAAACGAAAAATGTTGTTGAAAGTTATCGGAAGCTTGAACGAAGATAATCTGCGATACGATAGGGGAGTCGAAGGAATCATCGGCGCGCAAGTAGTACGAGTCGATAATTGAGCGGACTAGCGAAAAGTTCGAGGAATCGCGTGGCGAAATCGAGTAATTGTTATCCACGCCGGTGCTGTTGTGCAGTCCGATGATCCAATTAAAATCTCCTGTTCCTAGAAGCGTTCTGCATGGCACGCATAACCGTTTAATCGAGCTGCGATAAAACAACACCGGGACGGACCACGTAATTATAATTTGCGAAATTGTTTGCACGGGAGTACCTGTTACTCGCTTTTCCACGTACCTCGAATGCTGTTTTTCATCAACGTTGGATGTTTTCATTTCTGTACAACTTAACCCCTTGGCGTACAAATAGAACAGAATTTGCTGTGTCCGAAAAATACTATTTAATTCGACTCAGTTGAACAGTTATGCGCAAGCTTGGAAACTGAACATCTTATTTAGAAATTTTTTTGGAAAGGGGTCAGGGTGGAGCATCTTGAACATTCTAAACAAAACAGAATCGATGCATTAGTGAAATAATTGAATAATCTAATAATACATTGAACGACGTCTAACAGAGACAGTTTCTGACGTCTCCCATACGTCATTGTACGTCAAGGGGTTAAGCAACTGTTATTTTTCTATCATGAAAGTGTACGTTCTATATCTCTGATAAAATTCATTGAACTCAGCAAAATTGCACTTGAAATCAACTTCATTTTGTCCTAATTGCACATAGTAAGGGATGTCCATCACGTTCCAGTGTACAGAGCGTCAACTTGTATCCAGACTGATTAAACAACATTGTACAGATGCATTCTCAGAGGCTATTGTTAGCAGCTGTAGCTTCAGTTTAGCCACGATGTTAGAGGGAATACACGTGAAAGATCTGTCGTTCCGAATTGAAGTGTTCCTGTTCGTCTTATCCATGCTGATTTTTCTAAAGAACTTTTATCCTACTTCTCCACGAGGCTGAATCGATGAAATGCAACAGAATGCTTCTCAGACTGCAACAGGTGGTGCGTGCTCGGGATGCATAAGACGGTTTAATAACGTACAGTATGGCGGAACGTTATCGTAGATCCTGAGAAGTTTAATGTGCAAGCGATTAATGTAATTAGAAATCGAATCTTCCAATTTTATTAAATTTCACCGTCGATTTAGTCGTCTCTTATGGACACCATCTTTCTTTTAATCGCGTTGGATAATAACTCCAACACCTTGAATAAAATTTTGTCCACACCATTCTTTCTTGTTTGTGCAAGCAGATAATAGGATATTGATTTTGATGGAATGAATATTCACGCGATAGTTGCGCAATTGGCAATGGAATTTAAAAAAGTTCAGGCTGCGTTCGATGCGTTTCCAGATGATGTCAACACAGTACGTAGAGTTTGAAATACCTCCGACGATACCCATCCGTTCGATTTCCCAAAGGACATTCTTTTCCTCTCTGTGCCTGGTGAAATTGATGAAAATCGCGTCTTTCTGCCTCGTAGTTGCATATTCGAGAACAGGGAAACGAGGAAATAAATAAACCGAGCAAGTTTTTCATAGGAACGAACGTTCACCACGAACGTGAACGTTCCCTCTGAAACTCTCAGGAATTCCTTTGTAAACGCAGGCGATGCAAGAACGACAAAATTAACACTAGGTTTACGGGATCCGTCATGACGGGTTTCGGACTTTATGAGCAAAATTTGTAAAAACAATTACTATTATTCCTAATAATTTCTGTTGACTTTTATTAATTGAGTAATACAAATATACCCAAATTTATTTCCCTCTCAGTTCTGCAATTTCAAATTCTGTTTGATGTATACCTTATTCTATAGTATACGTATATTAGAAATGGATATACAAGAAATGTCTGTAAATCTAGTGTTAAATATTATCGAAGCAAGTTTTTAAATACGCTTCACGACGCGGATACGAAATACCATTGGCAAATCGAAGGCAATTGAGAAAATCTTAATGGCCCGGTTAGGCGTTCCTCATTTTATTGCTGGACTGTCTAACCATGATTAATTTAAGCGTTTCGCCTGTTTATGGCAGGAGTGATTTTAATTACGAGCTTGCTGACTGATACCATCTCTCTAGCGGTTGAAAAAGGTGCGTTTATTGCCGTGCTCTCCAATCGATAACGTTCACGTGCTCCTTTATCATCGGTTCCTTTGACCGAGTTTTCATTCCCTTGCTCCGAAACCTCCATAAAGCGTTTACGTTTTCGTCTAAATTACTCTCCTCCTGTTCACCTATTCTGTTCGGTAAGAAAAAACGTGCGGATGTGCGGGCATCGAGTATCTTCAGTAAAATCTGTGTGAAAGGTAAAACTATAAATCTCCAAATGAAAACAGCAAGTTGATCTTGACGCAACTTGTACAGGATTTTTAAATATTTATTTTTATTAAATATTGATTCTACGGATCAGTCTAACAGAATTTGTAATCTAGCCAACTCACTTGCTAACTTAAACTTTTTCAATTTATCCTCAGACAGTTTTAACGTTGAGACAATTAGATTGATAGAGGCTACAAATCTTCAGTTATAAGCACTGCAGTACTTCGCAGTCTCCTTTTGCATTCTTACGATGTAGAACAATGTATCCTCCTGTATAAGCTTGTATGTAATTGTACTCCTTTTACTTTTACTTTCACTTTTATTTTTAATTATTTTTACTTTTACCGTATTACTTCTTTATAAAGGGTGTTTACCCCCCCAAATAAATAAATATATATCACCAATAGTTTGTAGCTTCTTTGATTTGTGTAAATCGACAGATGACTTCCTGCTTTTCCAGGCATAATTTGCGTGTGCTGGATCGCTGGATCGCTAGTCGGTTTCCTACCACTTTTAGGCTGGAACGCAGGCAAGAAATCCAACCAGAAATGTATCTTCACCGAGGTGATGAATTACGATTACCTGGTGTTCCTGTACTTCGCCACGATCATCTTTCCCGCGCTATTAATTGCTGCTTTCTACGCCCATATATACCGAGTGGTCGTAAAACAGGTCAGACACTTTTACTGTAAATATACGGGCGCAATGTGTGTGCGTGCAGATGTGCGATATGCAAACACGGCAATGAATTAATGAACACCGTGTCCTGTTTGCTGGCCCTAGAAATTTACCTTCTTTAATTAACTAAATACTTCTATTGCCTTGATACATGTATTGGTAATCCATATAAATAGAGTACACAAGTTTTACATCTAATCTTCCTAGATCTTCCTCTCATCTAACATCAATTAGAAATTCTCAAAGATGTCACAGTTATCATACATACAATCTTGTCATTCCAGTTATTTTAAAAGTTCATTATTTGTTCTTTTACCCCTGTTTTATTCAAGAAGGCGCAAAATCATCCACAACGTTATCATTGTACCTGCTGGACTATATAATATTCTTACAGTTACAACAAATTGTGACGATGAATCCTGGTCGACGTAGCGGAAGCCAGACAACAGGAACTATGTTGCGTTTACTTGGCGCCGCCAGGAAGCGCGAAGTAAAGGCTACGCAGAATCTGTCGCGTATCGTAATCTTTTTCATCATCTGCTGGTTCCCTCTGTACACCATCAATTGCGTGATGGCGTTCTGTCCGAGGTGTAAGGTGAACGACGTTCTCATGAACTTCTGTATTATCCTGTCTCACTTGAACTCGGCTGGCAACCCTTTGCTCTACGCTTACCATCTAAAGGATTTCCGTGCGGCGCTCAAGAATTTCATGTGGAGGCTTGTATTTCCTCATAGCGACGTGAAATCCAGCTTGGTCAGCGTGATTCACGACCGTGGCTCCTTGGTTGGTTCCCAAAGACATCTTCAGAGGCAGATCGGTGGACCTCCGTTTTCCAGAGGACCGAGATCGAGTATGTTGCGTCAGGTAAGGTTGAATTCCTAAATCTTGCCTGCGGTTCAATAAATTGGCCGGGGTTATTATCGACAGAGAAAAAATACTGTTGCATTTTGGTGTAGACACAAAAGGAGTAGATACTTATTTCACCTGAATAATCTATCGTTCAGTGATCCTCTTATCAGTGCTTAACAGCTGCAGTTGATTATTTTCGAAAAATTCGATAAATAAGATTGCTACTTTATCGCCAGATCCACGTTGCTTATTGCATATGCATGTTATCTTATCGATTGGGCTTTGAACTACAGGTTACTGACGTCAGATCGAGAGGATTGCTTCCTGCGTCTCGAAACGTTTCGATTCAAGAGAAAGAGGCGGGAAACGTGTCGAGTTCCTCGCAGAGCGATAAACAGGAAGCTGATAATACAAGCCAGAACAGCAATGAACTTCATCCAAACGAAAGTGACAACTTCGAAAATAGCAGAATCGATTCGAATGTGTCGATAACGTCCTCTCGCGTTATCTCGATGGAACTGCAAACGTATAAACCATTAATGCCACTTATTCAGGCGGAAATGGATCGTGTCGAAGAAACTCCACCAGCGTCTATTTTTGTGATTGAAGTGGACGTGAATCACATCAATTCTGTACACGACAATGTGGATGAAGATGTGGCGGAAAGCAAGGACAAAGGTTGACTCTTATGAATACCTTTGATCTTGAACCAGTTTGATTAAAGTTGTCTAAGCTACAACTTGATAGATGTCAATTCTGCTATCGATAATAAATTATTGTTAATTATAATGGTACATGGTATTGTTTACCATAAACGATAGTGTTATTATGATAACACAAGTCGTGATTCATTGTATGTGCTAGTATTAGAATTCGATGTACGATATTCTAAGTCCTGGTGTTAATACTCGATATGAAATTCGAGCAAATAGACTACACGTATCGCATTAAGTTTTTTAACTGATAGGCAGCGAATACTTGATTGAATCGTGGTACGCTTTGTCGGTAATTCTTCATAACAAAGAATTATGTTCTCATCGAAGGGGATGCAACTGTATAGCGTTAAATAAAAATAGAAAGATGTTAGCTTTAGTAAAACGACAAAAGACATTTGTTTTGAAGAAATAATATTATTTTAAACACTGTTTTAAACAATGAATAACCAATGTTTAATTTTACAGAAAACGAATAATAAAATTTATAAAATAAAATACACACATTTTTTAAATGATGCATTCATTGTTAATGACAAATAGGAAATGAACTTAGTGTACAAGTACATATATGTATATATATAACATATCTGTAGTAACATATCTATGACAACAAATGACGATCTCATTAAGGTTTGATGGATACACGCATCGTATAAAAAATCAGTTTTTAGGTCTTACTTGTTCTTTAAAGAACGTTTAAAAAAATGCGTATCTTGTACAAGCAAATCGATCTAGATAAGTATCGAATTTTCAAACAGTAAACAGTTGGTCTAAGACGGTGTGTGTGTTAGTGTTCATTCCATATCCTGTATACTACGTACCAGCCAAAATAAATGTCATAAGAATCATCCATATATTAATTACAATATGATACTTTCTAATAACCTAATACCGTATAGAGATTAAATAACGTCTGTGTAGAAACCGCTGTTTTCTGTCTAAGTAATAAATATTGTATCATACTTAATAAAAATTAAAGTAAAAGTAAGAATAAATGTATTACTTACAGGTATGATTTTTTTCTAAACATAAACACTTCTTTTCGCGTAAATTATTCGTATCTTAAATAAATGATCGTTTCTCTAACGAGTAGAAAATTCTGTATAAACTATGTATGTGTACAATTTGATTTTCGATATATCGAATTAATATCGTACATGCGTACTGAGTGTTTTCGAAGTTAACATAGTTAGCAGCAGATAGCGTTTCGAACAAAACAACCGATGCAAGTTTCCCGCTAAAACTAGTTTCACCGTCACGTCGACTATGATCGCAAGTGGTTAGTAAGAGGTATTGAAATTTTATTAGTAAATATTTTAGTATAAAAGATCAAATAATAAGCAATGGACCCGAGTGAAGTAGAATTTATGGGCGAAAAAGAATTGGTCACTATTGTGCCAAATTTCAGTTTTGATATGATTCATTTGATTTCGGGTTCTGTGGGCCCGTTTCGGGCCGGTCTACCTGTCAAAGTTCCAATTTGGTTGGCTGTAAATTTGAAACAGCAACAAAAGTGTCGTATTATTAGTCAAGATTGGATGAACGCTGATCTTTTGAATGAAGCGAAGGAGGAAGAAAAGTTATCGAAGTAAGTGAGTCCATTTTCCTTCATTTTTTCCGATCAAGTAATTGTTCGGATGAAAAAAGAATTGATATTATTTCAGATTATTTACTAAAATGCCCAGTAATCATTATATAGACGAAGCACAAATCTTACTAAGTGTTGCAAGTGATGATATACCTGATGCAGATAATATAAGAACAGCAATAAAGGTAGTTTGCTTTTGGGTATGTATGCTGTATCTGAACTTTAATAAATTAATTTTTAGGATATATGGGATATAAGAATGTCAAAACTTCGTACATCAGTAGTTGCATTCGTAAAAAGTGAAGGGTTACATGCAAGATTAGATCATTTAACTGCTATGGAAATCAATAGTATCCGTCCATTGCTACCACATGCCTTGGATCAAATGCTAAGGATTCAAAGTGTATGTCTTCTATCACAAAACAACAAGACTACTATTTTTTTTGCTTTCTGAATTTATTAAGCAAGTTTTATTTCCTCAGGGTGGAAAAATAGAACAATCTGAATATTCAGGAACTTCACAGTAAACATTGGAACATCTTGGTTTTATATGTATTATTGTAGCTTTGTTTTAAATTGTAAATACACATGTATATATTTGAGGAATATTTATAACGTATTTTTGTTAATCTAATATTTGAAAATAAAAAAGAAAGGGTAATGAACATACATGTACGTAATATACGATATACGAATGCGATAGAATAGTTTTATTATTTCTTACTCTTACAATTATGTCATTACATACAGTCACTAGCATCTCAATCACAATTTCTCATTATTACTAACATGTAGGTAATTCGTATTTACATTGGTAGATCTGCCGCTTCAACTAATTCGCATCTCGTTCAGCGCGATGTTTTTTCTTTAATAATATTTACACCCTTTATGCTTATAGTACACAGTCCTTTAATAATCTTTGATTTGAATTCTTAAAGGTAAATCTCGCGTTAGTAAACTTAACGTTATCTAGTATAGTCGATAATTTGAAAATGTCGAATTGCTTTAGTTTCAGTTAGCGGTATCAACATGACGTTAACCCTATAAACCAAAGTGTCCATTGTACGCTGTAGAGAATGTAGGAAGTATATTACAAAATAAACGAAGAAACTAATCCAGGTATTCCAGCAGTAAAATATATCAGATGTTAGGAATTATAGAAATTTTCAGGTTTGTTATAAATATATTTAATCATACCCGTTTGAATGGAAACTGCTTGAAATAATTACAGGATCGTCTATGTGATTGATTGATTTACTATTCAGGTATCTTAAGGTCTTTGAAATTATATATAAAAGCAATCAATACAAGTATTAAAACCTGTAAATCTTATCATTGAAGCAGTTCTCCCTACTCACATTTTCAAAGTATTTTGATTAATGAATGAACCTCTGTTATATTATTATTGCCCTATAAAAGTTTCATAGGTATACTGACTCAGTTTTACTACAGTATACTATTAGTGTAATAACGTAAGTACCACGTGCCCTGTATGTAAAGTACTTCGCCCTATCACACCAAGTATACGATTAAATAAATATCAAGTTTCATTAATCGTTTGCTGGACTGACGTTACGTGTGCAAATAAGAAATGCATATGAACCACATCGAGAAACATGGGCGCTCGTATGTGGCGTAACGGTAATAAATGTTACATAGAACGATAGTAATTGAGTTAGTATGATACAACGCGTCGAAATAAAAAGTTATCAAGCATTTTAGACGGCGACAATTTTGCTTGGATCGACCTTCACACGGATGAACATTGTATTGTCTTTGACAAAATGTCGTTTCTTCACCATTTCGTGAGAAACGAATCGGGGGAAACCAAAACCCAGAGAATCAGGTTCACGGCTGGGCCTTTGGAAGTTCTTCCATGTCGGATCTGGTATAAAACTTTCCACGATATTGCACGCCTTCTCCGCGACCACCGTTTGATCGAATATGGTGAAGGACACGCTATGTGAGAATGGCCATCGCAACAATGCATCATACTCTCCGGGAAGGATCTTTATGTATATTGAAATGTGACTTCCTTCTCCGGTTCCATTTCCATTTAAGAAAACTGATGCCTAAAACATTTACAATCACAAAATTATACATTATAAATTAACAAAAATAAGCACCACTCAAGGAATGGTCCTTCAAAGTAAATTTCAAATAAAGCATCTAAAATACTAGGGAGTTATTGGCAACAAAATTGAAAAATAATTCGGTGTGCAAAGGGTTAAGGAAGCATTTGATTCACCGATGAAACTTCTTCCTTGAATTGTAGAAACTTTGCAACATGTGGCTTGTGACAGAAGCAACTGAGAATTAATATCAATCGTGCTCACCTGTAGCTTGTAACCATATTGACTAGTGTAGAACGGGGGGCTAACGAGTTCCATTCCTTCCTTGGCCTTCGCCTCGGACATTTTAGCACTGTAATCCGTGATCTTCCATATAAGCGTGCCTGTGTAATTTAACGACAATTTGCTAATGGCGGATTTCAGGCTAGTTATCTGGTGCTGTTGTTTGGTCACGACACTGCACATTAAACTTAAATGCATTTTTGCTGATTCTTCCAAATGCTTGTCCAACGAGAATCTATTCCCCTGTAATGAAAAAAAAATCACCGTTTTACACAAAGGTACAAAGTGACGAGTTCGTTACACGATCAAATCAATAAATTGATTGGTACCTACTTTGAAACGACAGCCAGCATCCTTGAACGTACAGGATAACAGATGCGTGGTGCAATGGTCTTTCAAGTGAACCTCGAGATCTTCTCTTGGTAATACGGCAGTTTCGCAACGGTGTGGACAAGCAACTGGAAAACGGCCACACTTGGCGTGATGAGCACCGAGTGTGTCAAAGACGAACTCTTTGTTGCAGTAACGACAAGCCACCAGCCTTTTCGCGCACTCCCCTAATTTGTGTTGACTGAGATGCCTTCTCTGCACTTTCATCCCGCACTTGTTCTCGCAATAGAGCGGCTCGTAACCACACGTTCCTGTGTGCTTCTGCCGAAACAAAGGAGTAATAAAAGATGAAACATCGAAATACCATCGCAATAATAACACCTAATAATAATAATAATAATAAATAGAAAAAACTAATAACAATAAATAGTGATAACTAATAATAATAATTAATAGTAATAACTAATAATAATAAAAACAAAATTAATTTTCTTTCCCTCTAACTCTTTCTCCGCCACTTTTGTCGAAAGTGGTATATAGCATCTAACGGATAACAATAGTACAAGAAACATTCCACAGAAATAACCCGCCTACAGTTCGCGGGCATTCTTCTAGCGAGAGTATGAATATACAAAAAAAATAAATAAAAGGAAAAAGAATTTGAGAAATTTCGCTTTGAGAGCTCGTACTTTCGCTTCCGCCCGTTCCCACTGTTAGTACACACAGTTAACGGTTGGCACTCGATCGCGATTCTTCTAATTAATGCAGCGACGGTTACCTCGAGCGTGTGACCGGTGAATTCTTTGGCACAGAAGTCGCAGCGTGCTCGCCGCTGGGCGCAAGTGTACTTCAAATGGTCCTCCATCAGCACACGCGGGATCATCGCGCCGCACTTGTTGCTGCAGGGGACCGCGTCGTGCTTGCAGGTATTCAGGTGAGCCTAAACAGGGCACATAAAACACGATTTTTATATAGACGCCACTTTGAATTAACGCATTACATCTTCTCTGATGGGTTCGCAGTCTCATTAACCCTTTCCACTCAAAAGGCAACCTTGGTCGTCGAATGAAATTAAATGGTACTAAAATTTACTTAATACACATAAATAATTTATACATATTACTGAATATTATAGTACTAAATAGTTTACAAATAGTATTGGAGTTTATAAATATAATTCTATAACCCATGGCACTCAGAAAAATGCATGAAATCGGTGCCGTTTGACGAAGTGTCGCTTTTCGAGTATAAAGGGTTAAATCTGCAATTAGGGGAATGCTAATGTTTACAGTGGAATGCAATAATGTAAGACTGAATATTAGACTCTAGAAGAGAATATTAGAGATGAGACTTTTTCATATTATTATCTGATATTCTATCGATAAATACTGAACCTTATTGAATATAAATTGCATAGGAGGCATTTCATCAAATTCAAGGTAAAGTTTTAAATCGTCCAAACTTTTATTACAACAGTTTCACACGATTTTTCCTAACGAGATTTTTTAATCACCGATAACAACATGTACATGAACAGACTCGTTGTACCGAAAACTATTTTTAACTGGGAACTTATCCAGAGGTCACTTAAGGTCTGATATATGTTAATGGCGGTAAGGAGAGTCCGATAATTGTTTTTATAATTGACCGGAAGAACGCAGTATACAAGCTATCCGTAAGCCGTGTGTGGGAGTAAACCTTGCCGGGACCAGTTCAACGACCTATCAACGCAAGGCCGCTCAAGATCAGAAATGCACAACCAAACAATCTAAGGTGTGTAACGAAACAATTTCACCTTTGGCAAGAGAAACTCCGAACAATTTTCACGGATGAAACAAACAGACAATAAACGCGACCTTGAGTTCAAGCATAGTGCCATTTTCCCTACCGCGGTACCATTTTTCGTTGCACAAAAATGTAGAATTTCTAAAATGTTACCTTTAATTTCCGAAGTTCATCGGACCACTTGCACCCATCCTTATGGTGTATGCAATACACAATGGAGCCCATTATTGCCTTTTCTGCCTCCAGGTCCTGGAAATTCTGTAACACGTAAAAAAAAAACGATTTTATCAACACTCTGAAAACTCTTTGCACTCGAGAGGTGATTGTTAATCGTCTGATGATACTGACTTCAAAGATTTTCATATGCAAGATACTTGCTAATATTCGCCTATATTAAACGTCAGCTAATTTAGTTAAGCAATATACAAAAATTCACACATATGACTATTCAACCTCTGAGTCTGACTAACAAGTAAGCTAACTAAAATTTAAAAATTTACAAAACTATCATTTGGCTGTATAGGGTTAAAACCGTGTAGAAATATATTTTGTTACAGACTGTACTCGATTTCAAACACTTGCTATCCTCGATTTTAACAAGGATCGCAGAAAAATCTCGCGTCCAACAAACATCAGCAATTGTCCTCGATCGCTTTGGGGCCTGAACGAATCGGTCCCAGAGCTGTTTAGTTTCGGGTAGGGTGGAGCAGGGCCTCATAGAAACGTGGGTAGCGATTAATTGGGTAACAGGTAGTCGTTACCAGGCGGGTCCTGTCCCACGAGCGTGCACAAGGGACTCATGCCCAACAAACAGGCCGTTTGGCATTCCGAGGCAGCCGCACGTGATATATGGTAATCAATTTTCAGCGACGCGGCCATACGCAGCTTTCTGGACCTACATTTCGATGGGAATATTTTTCAAACGGGTCATCGCGGCTCCCTTTTCTCTTTAAATCTCTACCTTGAAAACGATTTACAATCGAGGAACGATAATAGGCGTACTTACATAAAGATAAAGAGATAATGGATTTTTTATGTGAGACTTCCGAGTGGTTACAGGCATTGTGTTCTCTGAGAAGAAGAATGGTTTTGGATTTATCGTTCTTGAACGTTTAGCTTGGATGTTTACTTATGTTTAAGTAACGGACGAAGCTCAGATTTTCGTTCGCAATCAAAATTTTTTTTTTAAATATTCGTGGTTGTAGATTGTGGTCTTGTTAGAAGATCTATTTATTTATTTCCATCTGTTATCAATATTCATGTCGATAATTAAGTGTCGCTGGTCTCCGTTAAATAATATTCTCCTACCGTATCGATATAATTACTGTGACATACTCCCACTATGCATGTGATAAAGTGAGCTATATCAGAAGTGAAACTAGAAGCATCGAAGCATACAAACTATCAATCCTGTTAATCCCTATCATTAAATACTCGATAAAATTAATTTAGCCTAAGGAAAAGAAATTAATGGCTTCGCGACTGATCGATAACATTTATCGATACTCTCCATCATCTTAACACGAATAAGAACAGACAATACTTCTCTCATTTTCCAAATCCTCGATTCCCAATACGATAAAACTTGTCCCGACCGTAACTCGAAGCATTCACGAGTGGAATACGTAACGCACTTCAAACACAGAGAATTAGCACCGTAAATTCCCTAGGTACACAAAAGAGCTGTTCGCTCTTGATAACGCTAGTTCAAACTGCAAAGTCTGCGAAACACATTTTCTCGATACAATCGTGAACGTCGACCATTTTTTTCCTCTTTTTTTTCTCTTTCTTACGCTTAACCCTAGATTCATAAACATGCATGGGATTCATACAGTATTCATAAAGATTCGTCTCTCGGACGAACATATTATATTGATGATTTTTGTTTTATACAACACAAAGAACAATAAAACACACTTTAAATCTGAAAAGTTGTTTATTAACCCTTTCGCTACCAGTGCTTCAGGAGACAAATCGCCACCACAGCCCAGACATTTTATTATTTAAATACCATATCAATTGTCATTAATTTTTTGTGGGATGTATTTATAACGTTCTAACTAAGTAAAATTAGGAATTTTACACACCGACCCACATAAGTGACACTGTGTGTCGTATATTTCTGACGCCGGGCTCAGGTAAGAAAATCGGGTCGTCACATATATGTGACGTTGGTGGCGAAAGAGTTAACCATTAAATGAAATTAATCATTGAAAATGAACGCAATAGTTATTCTGAGCAATTGAAGTTCATCCTTCTATCTCTTTTACTTTAAAAGTTACAAGTGTTCACGTATTTTGTGCGGTCTGTGAGACCCCATTAACCCGTTGCCACACGCTTTTAATTTAATGATCGTGCTCAGAAACACATTTTTTTTTTCTTCAATTGTTTATGACTGCCAGATGGAATCAAATGTAAGTTGTATGTTTAGAAGTGAAAATTATCACATTTGGCTACAGTTTTTCCAAAAAAAAACTCTCCACGATTATAACCGTCATTTTTTCTCTTCCCAGAGCAAATGACGGTTATGACCGTCGTAACGACTATACAGCATTTGCTTTACTAATTCAAAATGATTCCTATGAATAAAAGAGAATAAATAGGTGTAATCTTAACACAAGAAAATCAGTTAGAAACAAAATTATCATTTGTAAGTTATTTTGCTTATGAAATAGTATAATAATAACCGCATAAAAAAAACAATTAATATGCTGTCTGGCATGCTATAACTTTTTCTCTAGATGTGTTACTCAATAATTAACAAATGTATGTGTTAGTACGCTTCGTACTAACGCTGTTCTTTTTTTTATTGATTAAAATGTGCACGACGGCATTAGCCGTCACTTGCCGACATATCGCCAAAGATCGGACGGCTATAGACGTCATTTGCGGCAACGGGTTAACATTTGTCAGGTCTAGGGTTAAGCTTCGAACTTGAAGAGAAAAAAACGGCTTGTCCGAGCGATTTAAACCAGATAATCCAGTTGTCGACCGATAAAGTTCACTGGGTCTAGTTCAAGCGGACCACCAAGCTTTCCCCGGAAGCGCGTGGCGCGTATACAGCACGGGAAACGCATCGGGAATTCAGATTGGCCACGAGACAATGTAATCGGTTACCTAATCCTTCATTATCGCGTGGCCGCCGGTAATTTCTCATCGGCGATCCCTACGGTGCCGCTTAAATGACAGACTCTTGTCGATAAATACACGCTTCCATTGTTTGTATGCTAAACGGGGACCCATTAGCGGTCGAACGAATCCGTCAATGGTACCCGACCGACTACAATGGCTACCGTTGCGGTCTGCGCTCTGGAATTTAGACTTTTGCGAATCTAATTGGTGTCCAGTGCAATTTGCATATATAATAAATGTTATTTTTTATCCTAGCATCTTTTTCTTTGTCACGATTACCATTTTCTCTTTCTGTGTCAAAGGACAATAGTTTGGACCTAGGTTGCTAAGTTCAAGCTGTTATCCTTGAGTTTAGACTTTTTTTTTTTAACAAATCATGTATCTGCAGAGAATATGACGGTATTATTGGGCGCATGCAAAAATTCTGACTATCATTATTTTATATTCGAATAATTTCCCGCCTTTTGTAAGTATATTTGTAAAATTAACATCGAGCTGTCTGAAGCGCAGTGTTCGAACCGGGTAAACAACTGGAAGACGAATTTGCACCGATCATATAGCAAAAAATTGAAAAGGAAAATTGAAACTTTCCGTGTTTGAAGTGCACGCCCAATATGTGAATCTTAACCCTTTGGCTACATTTGACGTATCAGAACGTCATGCATTTATTGTAACCAGAGTTTATTTGTTTTAAAAGTATTTGGTAATACTAATTGCCTAAAGTTATTTCAATGTTATATAAGAGTACATATAATGAATAATACGAAATAAATTAATTCTTGCATAAAATCTACTGCTTTTACTTGCCCACAAAATTGAATGTGCTCCAAGTGTAAAAAAATGTGCAAATAAATGTGTACCCAAAGGGTTAGTTCCTAATTTCAACAATTACCATTCTCTCTTGTCCCCCGCGTCAAATTTAAGCTACCCCTGACTAAGCGAAAATCGGAACCAGCAAATCACCGGACAATAAACGTGCAGACACCAAGCCCAGAGTGACGGTGTAATAAAACAGTTGGAGCTAAGCGGGGAAACAAACGATCCTCCGTGTGTAACAGCCTCTAATAAATCTAAATCCGTGCATTGGAAGGGACCTGGGCGTGCAACAGGCACCGGGAGAGGCTCGAGCACACGGAGGAGCCTTTCAGAGTTTTCACGCCACACTGGCTGCTTCCAGGAAGAACGTCGATCATGCCGGTCGACGAAGGAGTCGTGACGGTTTTCGGAAATAGCGAGAGGTTCAATAATAACCCTGATGCAGGAGGTGAACCCGTACCGAGAACCATGCGGGAGGCGAGGAAACCAGAATAAATTTAACACGTTCGCGTCGTGCATGGAAATAATTGTCGCCTCCATTAATACATACGTGTTTCACGTACAGTAATCGACAAAAGTTTAAGACCAAAGGGTTGAAGAAAATAAATTAATTAATTAATAAGAGATAACAGTATAAATAAAATTTGTATTCCATGCTAATCAAGAAATAGTGTTCTACCATAATGATAATAAAAATAAATAGATAAACAATATTTGCAATAAAATTATATTTTACATTGTACTGTTAATCGAGGGGCGCCATCGATTGTTTTTTTCAGAGAATGTATAAATTGGGCGATAATTTAGAAATTATCACAAATTTTGGTTATTTTGTTTCTTTGAAGGAAGTTTGGTGTTCGATAAAATATTTATGCGGTAGCAGTTGGAAATAGTGCTTTGAGAATAAATATTTAATTAATTGACTGAATAACTTTATTATTCAACTGGGTAGTTACTCTTTTAAAATTTAATTTTTAAAATTCTTTTGAACATTTATGTTGGTTTCGGTATTTGAAATGTAGTGGTCTGCTGGATTTAGTATGATTAAATGTTTGATTGCACATTGAGGATAGGATATAGGACAGTTTAGAAACAATTTTGGCGAATGAACATCTAATCATTTTGATCGGAGGATATCAACTAAATCCTCGCAATCAGTTGAAACGCTCCTAATAACCCTCGAACAGCAGGGCGTGGTCGATGTTCCGTCCTACCCTTCTCATTATCCAGTTAAAACTTTGCTCCCGCACCCTGTTTTCGATTGCTCACTCAACTCTTTAACACATCGACGGTGAAATGATCTACATCCTGGTAAACCAAAATAAAACTAATGATTCACACCCTAGATGTAATTACAATTGAAAAATTCAAATAATCTATTGAACCACACGTCGCGTGTAAAAGCTGTGGAATAATAAATTCCATTAACAAAAGGGAAAGAAATCAATATTTTCATTTTAAGGTGAACCATAACCATAACAACTGATCTTCAAAAACTAACCCCTTCCTTCTTTCTGAAAATGTTATAACATAAATTCCTATAACACGAGAAAACCAGTGAGCATACCATTTGTTTCAAACAAAACTCTTCGATTATGTTCAGGTGTTTCCGCGGCGGTACACCCGGTATATGGGTATAAGGGGACGTCTGGAGGTGCCTGCAAGTTGAAACCTGCACGACCGGCAAGGTCGAGGAACCTAACGCAACCAGCCACCGCCTGCGAGATATAAACATCCTCGTGTATGGAAGAGACGGACCTACCTCTTCAGTTTCGAGATTGCGAAAAATAAAAAAATAAAGGGCGAACACGAGGGAATAAGAACACCGACCGTGCACTACTATACGAAGAACGAAAATACACTCGCATTGGTCGAGTGCTCGTTTGGCTTCACTTCTCTCCGTTACGGCGATTTGTTTTTTTGCGGATTACTTTTTGCTCGAAAATGGGATATCTTCTTGCACGCGTGGTATACCTGACCGGTTCAAAGGTTTGTAGCATGATTTCAGGATAAATCCAATTTTCCTTAAACTGTTGGCTGTGTATGACGACTATACTCGTCGCGAAGAAATGGCAACTGTTTGCATTGCGATGAGTATATTTGTAAGGTGGAAAAAGTACATAATTATCGTTTGGCGTTGAAGTAACGTTTTAGACATTTTAGACATTTCAAGTTCTTAACCCACTCACAGCCAACTACGACATATCCGTAGTTTAAACTACAACTTTAGATTGATTGCAATTGGTCACGGAATAGGTTTATAGTCGTTTAAGTTAGGAATTTTTAGAAAGGATGAACGAAGACTTTATGTAATAATATTTTTGTTTAATGTCACTTTTTATTATCAAAACGATAACCCACATTTTCTTTAAAATAAATTCTTGGCGCCCAATGCAAGACGCTCTAAATTTGCCTGTCAGTGAATGGATTAGTCTGACTTCTTTTTTTTTTTTTTTTTTTTTTTTTTGATCGATGGTGTACCTCTGATAAAAGTGCATTTTAGGTTAAGTATGACCAAGGGGACACGTCCGAGATGTTTACAAGAAATTCAAATTCTAGAATATAAAAGCGAGCCGAGATTGCAAAACGTATTCGGTAGAAATATGAAATTCTATGGTCTTATTTTGATAATTTAAGCTGAAATTTAAATTCCCCATTTTTTCTGCTGTTTTTGGTACCGAAAGAATGAATTTTGGATGTATAAGCATTAAAAAAGATTTCTATTCTCCCATTACATTCTGTTCTTTGGAACGATGATTGTAAACGGAGGCTGATAAATTGACTGTGTTCTGGCAGTGAACTTGACGAATTACGCTTAATTACGGAGATAATAATTTCGCGGCACGGCTCTACGAGCTGGTGAAGCGTTCGCCATTAGCGAGAGTTCGGAACAATCGAAAGGAAGACCGGCGACGAATTAATTAAAACAAAGAGCCGGCCAATTAAACCGTGACGGGCAACGATCCTCTCGGGTTGCGCAAGTTCCGTAATACCGTCAAAACGAGACGGGTGCTTTCTCTTGCGGGAAACTAAACGGCGTAACTGGCAACAGAAAATTATATTAAAGCATCCGTCGTTACGTAAGTTCGAAAGTTCGATGAAACGATGGTGTATATTTGTGTGTGTGAGCCTACCCGAAAGATCAGAGATCGATGCAACGCAACGCAACGGTTACGAATAGATTTCGTGTTTTCAAGAGAACGGCTAGTTGCTTTTCTCGTCGCGCGGGAAAATTCAAACACTTGAATTTAAACATTCCAATTCCAGTATTCGAATTTCTTTTAAAACGTTCAAAATTTAAACGCTTAACGGGCTCATGATATTTTTTACTATATTATTTATAAATTTTGGCAGACCTTGGCCCGCCAAATTCAAATATCTGTAAACAGATATGTAAGTTCTGTAGTTTCCGCATACATGCGGCGTCGACCCTTCTATTCCAAGTGACAATTAACAGACTCCGAAAAACCTAAATCTCAGGGAATCAAACAAACAGAATTTCCGACTCGTTCAACAGCAACGTTTCCCAGAATATCGATTATCTCATTCAGCACCAGATGACCCTCCAAATCTGTTTACTTTTCACAAAATAAGACCAGGCGATAATCCTGTTACTTTATCATATTTACATGTTCTGCAAAATAAACCGGTTCGTTTCATTTTTTTCATTTACTTCTCAAGCAACAGAAGCGTGATATTTATAAGCCTTATCAGACCTCTACCCGCCAAATTCAAATATCTATAAACAACTACATACGTGTATGCTATGCAAGTACAGTAAAACCTCTCTTTATCCCAATACTCATTATCCGAACACTGTTCTCAGCTATTCTATTATCCTATTATATTAGAGTGTCATCTAAAAATGGTGTTTTAATTTAAAAGTATTATGAAAGAGATACAACAGGCAAACACAAATATTTAAACAAACCATTAATCTTCTTAATGTCCATTTAAATGTATGAAGTTTGGTGTGTGAAAAGATAAAAGTAATTGTTCTATTATTCGAAAATTCTTTCATTCGAACACTTTTGTCTCCCTGTTGGTTCGTATACGGGAAGTTCTACTGTACGTAGACAATTTCTTTCAAAATTCCTTTTGCCTGCACGAGTATGACGAACAGGCGAATGCAAATGAATTCGAGCGTTCGCTCGACACCCAACGTTCCAGGAAACGCTGGAACGCCTGAACCAGAGAATTAGAATACCGATACGTGTAGTATCGCGAGGCTGACATCACGCGTGGTCTTTCTCCGCAGTGCTGTTACAGCGGTTACAAGTCGTCGTGACGTCACAGCGAAATAACGGACACGATCTTCGCGTACGTTCCACTTATTCCCGAGGACGACGATCATCTCCGCGTTATGCGGCCCCGTAGGAATTTTCTAACCCGGCTCGGCGCTCAAAAATTTCCAAGAAACTAGGAACATCGAACGCGTCGCTGTCCTGATGCGGTTGAAAATCTTGAATCGAACTGAATTTGTTTGAAGATTCAGGTAGATCTGTGTAACCGATTGCTTCAGATCTTTTAATAATCCTGGTTTTCTTTTATAGGAATTTTTATATAGGGATTTGTTTGAAGATTCGGGTAGATTTGCGTATTCGAATACTTTAGATCTTTCAATAATCTAGGCCTTCTTTTATAGAGACCTTTATATAGGGATTTTTAGATTTGGAACTCCAACGAACAGATTCGGAAATCTAGTAAATTTTAACCCTTTGCACTTGAAGGCGACCACTGAGTAATCAAACAATACCGATTCCATACATTTAAATAGTCATATTTACAGATTTTAGTGTTATTTATTTTTAGATTATATAAATTTCAATACAAGTTAATTCTGGAAGCATTCCATTTTGATACTTTGTGTATAGAAATTTTTCAAGATGATTTTTATTTAAGGACAGAGGGTCGCATTTCGAGCGCAAAGGATTAAAGGTTTCGTATTCCGTCTTAAAAGTAAATTTTCTGCAAGATTTTCAAAAAATAACAGAATTATAGTTTTAAAAAGCAATTAAAGTCTAGTTTTATCAGAGCAACCGTATCGATACATGTCGCGTATTTTTGTAGAATGCAGAAAACTTTAAAGATATTGAGATGACGTTTGGATTGGAGATCAGATTAGGTTGGAGATGATCTTTGAGAAGTAACATAGACGCCAACACATCGGGTGGGAAACTCGCAGTATTTTAATGAAACGGAAAGCAGTTTGACGAGAGTGTCCGGTATTCGAAAAATCCTCCGCCGATATTAGCGATGCACGAACGCGACGGTTACGCATTCGAATCCAACGGGCGAATCCCATTTTTTTCTTTCTTTTCGTCGGCCTGAAACCAAGCGAACGCGCGCGCGCGACCTTGACAACTCGATGACCAGGGATTAGCATATCGTCTCTCGAATTGCTGCGCTCGTTGATCCGTTTCGAACGTGCTCGGAATTCTCCTTCAACTGTTAACACATCGCATGCGGGAAACGTACTTTTATGTTTCTTGCAGTCTGTCACTGGAGCGCGGGTATCGTATGAATGCGACAAAAAAGAATACTATTCAAAAAAATGTCGTTTTTTTTTTTAAATAATCATAGAGTACATATTTAAGTGTGAAATAAAGAAAGTTTCGTTGAGCGAAACAAAGTAGTTCTCAATTTATTACGATTTTCTCGAATGACCAAACTCCCGCGAAATTCACGAAAAAACTGAATCTGTTAACAGAATCCTCGGTTTCGACCGCTTCTTATTCGAAATACGGGATACCTCTAATCGTAAAAGAAAAACAAACAAGAAAGAGAACGTCGGAACACAATAAAATAAAGAATAATCCTCTCGATGCATATAAGATGAAATAGAAATAGCGTAATAAACGAATTTCCTGTACTGTACTAATCTATGAGTATTATACTACCTTATTACGAAAAGAAATGAATGCATAAATAATATTTATAAACCAAGATACATACTCGAATACATACATAAGCGTGCAATTTCTCACTGGACATCGATAATTAATTTTTCTATTCGATTACAAGTTACAAGCGTTGCATCTTATAAAATTACACGTTAATGAATCATAAATCGGCTCTTCCTCCGTAGTCGACCGGTTTAAAATCGTAGAGACACCCATCTTCCGCGATCTGTAAGTTCAACAATTACAGCTCGTGCGAATGATCTCGAGTTTCCTGTCGCTGGATCGCCTATTTGCGGATCGATCGATCGGCCAGGAGGGGGGAAAAGACAGGACGATCGCGTGCGAAAGGAAAACTTCCTGTCGTTGCAGTGGCGTGCTACGTGGACTGGGTACACGTGGCCGGTACAACGGGAACACCTCAAAATCCCATAAATTAGAAGTCGTGGGACATGGCATTCAGCGATTTCCGAGTAATCCTCGTGACCCGTGGATTTCACACGAAGCCGCACCCCGTTTTTCATGGATTCTCCGGGGCTCAGCCGCCATCTTTACGCATTAGCGACGGTACTTCGCGATCTCCTCTTTTCTTTATCCATCATATCTTTGTGGACGCTGTAATTTTTGAATTCGACGAAACTTGTCGTAGAGTCGGGTATAATTTAACCCTTTCGCTTCCAGCGCCGGATATATGCGGCAACCAAATGTACTTTGTATTTCAATAATTTTGTAAATCTTTTTATATTAATCCCTTGACATACAATGACGAATTAGGGTCGTTATTCATTTCATGTACCACTGTAGACTTTGATGAGTCTGACTCGTCAAGAGCTGTTTATAATTAGATAACTTGGTTGCTTCACTCGTGCGTCGATTCTGTTTTGTTTAAAATATTCAGGATGCTTCCTCCTCCCTCGTTTCAAAAAGAATTTCAAAATAAAATGTTCTGTTTCCAAGCTTGCACATAATTGTTCAGTTGAGCCAAATTAAATAGTATTTTTTGGACGCATCAAATTCCATTTTACGTATATTGCAAGAGGTTGAAAATGTAAATAAACTTGTTATTTAATACCTAGAAAAACATATATAACGAAACCACGACTGGACTGCCGAAGCGAAAGGGTTAACTGAAATTTATACGACTTGTATTCTCACCCTTGAATCGAAGAATGGAGTGCAATGATAGTAAAAAAGAAGAAAAAAGACGGCTTGACTATTTTCTGATCGATCGATCGAACGCGGTTACGTTATTACGTTCAGGGACTTGAGCAAAAGCGAATCGTTGCGGTTTTGTATGTGGTTTTTGCAGGACAATGTCGCACGATGGACTTGTTACGATTAAGATCAGACTCGCCGACTCCAAGGAAAGTCAATGGAAAGAGGAAAGTCTCGTTCATGTTCCCGTTACGAAATAACTCATTTATTCTTTTGCTTCCGCTATATTCGAAAGGCACGTCGAAGCGGTGAAACGTGGGATTTAAGGGTTCTAAAGGGTTCACGACCCGTGAATGAACAACTGGAATCTCAACGAGGCCATTTTAATTTCAAACGGAGCGGTTCCGACCTCTTTCGGAATTCTACCACTACGAAGGAAAAATTAATTCTGCTGAGTGATACCATCGAAATGTATCCTCTCCTATTGCTGGGAACAGTAACGTTAGAATACAATGGCTGCGGTAAATAAGTGAATTAATATCACGATCATTCCTGAAATTCTTTTCAAAATTAACAATTCATCGATCGAATTATAAATCTAAAGAATTTCTGAGAGGTGTTGACCGTTGACACCAATTAACCCTTTGCACTCCGAAAAGTTTTAGGTGCTTTATCAGAAATTTACTTTAAAGGACCATTCCTTGACTTGCTTTTTTTTTATTAATTATATTAAATATAGCTCTGAAGCTTTGTTGTGACTTATATTTATTTAATTTCGTTGACTCTTTGGTCTTAAACTTTTGTCCGCTAGTTTATTTAAAATGGCACTTTAAAAATGTCGAGTGTGATTTTTACATAGGAGTTAGTGTGTTAAAAACTGACGTCCAGTAACACTCGACAAAGGAGTGCAAAGGGTTAAACCACTGTCGCCATTGTACACATTTAACAGGTATAAGACAAAACTTATGCGACGGCTTATCAGGGCACCAACGAATGCATTAATGTCCCTTCAGATATAAATTAAAATTTATTCTACGAAAACGTGTATATAAAACGAATTCTGTTTGATTATACATGGATGAAACGTGTGTTATGGTTGGAGAAGGCTCGAGCGACAGATTTCCAAGTAGAGACGCTACCGATAGCGTTTTATCTCTTGCCTTCCTGGTATCTTATCTGAGCAAAGAGATCTACAAACTTAAAATTCCGGCCAAATGTAAAACGACTCATCTTTTTCTGGGTGATTTCACCCTAAGTGGATCCACGATCGCTTGGCTGCTCTTTTCGGGTAATCAGGGCAACGAAAACAAATACGTACATGTATTCTTCGAATTAACACGGTCACGTTTGGGATTATCAAAGGCCATTCCGATTGTTACGTAAACAAGCAAACAAGATAACGGCCGCCACTAATATTGACTACCGATGATCATCTAAAACGGATTTCCCGTTACCTACCCTCAAATTGCAAATTTTTGACTAGAATAAATATTGCTAGCTCAAAGAACAGTTGTTCAAACGTTTTTCATTTCACCACAATTTTGATCTACGTACAAGACTATATATATATATCTTTGATTTTAGGATTTCAAGTGTCGTTTAAATGTTTCTGTTAATTCTCCCCATTTTTTATTTCAACGGCGCTAATTACTAACTAAACCTATAAATTCATGGCACAGCGATCCAGGAACTGTGCACTTTTTCACAATACACTAACTAAGCGATCACTGTAACGGTGCAAAACCATCGCGTCGTTATACCTGTTTAAAAAAGTGCATTCATTCTCCCCAATTAGCAAGATAATAACATCACCGGAACTCATGCAACAATGCCGCATAGCCGCGCCAAAAGTATGTACCCGGAAACGAACTTGCGGTCGCGCCGGAGGAACCCTGTTGAGCATCATTTCTATCGCGATCACCGACTGCCTATTTTCTGAAGGTGAGCAGAACTAAAGAGAGATATGGAAGGAGGCGAGCGAGAGAGAGAGAGAGAGAGAGAAAGAGATAGAGACGTTCATTACAATGGAATGCGAGGAGGGAACAATACCTGAAGGAACACCGCGGCAACTTCCGGCCGCGACGAAGGCGGTAACCTGCATGGGAAAGGGGGCGGCGACCACTTTTAAATTAACACGCGGTAATTACCATGGCTCGCAAGCATCCGCGTTATCTCGCATTCCTGAACAGCGGTCACGAGTCACACTACACGCGCAGCTTAATAAGAACCGAGTAGAGACACTGTGAACTTGCAAACGACTAATTCGGTGGTATTTCAAGGAATTTACCCAAGGTCAATTAGTTGCTCTGACGTAGCCAAAAAGTATCAATTAGTTAAAGCAATACTGCCTTACTTCACAATTCAACAATTGACTGAATAAAGAGCGACAATGGTTTTTCGTGCTGGACACGCCCTCTGATAATATTCCCACATCCTCTAAAGGATGGACTCATAATTATTCCTGACAGTCAATTGAAACACGTCAACAGTGGGATTTTTGTAATGTGTTTACGTGTAGGTTACAGCAATGTCGAGCATCATTAATCAGTCTCAATGGTGCATGGGTCAAAGAAGGTCTGTGAGAAAAGCGGATAACTAAAACGATGTGACACAACGGCCTCTATGTGTGCATGCTATTTCCTGAAGATTACGTGTTCGTGAGAGGCCACTATATTTCCTGCCACAGTTTCTTGTATTGTCATTATTTTCCAATTCGTGGAATTTAACGACAGTCTGATTAAGCTTGTTGGAACGCTTGAAGCAGTTAAAGTAGCTTTATTATTGCTGTTTGACAAAATGACAAAATCTACATTTTGTCGATTCACAGAATATCTTGTAGTATTTAAATTGTTCAATTTATAACGAAAGAAGTGATTCTTTTTTTATATTTGAAATGAATATTCTATTCTATGCACCATTAAGTACATTTATACGAGTACATTTGTAACGTATTAAAGCCTGGCTGGATATTTCCTGAGACCTTACCGGTGCACAGCATCAGGTTAAGTGCTAAGGTTGCCGATTAGTGCATGCGCGCATCACCAGCCGTGTATCTCGTATTGCAATTTTGTTTTACACTGTTGTCCTCTTAACCTATTTTCTGTTCTCAATCGAACGGTATGCTCCTACGATAAATCAATTAAATACCCTTATTTATCTCTATGTCACATTTAATCTATTACGTATTATAACCAAACTAAATTCATTTTTCAAATTATACAATTCCAACCTAATAATAATAGCATTGTTTCATTGACTTTTTAAACATTTTACAATTTATTAACATTCCAATTTAATTCAACAAACAAAAATGGTAGAATTCTGTTGGACGAGTAGAAATGATAGTCTACAGAAGAATTAACAAAACCTATTTTTCGCGAGATTTGAATACTATCAACGGCGCATAGAGCAAACGAAATGCGCGAGAACGGAAAGCAGAGCCGATGGCCACGGAGGTGCACGAAGGAGACCGAGCGGGTTCGGAAGCAGCCGAGGCCATCTGTTACGCTCGGTTCCCACGCTTCCGCCGTCGCCTTTCCCCGCCTTTGGACCAGTCCTCATCGGTCCTTTTCTTGCCCCTACCTTCGCCCGACACTGGTGGTTCTCGCTGTCGCTTTATTTTATATACCCGGAGAACGCCCGGACGTCTTTAACCGCGGCTACACGTTTTCTGTTACGCGGCTAAAGTTTTGTCCATCACCAGGGAAGGCTTTTCTGCGTGCCGCCAATTTTGTCCGTTTCGCTTCTCGAAGCGTTAAGTATAAGAGTTATAATACGGGCCGGTCGTTCTTTATATCTTTCGGTTCCTCTTCTTTCAGCTTCTTCCACACACCCTCTTTCCTGGCGTTTGCCTCGAATAAACCGAACTTGCACGTTGTGTGCTTTAGATTTCTCTAAACGCGCATGTTCTGTGGGAGTAGTTAGATAAATTCAGTCGGGCGGCTTCGCTTTCTCCGGTCCGTTCATCAAGCCGTTCGCGATACTTGAAACTGGTCCACGTGCCTTCCTGGTAAAACCCAGAAAGGGATCGTTTTTCTAGCAGAAGAAAACCGCGTTCAGACACGATCTTCCTTTCCAATCTAACGCCTGTCATTAACGGTTAGCGAGCTTCCCACGACGAGCACGATATTGACAATTGTGGATATAGGCTTTAATAGCTGTTTTAAAAATTGCTACGGCTGTTTGATATGGTTGGACACGCGGTAGCACGAATTGGCTCGTAAAAAAAAGGAACTCTCTTTTAACATGGGGCACGTGCCGTCAAGCGTTCGCAGTCGCGCCGTTATTGTCATCTTCTCAGAGAGACTGTGTTTACACAAACGAACCCTCTACCCACCCCCTCCACTTGTCCCCCTGCAGAAAGTTGGCACTCCCGACCACCAGCCGTTGTGTACAAGCCATTTTTAAATGTGTCACACAAAGGGAATGGTAAACGGGGCGCACGTGTGTTGGCAGCGCCTCGTCGAGGGGGCTGGAACGATTAAACCGACTGCAAAAAGAGATGAACTCGATTCCCTAAATACATGGTCGATACGGTAGGGAGGACGACCGCGGTGACAATGTCGAGTGACTTCCCAGCGACCCCTTGTTTACTCATGAATAAATTCCATTTATTTCGTCACACAAAACATATGGATAAAAGATCAAAAACACGGACGATAGAACAAATATTTAAACGGAAGCGATCCCAAATAGGCACACGTGACAATTTCCAGTAATTTTAAAACAATTTGTCGAACAATTTAATCTTTTGAACGGTGAATAATTTTATTAGATTTATACAACATTTCTGGATTTATTTTATAATTCTAAATATGGGCTGTATTATTTATTAAGCAAATTAAAATAAGACAATCGCCAATGGAATGATTACATAAAAATTGCACGTCAAAACCAATAATTTTACTAGTACAGTTGGTAATTGTCTCAGTTTTCAATCAATAATAAAGGGACAATTGGCCCCGAGACGAAAGTCGGATTTGAAATGGCCGTTACTGTGCAGACAATTTGAAAGCATGTTGCTGACTGTCGTGGCATAAATCAGCCGCAAAGTCGACATGATTAGAAACTCTTTCTATGGAAAACACAGAGCAAGCAGACAAGACAACGCCGACCTTTTCTGTTCACATCGTGTGTGTATATACCATGAAATGTCATTACATAATCTAGATAACGTTTTGTTACTCGTTAATAACATAATCACACAGTAACTAGCAAAAAAAAATATGTTAGTCGTGTAAAATACTTTTAAGAAATATAACTGTGTATTAAAGCAATAACAAAGCCCCATTTAGTTTCGAAATGGATCATGTGAATACATTCAAACAGTAAACATAGAAACTCCCTTTTCTGTGTTTATGATTTATATATACTGTTTTGTTCCGACAAGAGCGCTCACGGTTCGATGCCTACCGCATAAATTTGCTTCGACAAAAGCGCTAATACGCAACGTATTCGATAGGGGTGCGTACGCAGAAAGCGAAGTCTGTGCTAACACTGCCAACGATATGAAATCATGAATGGCGCTGTTGTAAACGATATCGAAACGCAACCCTCCGTTTCCGTTTTGTCCAATAATAGATTTCTCCATTCTGCGGTTTCGCTTTATTCACATGAAGATTAAGTTACACACGTGTTTGGCGTGGTTGTGAAGCTAATGTAACGAATGAAAAGAACTTAACGAACAGCAGGGGTAAAAACTGTTCTCTTTTAAAAACTAAAATAATAAAGTTAATGTTTGAAATTAAAATTTTAATGAATATAGTCAGAATATAAATTTGGATTACAGGTTAGTTAACATTGTATTTATTTGACATTTTTTTGTAATAAGGTATAAAAGTTGAAAATGTGAAAGTAAACAAATGGGTCCGCCATTCGTATAAGCAGAAATGCAAGAACTGAGCCGCATAACCGACGATTAACCGTGGCTGCTCGAAGCGTATAGCAACAGACCGTTATCTGAAACACGTATGACGATAAACTTGAAACCCTGCTCCAATATATTCGAGGAATGTCCTACGTGGAAGTTAGCACGCCAACTGGAATCGTTTGCAAATTAAACGATGTATGTAAACAACCTCCTAATCTTTCCTCGAAAAGAAATCTAATTCACCCTACAGAAATTGAAACGATACCGACTCGCGTAGTATGTTTACACAGTATCACACCCTTGCATCCACCATCTTTTTTTTCATATTAATTTACCGATTAGCATTACAAATGTTAAGTATTCAGAAAATCTACTAGCTACCATTAATATCGACAAATGTGTTAGAAATAAACTAAAAGAAAAAAAAGTGAGATTGTCTAACCTCGTCGGTAATAATTGGTGCCTTGTCCATGTTGTCGTTGATAGGGCTGGGTGGTGATGTGGGGCTAGCACTAGGGCTCACATGAAACCCCTTCGACTCCTTGGCAGGCCTCTGGGGGGACACCCTTGCGGGGAAGCTCAAGGTTTTCGTCCACTGCGACAAACCACGCACCATCTTTTCGATTCGTTCAAAAATTTCACCGATGCAATACACAGTAGTAATTCTACTTGTATGCGTATATATCGAACTGGGTGAGTTCAACGCGCGTTCCGGCACTCGCGGCTGTTTAAAAAACAGGCAAAACACTGCTTACGACGCGAGGACCCAATGTCAGCATTTGTTCCGGCGCGAATCTCTTGTTGCCTGATCTTCGTCTGTTCCACGGGCCTCGAATTCACTTCAGAGCGTTAACCGGTCTTTTATAAATATTAATAAGCGTTTCGAGAGATTGGCTAGCGTGTATCCGTGTCGTGACACGCATGGAAACGATTCGCTAGCACACGCGCCAGCTAACGCACGCCACGAAGTTTACTGACAGACTGATCGCAGTCCGGTCGGTCGGTCCTCTCTGTGGAACGGTCGCGTCATGCCCGCTGGACCAAGCGCGCCGATTGGTAGATTCGATAGAAAGCGACAAGCGACGTGCGCAGGACAAGGATGGGCGCTTCAGAAAATGGCCAATGGGGTGGTTCGTACAACAGGAGGGAAAGAGATCGAGCGAGCGGGTGTCGCGTGTGATGAATGGCGAGCACAATATAATTTTCAGAGATACAAGCTCCTCTTCGTTGAGGGAGTCCGCTACCTCCTTGTCTCTCTCTTCGTTCCAGTGAACGAAAGGAAGGAAGAGAACGAGAGAAGTCGAATCGCGTTTGCCGGACAAGGACGGCGGCCAGGGAGAGACGGTGAATGAAGGAACGTGTGAAAGAGATTATCGGATATGTGGCACAAGTACAGTCGCCGCTGACTTCATGGGTCGCGGTTTAGAAATCGTTTAAGGTTACTTGAAACGTTTGAATCGGTTTGATGAAATAGTAATAAAATCTGTCCTTGCATCAAAGAAATATCATACGAATATAAATGTCTTATAAAACCCTTCGAGTATTGATTTATAAAGAATTCTATACGAATAACGAAATTCATAAAAACTAAATCTTACAAGATGTTTTCGATTGCAAACTGTAAGACTAATTTCCAAAATTTATAGAATGGAAAAGTTGAACGTCCAAGTAGACCTCTGTGGAACTTTCCCATACAATGAATTACCTGCATTCCCTTCGCGTTACAGCGAACGATCAAGCGACTAATCGGTGGTTATATCAAATGTGCTGAATCGAAGGCAGGTAGCCGAGAGACGGTTGCTATCAAAGTGATACTTTTACCGACACCCTTCTCGAGACAAAGAATTTGTCCGCCCGACAGAGACTCGTGATCAAGTAAAAGACACTCTGGTGTTGCCAACTGCAGCTACGCCATCGATGGTGGGGAGTAAAACGACATTGTAAGGCCTGACCGGCGAGGCATGTTCCTTACATACAGCCACGTTCAGCTGTACGTACCGGGGACAGGATCTAGCCAGCTGCGGCCTTCTTCGACCTTCCCCCCACCAGGCCCCAGATTCGAGCCTTCTGGCCAGCTACACGAACCGGTATCCCGGTGTTCTAACGAGGAACATCCGCGAAGACCCCGCCTTCGATCTTCGTGAGGCATTATCTCGCAGAAACAGTCGAAAACGGGGCGATTCTGCGCCCCGTGCATTTCTGTTTGTGGCGATGCAGATGGCATACTGCAGGAGATTTAATTACGAATGGTGTGTAGAGATGATAGAGGAAAAGGATGAAACATAACTATTGGTAAATTTAGAATTTTTGATCTACATTCCTAGATCTTGTGTAAAAATCATTACGTTAGTACTTTAATCCTTGGTCTGGTTAGTTATGTACGATGATTGTCAAATATCAAAAAATAAAATTCATCCAGTTGCTATCGATCCCATCAATTTGTTTCCGAATTCTTAACGGATTAGTCAGTCGCTTCATTCGTCATCGTGTCTCGTCTAGGCGATACAATTCCAACTAGTAAGTTCACCCTTTGAGTACCAACCACGAGCATTCATAAATCCTTAAGGAAGAACTGGTTCCCCTAGGGATCGACAATTTGAATATTTAATTCACCCAGCCTGCATAGTTTGGAGTTCACACCATCTGTCTTGGATTTCCCTGAAAATTCCTACTGACCATCAGATAAAAACCATAGGTCTCACCCTCCGCAGCGAGGTGTGCGTTCTAAATTTCACTTCGGTGGGGCGGTGCTCGTCGAATTCAAGGCACGTCCCTCTGAAATCGTCACCGGTTGACGTTAATTACCTTGACATATGTTGTTTTTGAGCGTGGCTGCTCGGTTTTATGCCACGGCAACCCCTAACTTGGTGAAATTGCCATGTCGAGGACAATGAAATCTGCTCGAGAGACCGTAACGGTTCACGAGGATTGGTGTTATTACAGGGATACCCGACTGTCCACCGTAATAATTCCCATTTTAATACAGTCGACTAGCTGGCCCCATAAACAGCATTGTTCACCTTGGATAACGACGTATTATCGCGAGTGCTTTCGTTCATTCATTGTTCTACTTTTATTGTACACGCGCACTCGCTTTTACCGTTTCGTTTTTACCTAAGACTTTTGTTTTCGCGAAAGGAAAAGATTGTCGAGAACGGATTAGACGACGATGACGACAATGGCTTGAAATTCGTGGACGAATGTTCGGGGATTCTTTTATTCGAAGCTCGCAACAGGTGCGCCACGTCAGGTCGCATTAATTCGCTGAAGACGTACTGTAATTTTACGGGCACGATATTCACGATCGTGCACCTTTTCGACCCTTCTTACGCGTCGGGCAGGTGGTGTCTCTTCGCTCTCCCTACTCTCTAGATCAAAATCATTCCCCTGCTAGAACTTGCACGAATTTCGACGGCTTCCCCTTCAAATCTCTCACCACACAGACTTTGCTTTGAATTTCTAAAACCTTGTCAGCTGCGATGTAATTTTATCTTTTTCTTCTATAAAAGGAATTTAGTGTCTTCTATCGGTTCAAACGAAGCTTGTAGAGATACAGATTTAAATCCGAAATAAATAGGGAAACTAAACATCCTGGTATAAATATTGTTGCGATAAAGACCAACGCACTAAATTAGAAAGATTTCACCTCGTTGAAAATGAAAGAGTCGCCGATCTCTGTTAACTGTTCGCGTCGCGAGAAACAAAACTGTGGTCGCAAAGCTGTTGCGTTTTCCAGCGGCACAATTCAGGCCATTTTTGCGATAGAATATCCTGCGCTAATGTAATTGGTGCGTAACGTTTCTCGTGTCAAGGGATCCAATATCCTTAATAACCAGTTTCTCCGATTTCCAAACACGATGCTGACGTACGAAAGCCGTATACTAAATGCGGCGGCACGTTGAACCCTAATGGGAACGAGGGCCCAGAAAACCGCCTACTCATTATCATCCCTCTACCTATCATCCACCGGAATTACTCATTCTGACGAAAATTAATCTAACGGATCTCAAGAAGCATAAATAATTGTAACGTAACAATTAGAAACACGAAATATGGAAAGTATTCAAGAAAAAAAAAAAATTGGGCATTCATAAATTAAAGAGAAACACACTGTGAGGTAGTGAAATACGTTAACGGCACGCCAAACAATGGAATCGTAACGAATAAACGAGATTTGCCAACGATTCATCCGAATGCCTTTCGAAGCGCGGAGCTGTATATACAAGTATAATAGAAAGTTGTCAGGCCTGATGTACAAACGTTTCAAACGCGATACAGCTTTTTATCTCGTCGACAGGTTCGAAGTCTCGTGATTTCTCCGCTGACTTCCGAGTGCATTCGTGAGCGGAGGATCCTGCGACCACGAGGGAAATCGCGATTACGTTCGTGCAGCGGCGAACACGTAAGGCTGGCACGCGCGTACCCCGCCGACGTTTAGTCCAGTTTTGCATCCGGCACAGGTAGATACTGGGGAAAGGTCGAACGACCGACCTGAATAAGTTGATGGTTACGCAATAATCGCGGCGCACCGTCGCGGTTTTTACTGTGCAAGGCTGGACAACGTGCACCGCGAACGAGGCTGGGAATCTTGGACACCCGATTAGAGGATAATCGAGGGGAATGGGGATACAATCCATTGTGACCAATGGCGGATTTGGCGAGACAAGGAACTCTCGCGGTAAACGTTCCCAGAACCAAAAGATTATTTTCATAAAGAATTTGATGGATTTTCTTTTGTTTGACAAAAGAAAAGATTGTAGCTACGATAAATTGTAGCATTTTCAATCGATGGCTTTTTGGATCTCGGCATTCGGTTTGGCCGTCGTTCGACACCTACTAAAACTAATTCTGATAGCTAAGACGCGAAACTGGAATAATAGAAAGTTGTGTGCATAAATATTCAGAAGCGTGCGAAGTTGAATGTCTTGTAAGAGGAAGAGTAACATGAATTTTCTCTGTGTCGTAGGAACAGACGAGATTAATGAAATTCACTTTAGACCGATGTTCCTTAGTTTCTAGAGGAATTTAAATATCTTGAATGGCGCAAGGTTTCACGTCACTTCGGGGACCTAGTCTAATGTGAAACTGAAGTGAAATAAATTTTCACAGTATTCCAGGATGGAGTAAAATCAATAGCACTCCTCGCCACAACAAACGTATCAACGCACTCTAAAAGGAACAATGATCTTTCCTACCCGGTCTACCCATTTTCAAACGTGGAACCCCCAAAAAAACTGTTAGCATAACCATTGGAAAGGGCGCAGGGTTCAATGTCTCATCAGAGATTCAACGCGGTACGGGGGATGCTTTTGAAATCGATTTTCCCTGTATCACAGGACGAGGCCGAAATCAATGAAACTCGGCCCGGATCGATATTCGGGGTGACAGATCGCGCGCACGGCGGTTCAACGCGCTGCAACGGGAACAAAGAAGGATTTTTCGAGGCGCCGATGCGAGCAGCACCTGGAGAGGCGACGGGAGGGACCATTCGGAGGATAGGAGCGGCTCGGGGAATAATATTGGGAAGTCTGCAGCTGTCACAGCAGCTGCAACCCTCCTCCTTTGCTCACAATCTGACCGGCAGCTTTTCTGCTTCCTCCTCCTCCTCCTCCTCCACCACCTCATCCTCCTCTTCCACCTTCTTCTCTCGTGCGCCATCACCTCGTTCTCATGGCCTAACTTCTGCATCATGTTCTCATTCCGGTTCTCGGAGAACTTCCTACAAAAACCACCCTGTTGGTCGCGCAACCCTTTCACTTTCAATGTCTGCCGTGGATTTCCTGGAGGAAATTCTTCGAGCAATTTCTTTTGGGCGACGGAGTTGGAGACGATGAGATTTCATGATGGATTACGATTAACCCGTTCAAAAAATGCTGGACATTTTTTGACCTTAAATTATTTAAGGTAGAGTGTACTGTTCTTAATTTTATAATAGAAGAAGATCAATTCTGTACCCAAGAAAAAAGAATGGATTTGGGTTAATCTGACTGGGTCAGGGACAGAATTACAAAGCTTCAATGGCAATCCAAATTATGGGTCATAGTTCTCCACAAAGTACCTAGCGATCCGCGAGGGAAAAAGATGGAGGAGTTGCTCGCTCTCTGTGTCTGATAATAAGCATCCCTTGGAACGTGAAATGAGAACACGCAGCTGAGGAAATGAATGTGCCCTTAACACGTTAATGGGCTGGTTCTTCAAAAGGGGGGCCCCCCCTTCGTTTCCGCGGCAACATGTGGGTGTATGTACATCCAGGCCGCGCCTGCCACCCCGTAGCCGAGCAATCAACCCCCTTTTTCGAAACCAACCACCGAGACCATCATCCTCTTCGACCAGGAATGCTGACGGTGTCGGTCAGCTGCTCCTCGTGTAAAACTAAACTTCCTGTGCCACGCGCACATCTGCTCCCCCTTAGGGGCCTGGTGGGGGCGAAATCGGGGTCCTGGATCGGTATACGTGGTCACGTATCCGTGTGTGCTCAGAGGGTTCCTCGGGACCTGCGATCGTACACGTGGAAGAAGCACAATGGACGAGGGGTATAAGTATTCTCTGGTTAATTACAGGTACGAGAGATTTATCCTTTGTTTCGTGTTCTTGGGTTGTTACGGGGAATGATAATTAATTGGTATTGTTACATCAACGAAAGTTCTGAGGAGAATGCTCATCGAGAGCGCTTGAATTTTTATTCAGACTTTATGTCATGCGTTTCGTGTGTAGAACGTTGATTATCCGAATATAGGGTATGCATCTAAATGTTTGTAATTAAAAACATTTATTTTTATACATCGTCTTTCATATTAGATACTTATTCCTTCACATAAAAAGTAGCCATATTTAAAAATCGTTTAATTTCTGTACGCTTCACGACATAATTTTGTGTACGGTAACTTTTAAACGGTGTCGATTTTGTGAAAATTGGTCAAGGAATAAAGAAGCCGAGTACAGCGATGATATTTAAATATTGTACTCTATCGAAAGCGAGGTTGAGAACGTGGAAGTTCCTAGGAAGCGATGAAAATGAAATAGACAGTAGGTATTGTATGGATCACAGGCTAGGGTAAAGGTATTCATTATTCAATAACAGAAAGAAACAATTGACAGAAGCTTACTGTTCTTCTTCGGTCGAACGATCAGCGTGTTAGAAGAATTAATACCAAGCCGATGTTATTCAAATGGACAGAGGACCCGGCCCATTCCTATTCACCCTCGATTAACTCGATCGAGTTTTCTCGTTAAGTGGCTCTAATGAACTTAAGTACTTTGTTTAACCGAGACAAAGGTTAAGCGCTTAGCCACGTCGAAGAGCGAAATACAGTACACGGCATATAACAGTACATGTAACGAAAAAAAAAGAGAGAAACGTTTGGAACTAATATTAATTCTCCTTCGAAGCTAATTAACTCGCGTTACTAATAATTCGCGGGTAATTCTCACCTTCTCGCTAATAGATTTCTCATTATCCTAAGCTTAATAATTACCGAGCAGGGCATAATGGACGGTTAACAGACCCCATTTTGTAATTTGTAACACGTTCCCTTAAATTTATTATTCTCCTCGTTCCTGAAATTCTAATCCCTAATTCACTGTAAAATAAATGACCAAGAACCATCACAAACCATTCGATAACCCTACTATTATCATAAACACGTTCAAAATGTCGTTTTTAATTAACCCATAATTTGGTCTCGCCGATGAAAGCCCAGACGCTTGACTGATTCACAAGGGGACCGGAAGTCGGAACTATTACGACCGGTTTCGAGAGAATGACCGGCTATCCGAGACAATTACAATGTGCCAGACACATTACAAGAAAGTTTATTTTGTAACAAAAATTTGTGGATTTTATTTTTCTAACGCGGTTGTTAGGGTACCACAAAATTATTTATTTCAATTTGAGATACCCAAATACCCGATTTCAACATCGGGTACTCAAATGCCTAATTTTTATTTCAGGTATCCAGGCACAGAATTTCACCTTTTGGCATTCATACACTCACTTTATTTTTAAGTATCAAAAATTATCAAGCACTCGAATATTATGAACTTTCGAGTCTTAATATAATATGTACCCGACTTGACCCGTATAGTTTCGGGTATCCGCACGCTTCTGCTCTCCCACGTTTAACCGGTCGATAAATCTCTTCTTTAGAAACTTTCACAAAGGGCTCAAGTTTGTTCACGGAATCTATGCATTCCGCTCGAGCCATGCAATTAACACGGATTCTCGACGAATCGCCTTAACAGAGCCTACCCTCTTTTTTAGCAATACTTGGGAAACTAGTTAGCTGGCTGCTCTAATCGCGTCCTCCGCTACCTTGAGCGGTCTCCGAGAACTCCGCGTTGTCCTAATTTGTCGGGTCCCTTTGTTTCTTCTCGCTGATGACAACTTGTTGACTTGCTAAGCTTGTTCTCGGGATTTTTGTTTGTTACGATGACTAACGAGTTGGTGTTCATTGGCGGGTATGCGCTTCGCGAAAGAGGATGACGAATGTTGTTGTAGGTTTAACGAACTTTGCTTGTCGGCACGTGTACAGGGTGGTCCAAGTGTGTTTTTTAAGATGGAGTAGGAAGTGAGAGCATTTTGGTTGCTTCTTAATGAACTGAATTGAAATCCACATGTACCCGATGAGAACAATACTTTTTTAAATAAATCACATTTCCATTTTTTTACGAAAACCTATTAACCGCTGCAAATATTTATTGATATAGAAGATTTCCCCAAAATCTATAGCTTCGAACTATAGCCTACTCAGCCTCTACCTAAATCCGCCTCTGGATGTTACAGGTCGTTTCAAGTGAGCGACTGAAATTCCTAGCAAACGGGACACCCTGTATTTGCGTGGTTGTGTAATCGGCCTTAAGGATAAAACGAGCTCGCACACGTCCGCGTGAGCCACGCTCGCGAGTAGGGAGGCTCGTATCACAAAACGGCCAAGTGAAAGGATAGGCACCAGTTCATCTTGTGTCTCAACCTCCAAGCAACCTTCTCGGATATATCCTTTCTTGCTGCAAGTGCGTCAGTGATTCGCATAAAACAACGGTTAAATCCAAATTCACGTCGCGAATTTGGCGAACGAACCTTTGACCATTTTTCCCTCACAAATTATCTGAACATCCAATTAATGACACATCCTGAGGACAACGAATGAATTCGCAGAATTTCTTGCCTCGACGAACGTCTTTAATTTCATTTGATTCGCTCTTTAACAGCGGTGCCACCAAAGTGGTCAAAACGACCAATTCATAATTTTTCATAGGAGTTATGTAAATTTACTGTAGTATATTGTGGACTCTTTGGTATAATTCCCAAGTTTATTTCTTAGTATATTTTGCACTCTTTGGCGTAATTCTCAAATTTATTACTATGTCGCAAATAAATACGCTTCAATCGTTGATAGTTCTAGAGTTAACAAAATTATGAAAGGTCTGCTTTGAAACTTTCATAACCACCGGTATAATTAAGAATTACCTCAGAATGCACGTCATACGTAGTACACGTCAATAATTATACTTTAATACACTTTAATACCTTCAACGAAACGTACTTTATTCTTTTCCTGTTTTTGTGCAAAAGGCAAAGACAATGCCCGTATAATTTTGTAAATAAACGAACGAATAAATGCTAGACCGTTCTCTTTTTTCCCTAATCAACAGCCGAGATCTCGACGCGAGCGAGTGTATCGTTTTCGCCAACAACGCGACTTCGTGCGGAAAGAAAAAGCTGCTCGGTTGCGCAACCACGCGCGCCCGGGGAACATTCAGTATTCCCAGACGAGCGACATCTTCGAAACACCATCGCGGAGCATCTGTTAGCACCAACTGTAAAATCGCCCCCGGCTTTCCAACGGGGGGAGAGAGAAACCTTTTCGATTCGCCATCAGACGGAATAGCGACGAAATCATGAACACCCGGGAGAAACGCGCCGCTTGCACGAAGGATGCACCTGCATCGGGTGCATCTCTGGATGAACGTGGGCCAGATGTCCCTCACACCCGTGTCGGGATGGAACACACGTTCCTGGTGGCTGTTCAGGCACTGGGATTCAAGTATTCTTCGTCTGGAGTAAATTTTAGAGCGATCGAGGGTAAAGTGCTCAGTTTTGGGAAACTGAATTAATTTTTTTAAAAATTGGAGATAAAAGTAATTTAATCATTGTATCTTTGTTTTGGATAAAGTTTCCTACGTATTAGGTCGATGATGTATTAAGTAATCGGTAGGGTGATTTAGGGTAAAATGCCCAATTTGGGAAATTAAATTAATTTTTTTAAAAATTGGAGATAAACATGAAGCAATTTAATCGTTGTTTTTTTCTTTTTGATAAACTTTCCTATGCATTAGATCGATGACGTATTAAGTAGTTGGAAGGTTAATGTGTCGAATTACTGCTGGAATTAGAACGTTCGAGTGTGACTGCAGAAAAGAGGATTCCTGGAGGACAGCGATCAAAAGAATATCCTGTTCACTGAGAGAATGTAGCAATGTAATTGCTGTGGAATACAGGTTCTAATCGAAGACCTTGAAAACTACATACACAAGCTCGGGTAATCGAGGAACGAAATTACATCGAAGCATTTTAACTTTATCGTCCCCTTTTAATGAACATCCAAGTAAACTTAAACAGGTACCTAGTACAGTCTACTACAAAACTTTATCTTCTGGTTCAGACCAATTTGCAACAAGCAGGCTGCAGGGGTACATGAGGTGCGTCACCGAGCACACGCAGGAGTTAAATACTGAAATATTAAATACCTTTATCGAAACACCCGCCTTCAAGGACTACGAGTTCGAGCAACGTGGAATTAATTACGATACCCGCGTATTTGCTCATGCTATATTCTCCAAGCTGTACGAGTACCGCATACAGACAGGAAATGGGGTCCAAAAAAAGGTTATTCGTAACTGCATATCCCCCGTGCACGACGAAATACGTAAACATAAATTACGGATGCAAATTTATTCGAGCATTCGAACGAGAGTAACCAGCGATCGCTAAGCTATAAATGAATGTACTGGGAGGGGGGGAGAGATAAAAAATTCGCTCATTAATTCATTGTTCTTTGTCGTGTAACGTGATATCATTTTGTGCCTAGAGCGTTGCCCCCCTCTCTTTTTCCACGAGCTTTTTATCGGCCAGTGGCGTGTGACTGCCACGATCATACCGTGTCCGACGTTTTCCGCACATGGAAACCAGAGTAACCAGTGCAGGCGACTAAAAAACTGCAGCTGTCACTGTACTGGCAGCTGCAGCCGCAACGCATCGGGGCCTGCCGATGAGAATAACACGATTCTAAACAATTTTCGTATTCACGGTGATTTCCAATTCTGTTTGAATTGGAAATGAAGGTGGTCAGTGTTGGGAAAGTTGAAATAGTTTCCTAAAATTTTTGCTTCAATTATGTTTTGTTCTACATATCTGGAAATTTAATTATTCTGACCTTACTTCTCGATAGAATATTAATAGAATAGTCGAGGTAAAAATTAGTTATGCTAATGTGTAGTAAGTAATGTAAATTTGTAATGGATAAAAGTTATGTTACACTCGGAGGAGATAGAATGATAGAACAACACCCTACCTCCTCGAGTGCTGATTTAAGACTGCTGAAATTCGGCGTTCCCCTTCCCCTACTGATCACCCCACTCCAACCAGGTCTCACAGGATCCAATCGTAATACGAGGTATCTCTACAATACCTAATCTTAAAAAAAAATTGACTTAATACTATAACTAATTAATAAGCGTCGAAACAAAATTCTATTCTCCATCCCTCATTTGTGAATTTTCAAAAATTCCTGAAACTACCGAATTATTTCACTGAAAATGAGTTTTGCGGAAACCTAAACGGTACCGACACGAGACACGGTAAAAAGGAGGATAGAGTAATCGATCAACCTCGATCGTTTCATCGTCACGGGTGTTTATCGGTCAGCAGCTGCATTCCGTGCATATAGAACCGTACACCTAAGATGGATGCGCGGAGATGAGAGAAAGTCGGGGATCCTGGCCTCGAGGTTGCCGCCGAGAACGTAACGAAGCGTTTGTAACACAAGCGTGCGCACACGCGCGATCGTTGCCAGCAGATAGGCGTGAACGTGCCCCGTGAGGAAAATGTCATCCGATGCTTTCTCGTTATCCAATGGTATGTTCGATGCTATTCCTATTATTTTCTCTTTCCTCCCTTTTATTTGCTTAGTATCGTAGCTGCAGAAGCGAAAGGTTTGCGTGTGGGGTTGCTAATAAATTTTTAATTCTAATAACAAAATTGCTCGTGCAATGGTTTTCTTTGATGAATGAAAAGCTAATCTTCAAATGGGTGCAGTTGAACATTCAAGTATATCATATAGGCGTGTGTATATTTGGAAGATTTGTAAGTAGTTACTTGGAAACTATCAAACGATTGTAAAGTTGTGTATACAAATAAAAGTAATCAGAGAACTAAGAGATCTAAGAAAGTGTTTGTCTAGGCATCGTGTTGTGTCTGACAGATACCGATACCCGTTGGAAGGATAAAGTTAATGAGTAAGTGTTTACTTGGATGAATAATAGTTCATTCGTGTAAACATCGATTGTGTAGGACGACCGGGGTATTCATTGACCTAATATTGACTACAGAAAATGTAAACAGTTATGGCGATACATTCTATGTTATTGCTATTAATATATTACCATCTGTATTACCGGTCGCCATTTTTAAAATGCAAATAATTTTACCACATTCATATATATCAAAACTTCTCTTCCTTTCTCTCTTTTCTCATCAAGCGTAGAACGAAGTGTAAAGATTTAAGAACCAGACGATCCTCGTAGAAAGTTCAAGAAGCGAATAATCGTTATACATGAAACGATTGAATTAACGTTTATTAGCCGAGTATTTTCCATTGAAACGGGCTACTTAGTGTGCAGTAGGCGAGAAACGAAGGTAGATACGAGCTGCTTTGTAATAGGCTGCCGCAGCTGCGCATTGCACACGCGGCAATAGGTAAACACAGTCTGGAGAACGACTGATGCATTCGGTCCCATTATTCTCCCTCGTCAATCGGATTGTTTCGAATTAATAATTCGCTGCGCCGGCTTGTATATCACTGTTACGTCAAATGAAATGATGTAACTTAACAATCATTAATCCGATCACAATTAACGCGACCCGCTACCCTGTATACAAGTAATACCAATCATTTTAATTAAGAACGTTGAACTTGATAATCGAATAGAAAACATAGAAGCTAGCAGGTGAGGTTTAACTGGCAGCCATTTTAGATTACAATACCAAGAATGTAGCTCACTTTTTTTAAACAAGAAAGCAATTGAAATTAAAGAAAAAGAATGATAAATGAAAAATCAAAATGAAAATTTTGAAAACGAAGAAGATTTATAAAAATTATTATCTCAGGCGAACTAGAAGAATTCATGAAGAATTATGTTATGCGAACACCGAGTTTCAAGAAGAAGCTAGTTGTGGGAAAGTTAACGTGGAAGAATCGAAAATTGCTTGGTCTTGGAACGCGGCCGGAACACGTGCGTATTCACGCCAGGAGGGACGCCATTACAGTCGCCTATGAGAAGAAACGCGCGAGAGTCCATTGTTTCGATAGGCTTTCCTACCTGTCCTGACTAGCAATGTCCGAAATTTGTTTTTCAAATTGCGACCCTGGGATTTCCGTCAGCGAACACCTTCATCGATTGCGAATGGCTTATAACGTTCACTAATACCTCTAAATCCTTAAACGACATTTATTGCTGTGAGTAAAGGACGAAAAGGAAATAACGGCACGAAAAATAGAAATATATAAAATGACGATTCTGAATCGTAACCCGAGTACGGAATGCTTTTAATAATTTCTTTCTTTAAAGAATTCTAAGAAACCCTTAAGAATTTGAATTTAATCATTTCATCCTCCAAAGTTAATCCTTAGCAAACGAATGCCGCCATATTCGCGACATAAATATTCTAAAAAAATCTTCAATGTCCTTTTGTATGGACATATCTGTTCATATACTTATTATTACCGAATGGATATTAATAATACACTTTTTCTCGCTCTGGAAATAAAGCAATTAATTTCTTAAAAATCCGTCGATCTACTGGTCATTGTTCTAGAAAAACACGCTCGTTCGTTAAGGGTTAAGATCGGAATGCATGTTGATTTTTTATAGAGAAAAGACGTGCAGAAGATTTACTTACCGATTACGAAATCCAGATGACATTCTAGGGCACTAAAACCAGAGATTACGTGCCAGCTCCACGTGCAAACAAATCAACGGTCACTTTACGAAGAAGATTCACCTTTCAGCTTCCTCGAAACGCGATATTACACACTGAACAATTCTTCACCACGGAGAGGAACTCGCGAATATCGTGCCGAGTTTCAGCTCGTAAAACGGAAGAGTGATCGTTCGGCACACCCGATCCTGCGGAACCAGGAATTTAAAACCTTCCTACGCCACCCTTCGCTAGAACGTTTCGCATCCTCCTCTTCCTTCTTCACGTTCAGAACATGGAAAGAAAGACATCTGTTATATAATAACAACTACACTAATATTCCTGCAAAAACTATCCGCACAATACGAAGACCCCAAAGCGTTTACTATCAGAGTAAAAATCGCAACGAGTTTCATGGATCGCAATAAATTTCCAAATAAATACTCGACATTTCACGTCTAAGTTAATTTTTAGTCCCTCTACTAGATATTCCTTAAGAATTTTCACTACTGGATACTAATACCATACAGCGATAAAGAGGATGTGCAAGAATTACTGAAACGATCGTACGAATTCGAACCTTTAGGTTCCCACTGGTAGCCCCAGGAGTAGTGTAACCGGTGGTGGTCGCAGAGGACACTAATGGTGGGCCGTAGGATCGCCGGCTAGAAGGCGCAACTTGTTATCAGCGGGAGTGGAAAAGCTCGATAGCCTGGCCGAGGTGAGCGACAGTGTAACATCGACTGCGTGTATAGCGCACTCGACGTGGTTTCCAGGTGGAACGGTGTGCGCTAGTAGGCGCAAGACAGAGGGCACAACAACGTGGCCGGCGAAACGAGCGGGGAAACTAAAGTCCCATAGGATACGCGGTCGCTTCTATACACTGTGTACACCTAGATAGTTATGAAGGCAGGTGCCGGCAGACAGGTGAGCGTGGCGGAACACAGGAAGTGGCAGAGACAGAGAGGCATTACAAGACCATGGGACCATGGCGGGGAGGGGCGAAAGGTGATAGAGGAAAGAAGGGAAGAGCGAAGAATGCCGTGTGACTCGAGGAGTCGCGTGCCCCACGTCGATGAAATTCATTTTCCTCTATGAGCTTGTCTGCCTCTTCGATCTATGGATAGACCTTTCGAAGCTTCGCGACTTCCATGTCCTTATGGGGAGCCCGAGACGTTCTGCTGGGTTTCTAAAAACATTCCAGGAGTTCTTTAACGCATTCGCGACACCTTTCTGCGATAAATTACTGACGATCATTTTGTTCATCTCAGTTCAGCATAAACATGTATGCATATTGACCTTTTGCATTTTACTGGAAGATGACCCACAAGAATCGATACTGTACTCCATCGAAACTGTCATGTCCAGTCTCCGAATGCGATCACTTGTTGATCGAGATTCGTGAAAGAAAATCTTTAATCCCCTCTGCCCTTCCATTCACACCATAAACGGCGAAACCCATACAATGACGGTAATAATTCTTAGAATCGTTGAGTGCGTTCGATTAGCCTCAAAGCAGGTAATCGCCAGCATGACGTTCAATTTGACCCAACGAATCCTTCTCCCTTCCCCTTGTTTCCATTACAGCTTTTGACGATCAATGAACACAGCAATGGCGACCGTCGCTGAACGTTTCCAGAACCTGGTGCATGCGTCCTAAAAAAGGCGAAACGAAGGAATTCCAAGATGTCGTTGCGTTATCAATCCACTGCCCCAGCCGCATGGAGAGCGTCGAATAGGGCCACGTTGTTATGCTACTTGCGACTTCCATGGCGTACAGGAATAGCCTGTGTATGGCGCTCAGCCCCACCTCTTGCGTCCCACGTGCGTGTATGCGGCACGCCATATTTCCCGCATGCAAGAGTGCACGCAAGTGCAACACCGCCGGACGAAGTCGTTGACTGGAAAACGAGCCGTGGGCCTAGGAAGGGGCACGGGGTACGACGGCAGGGCCTCGACGCTCTCCGTACGCTCGTTTATTCGCACTTTTACCCGGTTCACTTAAGTGCGGCCGGTTTATTTATCGGCCGCTTCTTGTTTTCAAGAACGAGGCTCCAGCACCCTCCTGATACCGTGGTACACTTTGTGTATGAACGGAAGTCCCGAACTGGAGGATGTTTGACGCTAGATTTACAGACATTTGTGACGTCTATTTCTAATATACATATCCTAAGAAATAGGTATACATCGTACAGAATTTGAAACTCCAGAGCTGAGAGGGAAATAGATTAGGGTGTATTCGTATCAGTCGCCAATCAATAAAAGTCAACGAAATTACGTTTTTCGCAAATTTTAACTATGAAATTTGAAACCTAGTGGTAACGATAATGAAAACGGTGGAACGTTTGGAAAGTTGTTATTTCTGCAGGTTTACTAGGATTAGAAAAGGAAAGAAAAGCATTTGAATGAAACTTCGAGCTTGAAGTATTATTATGGTTCATTGCAACGAGAAATAATTTATTGACTGATTGAGTGCTTACAAATAAATGGTGCACTAGGTGTAGAGACTAGGTATAATGATTTTCATTATTCAGTCTATTCAATAATTTGTAATTGTAATTCTTAGCCTTTCTGTAGTATTGTCGTACTATAATATAATTCATTATTTATAATTTTATATACTACAAGAGCCTTGACCCGTTGATTGTTAAATAAATATTAAATATTAATAAATATAATAATTCGTAAAGTGATCCGGTTTGTTTCCTTCATTTATGAAAAGGTTTTCCAGTACACATGATGATTTGCAGTGCTTGCACTTCTGTCTGAAAACGCATCTTTCTTTTTCTAGGAAAAACCGTTAAAGGCATTACCAGCGTTGATAGTTCGTAGCTCCAGGCAAAAATGCGATACGGACAAGTCACAGCTCCACTTTTTACGCCGTAGAAAATCGCATCGCGGACATAGTTTTTCCGTGAGATCTCTAATAGTATCTAATATAATGTGAGACGGTGAAGAGCACGGTACAATAACCTTAATCGTCAATGACATTCATTAATCACGCCATTCTTTTTAATTCGATGAAATGTAAATAATAACAAAAACTGTAGTTCTTCCATTAATTGTACGCTATAAATAACATTAAGTATGCAGTTGTAAAAACAGGATCTTATTTTTATTAAATCAAGTATGCAAATATAAATCATTTTGATCTTTTTAGAGCTTTTCTTGTAGGAATTCGTTATATCAAAAGTAAGAAAAAGAGGGACAAGAAGTTCAAAAAAAAAAATTAAATTAAGGAAGTGCTAAACGAAAACGGAAATGTTAATACATAAAAAGTATATGTAAATCAATAACGTTAAGATTCAAGTACTCTGTTACACTTTGTGAAGAGTTCACTTCATCGGGAAATCAGAAATTAAACGAAGTACGTCTAAAGGTTTACTCGTGATCGTAATGTTACGTTTGAGCCTCCGTGACTTCCGGTGGAACCCGCCTTTCCGGTGCCCCCATCAGCCGGCCCACGCGTTAAGGTTTCTTTCAACCGTTTCCTTCCCTTTGAGCCCCTTGGAGTACTACTACCATTGCAACGTTTATTCTCCAATCGGGTTCAGATGGCAGTATAGTGCAGTAACGCAGAACATTCGGTGTATCAAGCAAGTTTTAAACGAATAAAAAAGAAACAAGCATGCTTAAACGTACGATACTACATTACACAATAACAATTTTCTCTTCCTTACATCCAGGCCTGTTATCATTCATACGTGTTTCTACAATTTTGGTTTATTTTAATTCTTATTAAAGAAATTATAAATATTATGCATACGAAATTATTAATATACCAGAAATTATTAATGAGAAAATGCTTACTACTTTAAATATATACCACTACAAGTGCACTTTCTTGACGGTTTGTATGTTTGAATACTCGATGACGGCCGTTTCCTGTTATCATCTACAGAGACACTTCTCGCGTATGAAACGGTCTTTAATGTTTCACTTTTTTCGTCTGGAATGAATACCGTTCTCCGCATTGTACGCGATTCATTTTTGCCTAAACCATGGTCGCGTATTGAGATTGTACCATCAGTCGAGAGGTTAGAATCATAAATGTGATCAAAACGTTTTAGTAACCATTCCGGTAGTTCTTGTAACGTGGATCTTCTCCGTCCAACAAATTTAGTCCTTTTTGGAGAAAAGATTGTGGATGTTTTCTTTGGGATTACATTTTCTAGTTCATCCGATGTTTGAGAGGCTCTGTTCACTGGAAATTGTGACAGGAGTAGTTATATCAAAATGAAGTTAAATGTGTACATTTAATTATTCGGTTAATTAATTTTTACCCAATACAGTGTCGGATTCATTCACGGTGGATAAAAAGTGTTTAACTTTGTCATTTTTGTCTTGCCACTGCTTTGTAGCGAAATCTACCGAAGTTTTTTTGAATTTTTGAAATCTTTTACAAGATTCATCTTTAAATTTTCTAAAACGTTTCATGCATTTGGAATCAGGGTCAAATAATTTTTTTATCGTCATTGTGGAATTCCCAACGGTACTTTTTAGGCTTTCCGAACTCAGATAATCGAACTGTTTTTGTTTCAACAAACTTTCTCCATTCCCAATTGTTTCATTCGCAACAGGCTGTTTATTTTCTATATTTATCGAACGATTCCAAGCGGCGTTCAAATTATTTTCTAATTCATAATTTTTTATACGTGGCACCATACTGCGCAACTTCGCGTGCAGTTTTTCGATTTCTTCGAGCTTGTCTAAAATTTCTTTCACATATCTTTCGGACATATTATGTTCCACAAAATATGCAGCATATTTGTTAATTCCAAAAATACATAATCATTTTAATTTTAACCAAATACAAGAACAGATGAATCACGCGTAAATTTGAATTTTGCTTCATGACGATGTCATAAAACAACCTATAAATTTTTATGAAAAAATAATATAAATACTCGATTTAATACAGGAGAAAGGCTACCTTTTACATTTTAGAAGACAGAATACTTTATTACTGTCGGCATTTTATTACGAGTGCATAACATGCTGTCGTATAAAAGCACCGATGAAAATGTCAACGTATGCGAAACAAGCAACACCAAATCGTTGTTGTTGTCGGGTCCAAGATGACGGAGTGAGTCTGAATGAGATCGCGAAAATTATAACTGTTCTAAATTTTAAGATTTTACGGTTACGAAACGAGGTTAGTGATCTTAAAAATGTCAATCCTGATAAAGAAATGAAATTGTTTAACAAAACGGAGCCTACTTGCAGACATTTTTCACATTCTTGTAAACGAGAACTTGATAATTCTCTAAATAATGTAAGATTCGACAAATTTATTGCTTCGGGAGAATCAAAAACTCTTGTAAATTTGTTCGAAACTGATTTAAAGAATAATTATAAAACAGAACATACAAAAATTGATGAAGAAATATTGAAAAACACGATAGAAACAGATCAATTTTTGTGGAACGAAAAATTGCAACAAAATTGCAAGTCTATTTTCGAGAACAAGCAAAAAAGAAGGAGAAAAAGGATTTCCCAAGGAATCCAGTGTGACTCGACAATGGAACGTAAAAGAAAACGAACTTTACTAAATTGTTTCAAAACAGGACCACATATTAAGGAACACAATAGCTTAAAATCAAATAAGAAAATGAAATTGCCATTGAATACCCACATAGCTTTTAATCCCGATAAACAAGTAAATTTAAGAAATACCAAAACAGAGAAGGACGAAGAAATTCTACAATTAGAATCTTATGTATATAACGAAGAAAATACAACACAAGAAGAAACTGAACAAGCTACAAATCGGCCTAAAAACGAGAAATTGCAAGAAACTAAAATTTCTAACAGCGAATTAGCTAATAATGAGTATAAAGTAGATTTATTAAACGGTATGGAAGATAAATGTCAACTCTTGAAGTTTTCGATAAGTCGAATGGGCGGTGGCGCAGAGGGCCGTGGTAATCGTTTAATTTCTGACTTTCAAGATAAAATACAAAAAATTAACTTATACAAAAACGTAAAATTCGATGCGAAAAATGTAAAAAAAAGATTGGATGCCTGTATAGACGAACTGAACGGAATAATTGAAGATATATCTTTAATTCTCCCGTATGTGAATATCTCGAAGAAATTACAAGAGTAATATAAGTTAGCAATAAATGTTCAAAGGATCAACAAATAAAATTTCTGATTTTAATAAGATTTCCAAATTAAAATATGATATTAATTAACTAAAACAAAAAACTGAATTTTTGTTACCTTTTTTATGCATGTTTATATATTATTGAAGTTCTTCATAGAATTTGATTACAAAATTTCTGTTAATATAAAGAATATTAGGGAATTTTGTTGCATCCATAGTGGAGGTGTAATAGCGTCTGGATGTAACAGCGACTATGATCGTTAATAAAAGTGCATATGTTGTCATACGGTGCATTCAAATCAAATCTAAGTAACCTCAGTGCACTTCAAGATGCATGACCGATTACTGTTCACCGAGGTTTACGGGAGTGAGAAAGATAGGTTTTTCGTCAAGTCAAAAGGTAACAGTAATCTGACATGCCAAACGTCACTGTTGATTTACCTAACCTATCGTTCAACTTGGTCCGCAGATGAGCAATCGATAACCGAACTGCTATCAGACACAGCTAGAACGAAGTCTTTTTATTCTGGTTTTATATCGATTGTAAAAGAAGTATTTTTACCACAAGGATATCCCGACAGCGTTCACCCAGATTACACTCCTTATCAAATATGGGATACAGTTCAGGTTAGTTTACATAGATATTAGCAGAAATTACTTCCAAGATTATGAATGAAAGTATTGTTCATACATATAGTTACAGACAGTATCATGGTATTTTAATTTGTTACAGGCATTTGCAAGTACCATAATGGGTACTCTTACAACACATTCCATTATGCAAGGGGTAGGTGTAGGTGAAGCTGCAGCAACTCCATTAGCAGCAGCAATAACATGGATATTAAAAGATGGAACTGGAATGGTTGGTCGTATTGTATTTGCATGGTGGAATGGGTAAATAAAATCATATAAAATAATGTTACGTTTCTAGTTAGTCTCCATAAAAGTATTGCTTGTTTTTTTTATCTATTAGCACAGACTTAGATGGACAATGTAAAAAATGGAGACTCTTTGCTGATATCCTTAATGATTTAGCAATGGGATTAGAACTACTCTTACCTTATTTTTCCACTTATTCTCTTGGGATATTATGTATTTCAACAGCAATGAAATCAATTGTTGGTGTTGCTGGCGGAGCAACAAGAGCAGCACTTACACAGCATCAGGTACATAGAACCTGGAATCAAATTTCTATTTATTAATTACAGCATTTTGATTTGCATTACAGGCATTACAAAACAATTTAGCAGATGTATCAGCTAAAGATGGAAGTCAAGAAACATGTGTAAATTTAATAGCATCTTTTGTTGGTATTTTAATACTCTCATTTTTTCACAATGGCCGGTAAATATCATACGCGTATTTATTTACTTTCTACGAGAAATATGTTAACAATATTATCGGTGTACCTATAGTATATATAATCTGCATGTAGATACGTAATGGAACTCTATCTCTTCCTGGTAATAGTACACCTCTATGCGAATTATTCGGCGGTGAAAGCATTATGCTTAAATTCCTTAAACGAAGATCGTTTAGCTTTGATAGTAAAAAGTTATATTTCGAATGAATTTATTCCTGAACCAAAAGAAGTTAATAAAAAGGAATCAGTGTTATTGCTGACAAAACCTAGTAAGGCTATTTGACTTCGATTTTAAACATTAAATAAGTTGATATAGATTGTTGCATTTATTAATTCTTTTTTTTTCAGCAATGAGCGTATGCGGATTTAATATCAAAATAGGTGTTTCTCTCGCAGATTTGATAAAAAAGGACATAATCTTAACGAGTGACACTGAATTGTCATTGAAACTTTTTTTAGATAGAAAATATTTGATTTCTATTGATGTACAGAACAAAACTATTTTTGTATGCCTTAAAAAAGATGCGCAACCTCACGATGTTTTAGAAGCATATTTTCACGCTTGTCTATGTGGCTTGTTTATTTGTATGTCTTTGAAAGTGCCACTTGTAAGTAAATCATATAAATGAACTTTTATGTTTATATCTTATAACGTTATATTTTTTTAGGATGTCTTTTTAAAGCCCGAAGTTAATGATCTATCGTACCCTTTAATGCGACTTTATGTACTTAATAAGAAATATTCTACTACTAATAATGGTGTACAGTCATCAAAAGCTATAGAAAGCATTTATGCTACAAACGTATTAATTTCTTGTGAATACAAAGCATTTATTAGTGGCCTTGAAAACAAAGGTAAATGAATGTATCCTATTATAAAATTATGTATATATGTATATATTCATATCATTCTTTTTAGGATGGAGTACAGAAACTAATCTGTTATCAGTAGCAGGCTGGAGATTTTTATAAAAGATCTCAAAATGGTAAAACGGAGCATAAGCATTGGACATTGAACTATTGTTACTCTTTTCTCGATATTATTTATCTTCATCAAATTTTATAATTGTTGATTACTTAAGTAATTTTATTTGCATATCTTGTAACTTTGTAACTATTTGTTGATAATGAGATAAAATTATCTATATAAATATTTTTTTACAAATTTTTATCACAGGTGATTATAACATAGTGAAATTGATATGGAAACCAGTTTATTTCCAATAATTTATAAAAATATAATACGCCTTTAACCTGTACAAATATTTCAATGAAGTTGAACTAAGACTCTTGTTCTTGTTTAGGGCCAGTCTGTGATAAATGTTTTACTATGTCCACCCAATCCCATCCTCGTGGTCTTTCTCCCTTTCCATCTGCTTTATTCCATTGTCTACGTTTTTGAGCTTTAGTTAGATGTTCCTTCTTTGGTTTGTTTATTGTTTCTCCTGACTTCATGTAACAAAACAATTCTCCTTTATATACTTTAAATAAATTAATTACTACATTTATCATTTCTTACCTGTTGGTTTTCATCTGCTATTTTGAGTTGGCTGGTTTGTGTATTTATATCAACAACAGAATCTGGTTGTGTTGAGACCAATTCATTATAATGTTCTTGAACAGATTGAAACAATGTATATGTCATAGCACTTCCTATCCATTGATCAGCTTCTGCTTCTATATGCTGAACCACTTTGTCCTTTACTTCTTGTACACTGTATTCCAATCATTCACCTTTAATGAAAGCAACAGAATGCAAGAATAGTCAGAGAACAACATAATTGGACTTACATATGCTTATTGTAAAAGGTGTTCATGTTAATGGTAGGCTTTTCTGATGGATATGTTGTACCCCATGAAATCTCTAATAGAAACGATTTCATATCGTTGTCTTCTCCATACTGTATATAAAATAAATGTTATACAAATATAAAGACTGTAATTTAAAAATTATTAAGATCAAACAAATACAATTTATTCGTGACTAATTTTAATCATTATTTAAGTAGTGATTATATTCTAAGATCGAGAAAAACACGAATATTCAATGGAAAATTCTTATCCTTTCTCAAAGGACAAACCTTATACTGAAAAGTAGTAGGTGTCAACTGTTTAAAAGCCGAATCTCCATCGTATATCGAAAGAAGTACTTCTCTCTCCTCTTCCTGAAGTTCGGCATCGCTCATTTCTTGTTTCCAGTATTAAAATTTGCTACTTTAATTATCTTTGCACACGCACCGTTCATGCGTTATTTCAAGGTTAGAAAAACAGGTAGATGCAGCTGTTAGATCGATTGTGCTGCCTCGATCACGTCATGCGCACCACTGTGATGCCAGAATGAGGACGGTAGTTCTCGAGAACACCTCCTTCCACTACGTACCCTATCGCAGAAAACGCGCGTACGTGAGCTAAGCTTTTCAGACGACTTCGGGAAATCGAAAGAGAAAACAAATAAAAGTTGTTCTTTCTCTCTCTTGAAGCGCTGAAATCTAACCAACGTGGAAAGCAGCTTGCGACACGGTCGCGCGAGATCTTGAAAATTTTTTTCTTAAAAAAAGAAAAATTCAATTTTCGAAAATGAATTATTTTTAGCCATACATAATATATGCATAATCTTATTTGCATTTTTTTAAATAGTCGAAAGGTAGATACAACTTCGAATTATAGAAATAACAGCTATAAAAGTTCTCAAATTAATTTACGAATGTTATATCATACCATTTTATTCCATTTTTTCTAAATTAATGCTTCACTTTTTTTACACGTTGCAGTTCAATAAATGTATGCGTACATACACATACGGTTAAGCATTAGCAATTTATAGTGGTATACAGTAATTATACAATTAATCTTTTTGCAATATATAAAATTATCTTTAAATTTCCCGCATATCTAAAACATTTTAATATCCTCAATGGTGCCATCTCTGCAAAAAGTGTCCAAACTGGTAGTAAACGTTTATCGACGAGTAAGCAAAAGTAGTAACTGACTTTGATGAGGCCTGCCATCTATCAAAGAAATCCGTAAACAACTCGCACATGTTTACCAACAATAAAAAGAGACCGAGAAAGAAAGACATAACTGCTCCACCTATAGGGGAAACTACCGAACTACTTCGTTAAGAGTTTCAACTATTCCTTAATAGATGGAGCAACTAACTAAAGTTGCTTAATTTACGCGCGAAAATTTAATACGCACAGAATTAATTTACGACCTCATTTGCGCGCGAAATTCCATTAAAGGCTTTATTAATTAGTTATTAACAATTAAATATTTTCCCAAAACTGACAGAAATCAAGTAGGAAACTTATTAGCTATCATTAATATCTCAACCAATTTTGAAGCGAACTTTAATTGTTAATAACTAATTATCGAAGCCTTTAACGGAATTTCGTTAATTTTGATTTTTGCTGTGCTCAAGGCGTAGAATCAGCCCTTTTATTGCGGCCAGCCTTTAAGTTTACACACTGTATGCGGTAAGTATAAACACTGTATACGTGCTATCTCTGTGCACATAATGTTCTCCTCATACAAAATCTCGATTGTCGGAGCAAAGTTCGGTTGCGATTCGAAAATTCCTCGCTCGAGAAATTTTGAAAAATGACGTCATATTCCGAGAAATCGTGAAATTCCAAGAAATGACGTCAAGTTCCGAGAAATCACGAAATTCTAAGAAATGACGTCAAATTCCAAGAAAAATATTCTGTGCCACCTCTTTGCGTGTCATGTTCTCCTGATACGAAATTTCAAATTTTGCCGTAAACCCGATAGGAAATATCGTATTTTTCGGAATTGTGACGTCATTTCTCAGAATTTCTCGGGCGAGAAATTTTCGAATTGCAACCGAATTTTTCTACGGAAATCGAAATTTTCTGTGAGGGGAATGACGACCGAGGAGGTGGTACGGAATATTTTTCTTGGAGTATGACGTCATTTCTTGGAACTTTACAAACAGATTTCGTTACTTCTTTTATTTTTTCACGCCTTTTAATAGTTTTCGAATCTTATTTTTAATTTTTGCAGAATATTGTTTATTATTATCTTAGATAAGATAGAAGGGAAAATAAATGATAAAGCATTGTAATACTGTTAAATTAGTCTAATTTATTTTGATTTTTGTAAAATACATAGTACAAAATAATTTTACAATAAATAATTTGATTTTGTAATATGTGTGTAATTTCTTCTGGAGATTTCCGATGCTGGGAATTGTCCCGTTGTTCATTTCCAGGTCCAGACGAACTCTGTAACAATATTTAGTTTTCTACTCAATATTAACCGTTCAAATGTGTGATAAAATTTATAAATCTAAAATCAATATTTTCAACTATTTCTAGGAGTTTGAAAATGTCACCGTGGAAACTTTAATGGAACTAAATTAGTCCATTAGAACATTTCTGAAATTTGTAAATTATCAGATATTAGAGAATTATCTTTAAATTTACATGCAATGCATATAAAAGTGTGCGAGATTATAAAATATTGCAACGTCAATTTCAATGCCTAATCGTTAGTCATTCGCTCGACGATCGTAACAGACTTTTTAATCATTAACCGCGTTTGCATATTTCGAACGAACAGTTTATCGGATAATAAGATGTGTCCCTGAGATGTGTATACACGCCACAACCAGACTGGACACCAACGAATTGATACCAAAATTAAATTTTCGCGCGTAAATTAAGCAACTTTAGTTAGCGGCTCCATCTATTAAGGAATAGTTGAAACTGTTAACGAAGTAGTTCGGTCGTTTCCCTTATAGGTGGAGCAGTTATGTCTTTCTTTCTCTGTCTCTTTTTATTGTTGGTAAACATGTGCGAGTTGTTTACGGATTTCTTTGATAGATGGCAGGCCTCATCAAAGTCAGTTACTACTTTTGCTTACTCGTCGATAAACGTTTACTACCAGTTTGGACACTTTTTGCAGAGATGGCACCATTGAGGATATTAAAATGTTTTAGATATGCGGGAAATTTAAAGATAATTTTATATATTGCAAAAAGATTAATTGTATAATTACTGTATACCACTATAAATTGCTAATGCTTAACCGTATGTGTATGTACGCATACATTTATTGAACTGCAACGTGTAAAAAAAGTGAAGCATTAATTAAAAACCAAAAAAATAAAATGGTATGATATAATATTCGTAAATTAATTTGAAAACTTTTATAGCTGTTATTTCTATAATTCGAAGTTGTATCTACCATTTGACTATTTAAAAAAAATGCAAATAAAATCACGCATATACTATGTATGTGCAAAAATAATTCATTTTCGAAAATTGATTTTTTCTTTTTTTTATTTGCATGTTTTAATCAAATAAACTGGACTACAGGTATGCGTAGTTCTTAGCTTGGTATCGTTTTCTAAAGATTTATACTTTTGAAAACGATAGCAATTACCAGGTCTCACCACGTGGAGGTGACTACGCTAACAAGGAGAATCTCAGGACTTATCTTCTCCTATTTGATAGGTTTATAGCGCACAATAATTGCAATCAGAATTATAACTGCAGATGGGCAATCATTCTCACAAAAAATGAGTGTAAAATTTGGGAAAATTGCTTATTGAGGTGTATTTAAGTAATAAAAACACGTAATACTTTGTCTCTGATTCAAATCATGTCACTTGTTGTCATAAATTCTTTTTTAGTTAACAATTATTATATATATGTTAAACTGTAATAAATTATATTACATATCTTAACTTATGGTTAACTAAAAAATATTTATGAAAAAAGTATGACGAGATTTGAACCAGAGAAAAACTATTACGAGTCTTTGTTACTTAAATATACCCAAATAAGTGGGTTCCACAACTTTTGCATTCACTTTTTTGCGAATGGCTGCTCATCTACGACTATACTTCCGGTTACAATTACTGTACACATACACCTATAAGCCTACCAAATTTCAACACATTATGAGAGGAGTTATCCTGAGATTCTCCTTGTTAAAGACCCGCCGAAAACACACTCAACAATACAACAAAATACAATACAACAATATGAAGGCGCCTTCAAAAACCCAACACTAAAACCAACGAGCTCGCGAGCTGCCACTTAAGACTCTTTGGAATATGCAACGAAAAACTAAGAGCAAAAGATTTCCAAGTAGCCATACAATGCCATAAATATCTCGTATTATGATTGACTTGGTATAAATTTACCAAAGTTTGTTTTATAAAAACTGATAAACTTTTGGCTCCATAAACTACACGCGAATACTATTTGTACTTCCCACCCCTTTCCCTTAACCCTTATCGCGTACCCCAAAACCCCCTAACGCTAATCTATACCCCATAGCCCCAAAAAACCACCCCATAACCTACACCGATTCTAAAAACCCCACCGCCTAACTCGCGACCCTCCCAACCCCCGCCATCTAATCCACCCTCACGGAAAACAGAACTACCACAGGGCAGATGTTCGTACATAGGTGACATAAGCTCCGGTGTCAGCCGGAGGGCCCCATGAAACCGACGAAGCCAGATCCCTGTGCTAGTTCTCCCAACCCGTACCCCCCAACTACAACTCCCGATCCCCCCAAATATACCCCTGAAGTAGCAAAAGGCAGATGTCCGTACATAGGTAACATAAGCTCCGGTGTTAGCCGGAGGGCCCCATGAGACCGACGGCCCCAGATCCTTGTGCTACTTCCCCACCGTACCCCCTACCCCCGCGACGCGACCCAACTCCCTACCCCTCGCGAAACCCACCCGCCCAAACACCCCTGAACTACCACAAGGCAGATGACCGTACATAGGTACACATAAGCTCCGGTGTCAGCCGGAGGGCCCCATGAGACCGACGGTGCCAGATCCTTGTGCTAGTTCCCCCCCTACCCCCGCACCTTCCCACCCACAAACCCACCGCACCATATCTACCCCACGGACGGATAACCCACGAGCGAACCCCCCCAACCCACCACCCATGACCGACGCGCCCCGATTACCCCTTACCCAAAACCCCCTAACTGTTAGAAAACCCCCCTACCCTTAACCCCCTAACGCGAACTACTAACCTAACACTAATCCCCTCAAATAGTATTCGCGTTATAGATTAAAGAACCAATTTTTAGATAACGCGATTTAATGTTCGCAACACTACAATCTAATGTTATAATCGCGAGATATACAGCGGCACTGTATGGCTAATCGGTTATCATGTTGCTGTTAAAGTCGCAACGATCGATCGAAAAGGCTCGCGAAAACTCGCGATAGTCAGAAGAAAAGTCACCCGAATGATCGTAATGATCGATCGAAAACGCTCGCGGAAACTCGCGATAGTCAGATGAAAAGACACGCGAAAGATCGTAACGATTGATAGAAGAAGCTCGCGAAAACTTGCGATAGTCAGAAGAAAACACGTGCGAAGAATCGCTATAATCGATAGCGAACACGTGTGATAATATGCGGTAACGAACGAAGAAAAGGTCGCGAGGGTACACAAATACCCGTGACGTCACAGGTCGAAATGTCAACATGTGTTCGGAAACACAACCGACACAGAGACGCCGTCTGTAGGAAGGTCAGACGACGACTAACGTATTACCAATGAATGAGCAATAGATCACCTACGAGTTGCGCAGTTGAGCGATATGCGCAGTAGTGTATGCTCCGTGGCATAGCCTTGATTACCACTGAATGAAATATGATCATGAATATGATCATGAATACGAACATTTATTTTGCTATATTAATAATAATTTACCAAATTTTAATTGTTTACGCAATAAATTATTACTGCACCCGTTGTTTTTTATTGCTTAATTACCTTTTACTATGCGAATATACGGCTATTTTACGTTAAACAGAGTTATTCTTAAATTTCTTCGTGCTTAATGAACTGCAACTAAATTCTTCATAGTTTTTAAACATTTCGATAGTATTTGCAATATTTTATATAAAATTTATTATGTTTTGTCGAAATGTTAATAATAAATACCAGGAACATTATACAGAACATGTTCTTTTAACAATTAACGATGTTTTAGAATCGTAAATTTATGGTATCTTTAAACACACGAATAATTTATTAAATTTTAATTGTTCGTGCAATAAATTATTACAGTATCTAGTGACCGACATTGTTTAATTAACAATTTAATTAGATTAATCTTTTTGTGGAAGCTATAGACCGATTTGTGGACACTAAAACACTATAACCAACTAGCCGTAAGTACTACTTACTTTCGACTTGCAGACATGCTATTTAGATGATTGGCCTGCTCAAATTAAAGATCGAGATCTCCGTAACTATGTCCAGTTAATACAAGCTAGTAGAGATATCTAAATTTCTCAGCTTCTAGTCAAGCTTTTTATACCGCTGAGGTCTTTTAAATGAAAACTTAAGATCCATACAATGGTGTACTAAAATTTGCATTCGATACTGCTTCGGGCTGTTTAAAAAATTGTGGCTTGCATCGAAAAAACCAAGTTTTTTTATAAATTTAAAAGTAATATTACCGCAACATTTAAGTGACCGTATAATAATTATAACGCTGTATTATTTTTGTAAGTATTTATAGGTAAGTTTTACCTTCTTTCTTCGGAAATATTTCAACCAGGTGTCTTTATTTTCAATATTCGCGTACACGTCAAAGATCGTATTTCGTATACGTATTTCCCTTTTAACGATAGGAAGTGAACATCAGAGTAAATTCAGGTTTTTGACATACAAAATCGTTTATTCATATAAAAGGACACTTTATACTAGCACGTACTGTCAAAACTAGCCTACTTCCGTACAGTCGGGACCGCCGAGATCAATCTCGGCTCGCTCGTTTCTTTATGTATCACATATTATTATAACGCGGGCAAAACGATAACGGATTATGCTGAGAGCAAGTCGGGATAATTGTCATTTTTGCGCGTAGTCGGGCACAACAAAAGGTAACGAAGGAAGACAGAGAATGAAGGGGTGACAGGAGGGAATGAAAATGGAAGAAATGTCCGGGAAGTTCGTCAGGGTTATGCGTTGAGTATATTCGCGTACTGATCGCCATTATTCGTCTCGCTATATTCACAGCATGATCAATTTTAATCCACACTCAGCTTCCGTTTTAATTGATTTCTAAGAGTCGAAGGACGCTGTCGCGACGCAAAAGTAAACTCGATTCGCTCGAGGACTATTGGCACCAGATAAAAATTGGTCATTCTGTGCATAAATATCATGCATTTATATTTATATATATATAATATTTATATATATAATATGTATAAATCCGCGTGGCTCGCTCGCGTTGGCAAGCTAATAATCGGTCGATACGACGGGGAAGATTTCACCAACGCCGAGGCACGCGGTCGTTAATTAATTAATTACATGCATCCTATGTGTTCACCATAATTAATATATCTTACGTTAAAGTTATACGTGTGTATCATATATATATATATAAACGTACCGTAGTAACGCTCGATTAATCGTCGCTTCCGATACGCTGCCGCTATTAACGCGAACTGGATATCAAGATAAATACTAGAGGCTCAATTAATTGCTAGAGTTGTTAGCTTAAAAAGAGTCGATTCGATTTGTGCGTAAGTACCGAATTACGGTTGGCTCGGTCCTAAATGCAAACCGTCTTTCAGAACGACTCTATCAAACGTGTAACGTTCTATGAAATCAGCTGATTGGCGATAAAACAGTTTCCTGACACTTTCTTCCGATAGAAATATTCCGTGCAAATACGTTTGTTTTTCGTAATCGTATTCATCAAACAGAGGTTACGTGTAAAATGGAACTCCTTAACAATCGTAACAAGGACATTTTCGTTTTTCGTGACGAAAATTATGAGCTGGCCACCCGACCGTGTGAAGCATAACAGTGGTTGGTCCACGTTCGTGAACGATCAAAATCGGTCCGTTTTAATTGCAAAAAGGTATTCGGTCGGTCATTCGAATTATTCGTTCGATCGCAATTATATCGATCTTTGAAGCTGTTGCGTCGATCCACAGTTTACGAATGAAACGTAGGCCCAAGCTGAGAAGCAATAAATGAGACACGGTCTGTAATCAATTACAATAGTATCGTTTCTGTATTTCGTAACAAATTTAGAAATCTCGTATACTAAATCGCACAGCGCACACGAAGAGAACTGTTCGTAGGACGAAGGACAGAAGCGTTCGGCGTGTTCGCTTTTATTTTCCAAACGGTGACGACATATATCAAATATATGGCCACTTGTATCACGATCGAGTTTGCCACGGAAGCACTACATCCATCCTCTTCGGAAATTTCTCTCCTCCTCTCTACGGTAGATTCGTTCCTCTGTTCCATCTATCGTGTAAGAATTACTAATCTAGCGATTGCAAGGACGCAGATTATGCCGGCTCCACACCGCTCGCAGTCGGTCCCGCCAGCTGTGTTCGCCTGGACACATCGGCGAACAGCGAACGTTGCTCGATCATCGAAGGTGTGCTCGCAAAATCGGGACGCGGCTTGACGCTTCGTTCTCGAAGGTATCCGCGAACCAGATCGCTGGCGAGTTCCGGTGCGGACACGGCGTTAGGGTAAATCAACGAACGCGTACAGAAAGGATCGACGGGTTTCGCTGACGCCAGGAAGACAGAACTATCGTTCGATTATAAATTACAGAGACAGTATGCGCAGTATTTGTGCGACGACAATAGCGTTTCATTCTATTACACCTAAAACGGCCCCAAGTTCCGGAGTCTCAAAGCGTGTGCGACGATGTCCGACGCGTTCCGCTTCCGGTTCGCGCGAAACAGAAGCACCGTTCACGATGCTTTGTCGTGTCCGCGCGATTGTAATCGTGCAAGTTATGGCTTGGCAAACGACACTGGTATCGAACTCTAATTGACTGTGATTAATAAGACGATCACGGGCGGATCCACGGAGATCCCGCGACACTTTGAGACTGGAGAACGAAGAACGATCGTCGTACAGTTAATTAATAATTATATACTTTCGTACAAACGTATAGAACATCGTTAAGTGTTATTATTTTTTTTTTCTTTTTAGGAGGGTACAGTGTGTGTATAAAGAATCGTATAAATGTATATATTTATATTTATATATATATTTATATATATATGTATAATGACGCCAGCTCGCCGGAGAAGCAAATTCGCGATCGGTCCTCCGCGCGAGCCGCTGTTTGAGCTTTGAGATACGCGTACCTTTCGTCTTGTCTTTCTTTCTTCCTTTCATTTCGTTTCACTTCATTTCATTTCATTTCATTTCATTTCATTTCATCTTTTTTTTTTACTTTTTAAACGTATAAATGTAACATTCACACACACGCACGCACACACGCAGGCGCGCGTGCCCGAATACGATCTCGGTTTATTGCACGGATCGCTCGCGATAAGGAGAGGAATTTCGCGTATTTCTGCTCGCTCGAGCTGCAAACACAAGTGGTATCGCGTTCGTGTTAGCTGGGAAGACAAGGATTATGGAAACTAATGCACGCGAAAGTGTATATACTTGGAACAGGTTTGCTCGTAAGAATTGTCATGGATCTGCGGCGTTATTATCGCTCTCGATCGTATTCGGGCACGCGCGAACGTCAGCAGACGTGAGTAAATGTGGACTGATCGTTAGCGCATGACGCGCGTCAGCCGGGAAACGATCATGGATCTATCGCGATCGTGCGTAGAATTGCCGTGGATCATCGTTGTTCAAGTTAATACAGTGTTACTGCAAGAGCAACGTGTTCACGCGGCGTTTCTCTTGTCGCGTGATCTAATTGATAATTGCCACCAGCTGGATCGCACGAGGGAAACCGGCGAGGCTTGAACGATTATTATTAGCGTTGACGAAGCTGTTCTGGTTGTCCCTTGTGCGATCCTTCGATCGCTATTGCAGTGTCACTGTACACGTACAAGAAATCGTTCACCACCAAAGATTTGCATATTTTTTCGTATCCTTTTCTTTTCTTTTTTTTTGGTCGCGCTCCGTCGAAACGCTTTTATAGTTTGTATCCCATCACCGTATTTAGTTCCTAATGACGATTCCCCGAGGCAGAACTTCAACGACGATGACCACGGTCGAAATCTGCTCCTGCTTTTGGCTGCCACGGAATGAAAGCTTAGTACCGCTGTTTTCGGCACCGACGAAGGCACAGTCATAAGTCTCGTACGTTCAGCAACTTTCTTTTTTTTTTTCCTTTTAATCGCTTTTACCTCCTCCATCGCAATCGTCGCTTTTATTTGTAGCAAAAAAAAAAGAAAAAAAAATGGCGTGAGACGTGGAACTATCACGAAATATTTCTCCGTTAAATCCTCCTCCGTTCCACTGGTTTCTTCTCTCTGTTTCACGTTTGGCACCAGAAACGAGCCTTGTTCTACGTAGCTAAATATCTTCATCTCATAGTCCCTTCCGTTACACGTGCTCATCGGTCGCTCTCTCTCTCTCTCTTTCTCTCTCGCTCTCTCTCTCGCTCTCTTTCTCTCTATTCCTATCTTTATCTCATTCTTCCTCTTTTTTTTCTTTATATAACATAATATAATATTACAATATAAACGTTTACGGTTTTGGCCACTCAGTTCGTGGTCGCCGAAGCACATTACAGTCTGTGTTCCGCGACATTTAGATAGTTTAGAATATTCTTAAATTCACTTTTATACAACACTGATCCTGTTCTAGACTCCATTGTGCGTACGTTTGTTCGACGGATCCTCGAGATCGTGTTGGCCGGCTCATCTCCTCCTTCTCGCCGTGGCTGCCGCGATCATTTGCCTCAGCATCGGTTCCGGGCTACACACTCGTGGATCGCACTTCATGTTGCCGTCGCCCCCGCAACTGCAATTCAAAATTGTTCATTTAATCAACACACCCTTCTATTTCATAGGCTATTAACGGTTAATAAAATAGAACCACCGACGACTAAAGAACGCTTATTCGAAGAATTTTGACTTTGATAATTCTAGCGTCCTAGTTTCAATCGTTATGCAAGCTTTAGTGTTAATCCACGATTTATGATTTACGGAAAAGAATGCTTAAAATGTTATTCATACTTTTTATGCAAAGAACCACAAAATTGCTGATTCTGAACCTCGCTTAGGTAGTTTCATTGTTAATCGCGGCGCATAAGAAGTTGTTTGAAACTTACGTGCACTGCAAACAAGGTCCCGACGCGGACCTAATGACTTCTCCAACGCGGTACGCCTGGCCACGGATCTGGCAGCCGCTTCGTTTTGCGGCTCCCTTGTACGCATTGGCGTGGAAGTGAGGCGGTAACGTGGTCGTGGTCGTGGTCGTTGTCGTGGTGATGTTCAGCGACGTGGCCATCGACACCGGACACTCGTATCTCGGACAGCAGAAGCCGTTGATCGGTTCCTCGTGGCAGCCTGGTATCGGTGGTGGACAGCTCTGCTGTAGACAGATGATGTCGCTTCTGAAGCAGAAGCAGAAGTCGCACGGGTCGTCCCTCGGGATCTGCTGCGCCGACACGTACACCTTGCCACCGTATCGGCAGGTGCCTGGTCCGTAGATGGCCTGGTCGTCTTCGTCGTACTCCTCGTCAGGAGGCATGTAGCTGCCGCCATGCGTTGGGAAGTGTGGATTTTCTTCCCCTGAAACCGTCTGCTCGGGATACTCGGGTACCTGAGCAGCTTCGGTGCTGGTGGGTCCTTCGTGGAGAGTTGGTTGCACGGGGCGTGCGGTGGTTTCGAATGTATCGTTCGCTGGTTGAAGGTGATCCTCGAATACTGGGACTTCAACCTCGGACGATTCTTCTTTCTCGGTGGTGGATTCGCCGTGAGACGGAACACCTTCCTCCTCTTCGCTTTCTGCCGGCTCCTCCGTCGATTCCGCGGAAGATGGTTCTGTTGGAAGCGCGTGAATCTTTGTGTCGTGATCTTCAGCAGTTGGTGGTCCAGTTTGCTGTTCTTCTCCTTCAATTTTCACCAAGAGTCCCTCTTCCGTGTGTTCTTCAGGAAGCGTAGGTTCTACGGTACTTCTCTCTGGAGCCTGTTCGGTTGACGGTTGAACTGGGTGCTCTTCTTCGGGAGCCTTTTCCGTTTCTGGCTGTTCCTCCGCTTTGCGTTCGGTGGTTGCTTCGATTGGAGCTTCCGTCGAAGGCTGAGCTTCCGGTGTGCTAGGTTGTGCTTCTTCTGAGGGTTTGCTTGGTTCGGTTTCTTTGACCGTAGTAGCTTCATGTTCTTCAGGTGCGGCTGGAGTTTCCGTGGATTCGGCTGGGGATACCGGAAGCTGTCCTTCTTGAGGAGACGTTGCTTCGACTTCAGTTGCTGGTGTAGTTGGCTGTACCGTTTCTTCCTCGCCGATGATTGGTGGTTTGGTGGTCTTTTCTTCAACTTGAGGAGCCTCAGTTGCGCTCGGTGTTTGCTCGGGTAATTGTTCCTTCACTGTAACACTTTCTGTAGTTTGAGGTGCTTCTGCTTCTTCCTCAGGAGGCACTGTTTGTTGTTCGGCTTCGACGGGTCTTTTCTTTTCGGGAAGAGCCTGTTCCGTGGTTTCAGCTGGTTTCTCCTCTTCTGGAAGCATCTTCTCTGTTGTTTCAGCAGGCTTACCCTCTTCGGGAACAACCTGCGTCGGTATTTCTGTTGCTTGTTCTGGCGCTGGTGTGCCAGTAGGTTGTACTTTCTCTGGAGCTTCGCTAGGAAGTTCCTTTTCTGTTGCCTCTGTGGTGACTGTCTGTTCTGGTTCTCCGGTTGGAACCTCTTTCTCTGGAACCACTTCGGGTGGAGTTACTTTCTCAGCAGCTTCGGTCGAGGGTTCTTTTTCTGGCGTTTCAGTTGTAGCTATTTTCTCTGGTTCCTCGGAAGGTACTTCTTTCTCTGGCGCTTCAGAAGATACTTCCTTTTCTGGTATTTCTGTAGAAGGTGCTATCTTCTCAGGAGCTTCACTAGCTTCCACTGGTCTTTCGGTGGGAATTGCCTTTTCTGGTACCTCAGATGGTTTCTGTTCTGATACTTCTTCGGTTACTTGCTCCGGTATTTCAGTTGAGCCAACCTCAGCAGGTGCCTTAGAAACAGGTTCGGTTGCCTTTTCAATCTCAGCAGCTGGTGTCGTTTGAGGTACTCCTTTCTCTTCCTCTACCGGCTTTCCTGTTTCTCCTTCCACAGATGGAGCTTCAGTCTGCTGCGTAACCTCCGGTACCACTTCTTCCGGTTTCTTTTCCGTCACAGGAGGTTGCTTTTCAAGCTCTGGGCTCACTTCACTTGGAACGGTTGTTGCTTCCTCCTCAGTTACAGTTTTGCCCTCTGTTACAGGTTCTGGTTCTTCAGATGAAATTGAAACAGCTTCAGGCGTTGCCGTGGAACTAACTTCCGCAGTTGGCGAAGACGGCGTTTCACTAGGTTGCTCTTCACCAGCGACTGTAACTGCTTCACCTTCAGCAGAAGGCATCCTTGTCGGTTCAGCGGACGTTACACCTTCTTCTGCACTTGGTCTCTGTGTTTCCTCTTCAGGCTTTTGCTCTTCTTCTGACTCTACAGGAGCAGCAGATGTTACAGTTTCTTCAATTGGTACCGCTGGTACATCAGGTCCTAGTTTGGAAGAAATTCCCGGTTCCTCTGTTACTTGTTCCTCCTTTTCAGTCATTTCCTCTGGAGCTTCCTGTTCTACTGATGCTGTCGTCTGAGAAATTCCTACCTCAGCAGGAGCAGTAGATGCTTTCTCAGTCGTCGGTTGTTTTTCAGGTTGAGCAGGTTGTTCCTTGATTCCTTCTGTAACCATTTCTTCAGTACCAGGTGCTGCTGTTTCCTTCTCGACTGCGGGTCTTTCGGTTTGTTCTTGAGGTAAAGTCGACTCAGGCGCAGCTCTCACAGTAGTCGCTTCAGGTGTTACTCCTGTGACTGCTTCCTGAGGTATAGCAGATTGCGAAGTCTCTGCTTCGGCAGGTGAAACGGGAGTTTGTTCCGGTACCGATGGAGTTGCTTCCGGTTGCTGTTCTTCGGGTGTAGGTTGTGCAGCTTCCTGTTCGGGTCTCATTTCAGTTGGCTGTTCTTCGGTAACTGCCTCCTTTTCTGTGGTTTCCTTTGTTTCAGTAGGTATGGATGGCTGCTCAGTACTTGCCTCAGCAGCTTCCGTGGAGCTTGGTACCTGTTCCTCGGGCATCTTTTCAGGTTGCTGTTCAGGTATTGCCGTATGTTCTTCTGCAGCTTCCGTGGTCATCTTAACTGCACCTTCAGGTGTAACTGTTTCTTTGGTTTGTTCATCTGCTGTAGTAGTCGGTGACAAGGGTTGTTCAGTTACGGCAGGTACACCCTGTTCCTCTGTTGGAGAGGTTTCTTTTTCTTTAGATACATCAGCAGCTTCAGTTGATGACGGTACTGTTCCTTCCGCAGGTATTTCAGTAATAGCTGGTTCCCCTTTAGTTACACCAGGGGCTGTTACTTCTTCAACTGCAGGTACTGGAACTTCTGTGGAAACTCCCGCTTCAACAGGTTTAGCAGTTTTCTGTTCTACTTCACCTTCTACAGGTTTAGCGGTTTCATTTTCCATTTCACCTTCTACAGGTTTAGCGGTTTCCTCTTCCACTGGAGTTTCTTGTTCCTCAGCTGACGTAGTACCTTGTTCTGGAGTAGATGTTTCTACAGTCGGAGAGGATGGCCTCTCAGACTCTGCTTCAGTCGGTTGGACAGTTTGCAATTCACCTTCCGTGGTCGGTTGTTCAGGTTGAGGTTCTTCCGATGGCTGAAGTTCTTTCAATTCCTCTTCTCCAGGTTTCGTTACCGATTCTATGCCCATTGTAGTTCCTTCTTCCGCTGGTTTCTGAGTCTCAGCACTTACTGGATGTTGACCTTCTGTTACTGCAAGCTCTGGAACCGCGGAAGAGCTTGGAATTTCGAGTTCTTGGGTTACGCTTTCTTCCACAGGAGAAACTGTCGCCTGTTCTTCACCCTCTATCGGTTTCTTTTCTTCTTCGATTGGTTGCTCAGCCGTCGGTTTCGAGGTAGTGGGAGCTTCTTTTTCAACTCCAACGGAAGTCTGCTCCTCCTGTATTACCTCTGTCGTTGCAGTCGTTTGTTCTTCAGCAGGAGCAGGACTTGACGGTTGCTTCTCGGGAGCTTGCTCTTCGATTGGCTGTTCGGTGGATGGTGTCGTCGTTACCTGCTCTTCCTCTTGTTCCGCGCTCTTTACCGTAGTGCTTGGCATTTCCGGTGAAATTTCTTTCGTTTCCTCCTGAGGAACCTGACTAGAAGACTCTACCTGTGCTGGAGGTACTGGACTAAGAGTGTGTTCTTCGGGTTCTTTGGCAGCTTCTTCGGCGGTAGTCGTTTCTACGTGCTCGGGTTCGGTAGACTTCGGCGTCGTTTGCGTTTCCTCTAGCAAACTGGGTGTAGTCGTTTGTTTGTCCGTCTCTTCGCTGGGTACGTGCATTTCCGGTGCTGCGATGGTTGATTGTTCCTTAACCTCGACAGCTTCCGTCGTAACCGAGACTTCGGATATCGAAGGAGATACAGTCTTCTGTTCTTTTTTCTCAACCTCGTATTTAGGTGTTTCGTGCTCAATCATGTGATTGTCGGACTCCAGAACTGCGGTTGGAGTTGAATCGCAGGTGTACATGGGACAGCAGGAATCTTTGCCGGTATGAATAGGCATGCAGTTCGACAAGTGACTCGGAGGTGGTGGACATTGTACCAAATCGCACTGAATGATGCTGCTGACGCAACGGCATTGAAGTTGACAACGATTTGAAGGAGGAACAGCGGAGTTGTTGCTGTAAGATTGTCCTTCGACCAGACAGTTGCCCTCTCCTGGGATGGTCGATGGAGGCTGAGGAGGTTGCGCCGTTTTCTCTTCTTCAGGTATTTCTTCAGCCAAAGTAGATTGTTCGACAGCTCCTTCGGTTGTAACCTTTGGCGATACTTCTGCGGATGGTGTGGTTTCTGGAATTTCTTCCTCCTTGGCAGGTGCCGCTGTAGATGCTTCTTGAACTGGAACTTCCGTTCCTCCTTCCTGTGGAACTGGCGTGGTTTCTTCTTCCTTCGATGGGGCCTCAGTTTCAGCTTTTTCGGGAGTAGAGATTTTCTGTTCCTCTTCCGGCAGTTTCGTTTCCTCGGCAGGTGTCGCGGTTGTTATCGCAGCTGCAGGTTCTGTCGGAGAAACTTCAGGCGCCTGAGTCATGATACCTTCCACGGGCACTTTACCTTCTTCTTCGGTTGTTTCTTTGCTTGGACCAGCAGCAGTGGATGCTTCAACAGGTAGTTCCGGTTGTTGAGTACTGCCTTCTGGTAATTTTTCTTCTTCAACAGGTTGTTCTGGAGTCTGTTTAGTAGGCTCTGTAGAAGGTTCTTCGGGAGCAGGAGATTCTGTTTGTTCTTCTTGTGGAATACCCTCCGTTTGAGGTTCCGTAGGTGAGACTTCTTCTCCGGCAGAGGTGGTAGAAACCTCTGATACTTCTTTCGAAATTTCTGTTGATATCTTTGGTACTTCTTCAGGAGCAGATGTGCTGACAGTTTCTGCTATGCTAGGACCACCCTCTGTTGAAATTTCTACAGGTATGATTTCTTCAGAAGGTGTTACTTCGCTTGGTTTCTCTTCTGCAGCTTTCTCGGTTGGTTTCTGTTCCACAACAGGTCCTTCAGTTGGTTTCTCTTCTTCAACAGGTTCTGTAGTTGGCTTTTCTTCTACAGAAGGTGCTGCTTCAGTTGGTTTTTTCACTTCAACCGGTCCAGCAGTTGGTTCTTCTTCCTCAACAGGTCCAGCAGTTGGCTTCTCTTCTACAGAAGGTCCTTCGGTTGGTTTTTCTTCCTCAACAGGTCCAGCAGTTGGCTTCTCTTCTACAGAAGGTGCTTCAGTTGGTTTCTCTTCCTCAACAGGTCCAGCAGTTGGTTTCTCTTCTACAAAAGGTGCTTCAGTTGGTTTCTCTTCCTCAACAGGTCCAGCAGTTGGCTTCTCTTCTGCAGAAGGTGCTTCAGTTGGTTTTTCTTCCTCAACAGGTCCAGCAGTTGGCTTCTCTTCTGCAGAAGGTGCTTCAGTTGGTTTTTCTTCCTCAACAGGTCCAGTAGTTGGCTTCTCTTTTACAGAAGGTGCTTCAGTTGGTTTCTCTTCCTCGGTAGGTCCAGCAGTTGGCTTCTCTTCTACAGAAGGTACTTCAGTTGGTTTTTCTTTCTCAACAGGTCCAGCAGTTGGCTTCTCTTCTACAGAAGGTCCTTCGGTTGGTTTTTCTTCCTCAACAGGTCCAGTAGTTGGCTTCTCTTTTACAGAAGGTGCTTCAGTTGGTTTCTCTTCCTCGGTAGGTCCAGCAGTTGGCTTCTCTTCTACAGAAGGTACTTCAGTTGGTTTTTCTTCCTCAACAGGTCCAGCAGTTGGCTTCTCTTCTACAGAAGGTGCTTCAGTTGGTTTTTCTTCCTCAACAGGTCCAGCAGTTGGCTTCTCTTCTACAGAAGGTGCTTCAGTTGGTTTCTCTTCCTCAACAGGTCCAGCAGTTGGCTTCTCTTCTACAGAAGGTGCTTCAGTTGGTTTCTCTTCCTCAACAGGTCCAGTAGTTGGCTTCTCTTCTACAGAAGGTCCCTCAGTTGGTTTCTGTTTTTCATCAGCTGCTTCAGTCGGCCTCTGTTCTTCACCCAGCTGTTCAGTTGGTTTCTCTCCCTCGACAGGTTCCTCTGCTTCAACAGGTTTTTCAGTTTGCTGTCCCTCCTCGGAAGGCTTTTCTTCTTCGCTAGGTTGTTCGGTTGCTTTCTCTCCTTCTGTCGGTACCGTAGGCAATTTTTCCTCTTCTGTAGGTCCTTCCTTTGGCTTCTGCTCTTCGGTAGGCTCTTCTCCTTCGATAGGTTTCTCAGTTGGTTTTTCTTGTACAGAAGGCTCCTCGGTCTTTTCTTCCTCTACCGGCTTTTCTTCCTCGATAGGTTTTTCAGTCGGTTTTCCCTCTTCTACAGGCTTCTCTTCTTCCGTAGGCTTCTCAGTTGGTTTTTCTTCTATAGAAGGCTCCTCGGTCTTTTCTTCTTCTGTCGGCTTTTCTTCCTCTCCAACAGGGCCTTCAATTGGTTTCTCTTCTTCTGCTTGCTTTTCTTCTTCAATAGGTTTCTCTGTTGGTTTCTCTTCTTCTATTGGTTTTTGTTCCTCTGTAGGTTCCTCGGTTGGCTTTTCTTCTTCAATAGGTTTTTCAGATGGTTTCTCTTCTTCAACGGGTTCCTTCTCCTCGGAGGGTCCTTCAGTTGGTTTCTCCTCTTCAACGGGTGGTTCTTGTTCTGCAGGTTTTTCAGTCGGTTTCTCTTCTTCAGCTGCTCCTTCTGTTGGCTTTTCTCCTTCCACAGGTTTTTCCTCTTCAACTGATTCTTCAGTAGGTTTCTCTTCTTCGCTAGGCTTTCTAGTCACTTCTTCATCTTCTACCGGTGTTATCGGCGTTCCTTCCTCTTCAGCAGGCTGTTCAGTTGGCTTCTCTTCTTCAAGAGATGGCTTCTGAACGCCTTCTGCCTCTTCCTTCTCGATCGGCCTTTCCGCTCCCATTTCTTCGTCCTCTTTGCGTTCACTGATAGGCGGTTTGGTTGGTGTGACCTGCTCGACCGGAGCTTGTGTTCCCTCTGTCTCTAACCCTGCTTCAGTGATCGACTCTTCTGTTGACGGCGATACAGCTACAGGTCCTTCGGTCGGCACTATTTCTTCCATTGGTTTCTCTGTCTTCTGTTGTTCTTCAACCCCTTCCGTAGATACTTCTTTGGTTATCGGTGCCTCGGTCTGCTCAACTGCAGGCTTTTCCGAGGATTTTGGCGCTTCTGTCTTCTGTTCTTCGACTGACTCCACCGTAGGATGAACCTCCACCATTAAGGTACCCTCCGTTGGCTGTTCAGCCTCCACTGTTTCTTGAGTTATCGAAGAGCTTTCGATCTCTGGAGTGGTTGCTTCTTTCGGAGTTTCTTCAACGGCAGGTTTCTCGCTTCCTTCAGGTTGTTCACCTTCACTGACAGGTATCTGTGGCGTGCTCGTCTCTTCACTTTCAGCTATCCTATTGGTAACCGCAGGTTCCTCTTCGCTAACTATTGGCTCCTCGGTAGCTTGTTCTTCAGGCGTTTCCGAGCTGACAGCAGGTTTTTCGCTCGTTAAAACTTCTTCCGGCACAACCGTGGCTTGTTCTTCTTGCTCGGTGACAGGTTTCTCCTTCGGAACCATGCTGACTTCCGGAAGTACTTCTTCAACGTGCGGCGCTTCCGTCGAAGGTGCCATTGCAGCAGCCTCTGTCGTTATCGCTTCAACTTTCACGGTTTGTTCTTCGATAGCCGGTTGCTCCGTAGGATGTTCTTCGGTCACGGGAGTTTCAGCTGGTACCTCAGTTGGTATTTCTGGTTCAGGTGTTTCTTCGGGTTCCTTCTTCGTTTCTTCCTCGGTTGGTTTCTCTTTAGAAGCAGTCACTTCTTCGCTGGTATCGCTAACTTCCTCAGAGGAGGTCTCCCCAGATTCCTCCATAGGCAGTCCCTTGGTCGGCAACTCTTCCTTGGAAACCTCCTTCGTTGGTGTTACCTCGGACGATGAAACCTCTGTGCCCTGTTCCTCCGATGAGGTTGGTCGTTCCGTTTGCTGCGTTTGTTCCTGTGGAGCTTGCGACGTTGAAGCCTCTACAGCAGGACTAGGCTCGGTACTGTGAGCAGCAGGTTCTGTCGTTTCTTTCTCCTCGCCTGGTATCTGTCCTGCTTCCGTAACCGAAGGAACAGCCTCTTCAGCTTTTTCTTGCTCTGGGCTTATCGACGTAGACGAAGGTCCCTCTTCCGGTAACTGTTCTTCAACCGTGACTCCTTCTTCGCTAGGTATCGCTTCCTCTTTGTGAGCAATCGTTGTTTCGCTCGCTGGAGGTAGATAGGTGGTTGGAGCACTTTCGGGAGTCTCGGTTATGAGACTGCTTGGCACGTGGAACTCTGGTGGCTTCATATCAACGTAGCCTTCGGTAACGTGAACTTCGGTTACTGCATCCTTGTCCTCTGCTTTGCTTTCGGGAACACGTTCTGTAATCGAAATGCCTGGTGGACCTCGTTCCGGAATCTGAGGACCTTCCTCTTCTATGTGATGTTCCTCTGGCATAGCTGGCTGTTGGCTAGTTTCTTCGGGAGGAATCATGTCTTCCTTCTTAGGAAGCACTCCAGGCATTGCTACAGGAGGCTTGTGTTCATAGGTTGGCAACTCTGTCTTCTGTTCAACTGCAGCTTCCGTGGTTACCTGTTTCTCTTCCTCTGGGGCACCAGTTTCGGTAGGTTGTTGCTCTGTGCTAACTTCTACAGGTTTCTCCTTTTCTTCCTCCTGTTCAGGAACTTGTTCCGTGCTTGGGACCTCCTCGACAGGCTTCTCAGTAGCCGTTTCTGTTTCAGGTGTCGCGGCTTCCTCCGGCTTTCCTTCAACAGGTGCCTCTGTCGCAGTTTTATCCTCCAGTTCTGAAACGGCCGTAGAAGTTACCTCCTCCTTAGCTGCCTCTGTTACCTGTTCCTCTCCCAAAGTCTTAACCGTGGTCGCCTCTGCCGGTGACGTTCCCTTTTCTTCGCTCGTAGCTTCCGGTACCTGCGTTGGCTTCTCAGCTTCCACAACTGGTTGCTCTTTTTTAGACACTGAGGGCTCAGTGACGCTTGGCTTCTCTTCCAAACCAGTGACACTTTCTTCCGTTGGTTTCATCTCTTCTTCCTTCTTGGTGCTTGGTAATTCAGGTTGTTTTTCCTTTTCTACGGCACCCTCGGTTGGCGCTTCTTCCGGCATCGCTTGTTCAGTAACCGGCTGCTGCTCTTCCTCTTCTTTCACAGTAGTCACTTCTTCGGGCGCAGCTTCTTCCTTCGGCGACGACGATTCTGGTACTTCTTGGGAAACAGATGTTTCGGTGACCTGTTGAGTAGTTTCTTCTGCGGGTTTAGTAGCCATTTCCTCAGGCTTCTCCTCCACAGTTGGTGCTTCCGTCGCTTGACCTTCTTCCACCTGAGGCGGTTCCGTTAGTTTGGGCGCTGTGCTCGGTTCCGTCACAGATGGAGCACCCTCCGTCGTGTGCTCCTCCGAAACGGTTGTCTCCTTTTGAGTCGTTGCACTTTCGGGAACAACACTCTCCTCGGTCGATGGAACCTCTTCCGGTGTTTCTTTCTTGGACTGTTCAGTGGATGGTGTACCTTCAGGTGTAGCTTGAGGGGTGGTAGCTTCGTGAACCTCAGGGATGACGTTGTCGGAACCTGGGAAGGATATTTCCGTTGTTTCAGGATGAGGAACTTCTTTCTCAGCTTCCGTAATGGCCGACACTGTGGTTTCGGGAATCTGCTGCTCTGTAGACTGTTCCTCGCCTTTCGGTAACGTTACCAGTCCGTCATCTTCTGGGCAATAAGACACATTCATGTAGAACTACGTAGAGTTACGTTGTTTAATTTCTTTTCTTTAAGTTTTCCGAAATGAAAAAGTTGGGATTATTTTAAATTCGCCTAAATTCTCTTAGGTTTACTTTTCAAGGTCCTATACCAAACCTTACGTTACGTCTTCCGCTGTTCATTGTTTTTATTTTGAACTAATTAAAAGTCCTACTAAATGTAGGAATACATGTAATTATTCACCTCTTTCAGAATAACAGCGTCGCACATGTTATTGCATGAACGAATAAATTAATTAAAGTGCATCTAATCATTTCTTCTGCCGTTTCTCTTTATATTCCCCTCTTCCGTACAACTAGTTTCGCGATTATTGAACCGTTTGCTGGTTTCAAACAGCGTAATAAAAGGTAGCACTTCTTACCGCATTGATACGTGGTCGGGCAGCACTCTCCTTCCGGCGGTGGCACGACGGTGCAGTTCTTTCCATGCGTTTTCATCGGCGTTCCGCAATCTTGCACGGCGCAAACGATGTCACCGCGGAAGCAATAGCAGTGCTGACAGGGCTGCGTTGAATATATCAAGTCACCGTCCTCGTAAACCTTTCCTTCATGGTAACACTGCGGCGTTGCTCCCGGGGCTATCGTCGTGGTCATGATGAGGCCTGGCGTCGGTTCAACCGTCGTGGAAAGTTCCTCGTCGTATTCTGTCGAAGATTTATCGCCGTGAGTCATGGTCATAGTAAACGACGGTCAAGTAGTTAACCTAGTTGCGTATTTTATGTTAGGTATACAGCAAATTAGTTTAACGGGGTATTGGAATTTTGGATATGCGCTCTGTCTGACACAAATCAAACTCTCGGCCAAATGATATTCACGAAACACTTACCACAGTTGTATTTGACCGGACAACACACTCCTGGTTGATAGACTGGCCTGCATCCAGCCACGCGCAAAGTACACTCCTGCATGACGCAAGTGGTCCTGTTTCTGATGCAGTAACACAACTCGCAAGGATTCTGAGGATTGATCGGCAATTGAGCACCGTCCGCGAAGAACCGATCGTTCACGTTGCAGCCATAATTATCGTGGAAGCCTAACGCCGTGGAACCGGAAATCGCTGGCGCGCTGGTGCTGGTCGAGGTCAACAATTGGACCGGCACCTCCGGACAAGTGATGACAGGGCAGCACTGATCCGGACGTTTCTCGACGGTGCAGTCCTGGCCGATCGCCTTCGTGAAGGGACAGACCCTCAGGTAGCACATCAGCATCCGGTTGTGACACGTGCAGTTCAGGCATGGTTCGTTCGTGATGATTCTGTCGCCTTCGTTGTAGTGCTGGTAGTTGTAATAACATCCGGGTGTGGCTGTGAATTTGCAAAACGATTAGGAATGCTTGTATTTTCCTTTTTCATTTAACAATTTAAATTTAACGCAAACACTGTACAGGGAAGTTATGCTTTTTCTACTTCTAGATTAAAATATCTTATCTGAGGCTCTTCTCAGTTTTAGAGAGACATATTGAAATGTACGAAATTCCAAGCGTTTTATCAATTAAGCAAAGTTAGAAAATTCTAAGATCTTTGTAGAGATCCAGAAACAGCCTCATTCAGCGACAATGTACCAATATTTTACTTGGTTCAACTTTCTTCTCTCGTTTGGTTAAGGTTAAGCTTTGCTTATTTTCGCAGTAGCCTATTACAAATTTTCAAATGATGTTACTGATTTAAAATGATTGAACTTCAGTTCTCTCAGGTAGCTTAAAAAATATTTTAACTCAAGGCGGTAGGGTTTCGGAGTTACAAATATATTATGCATGGTGCTGGACGCTCTTAATATTCATCGAAAGGATCGATTGAAAGCGGTGCCGCGTAAGAATCGTTAAAACGGCACGTGCCGTCTGCGTTCGAAATGCGATACAATTAACCTCACGTCTGTGGCGTGCGTGTACATTGATTAGGAGTAATAAAAGTCGCCGCATCGTACATACCTCCATCGTACTCTGCTACCTCTGTGGTGTCCTGCTCGTATACGGGCGCTGCAACAAAAAGGGTATACACGTTTTATTGCCGTGTTCACATTTATACCATTACTCGCATGTATAACAGCCGGGTAAGACTAATTTGACTTCGTTCGTATGCAACGCAATACGCGTAGATCGAAATCAGTCCTCGTGTCTTAAATTTGTCTACCTAATTCCAATGTTGAGGTAGAATTAATTAAACTATTGTCAATGTAGAATGAACGTGCAATTTTTATGCAACAGTATCTTTTACTGCTTTTCACGCATAAGTATGTCGGCTTGATGCTTAAAGAAGTAATAAACATTTTTTAAAAATTCAAAAATTACCACCAAGTTATCAAAAATTTACAAAATTACATTTCAATTATCTACATCGCGAATGCGTGGAAAACCTGATTAGAAACGTGTGAAAACCTTGTGAGGTCGCACTACGGAATAAAGATTTCACGCGTTATTAGGTAATTTCTCTATAGTATCGCATTTGCAATTTTTCAGTTTTCCAAAAAATACTGATTTTTTCCAGGGATATTAGGCCAACGCTTTCGTGAAACGTGCTGTACGGTTCAATCCACCAGGAACGTTATCCGGTCGAAGACTTCTGCACGGTGCTGTACACGCGAGGCTAAATAATCTTAGCAACTTCATTTCCCATGAAATTCGCAGTGAGACGAGCGGCGTGTCTCCGGCGCACGCAGTTTATCATAGTAATTGCCGGCGGGATGCGTTTGTCCGGAGGGTGAACCGGGCCTAACAACGGAGTGAGTCAAAGCGCGTCATATGGCGCGAGCGTGCGTGGGCGAATTCTCGTTAACACCCTCGCCCTAGTCGAACGAATTGTATGGCGAGCATGCATGGAATACAGAATCCTCTTCTGCTCACTCTGTCCGTCATCCTCCACCTTCCCCAAGCGTTCGTCTCTATCCCGCTAGATCTCACCGTGTACGCGTTCACGGTGGAAAGAAAAAAAGAAACGCACGTGCGCTCGCGCTGCTCCGTTCTCCATCTTGTTCGTTCCCCCCTGCCCCGACGACGCGAAGGTTTCGCAATTTCTTCAGGAATTGAAGTGCCGCGCGAGAGCGGGACCCCGAGAGTTCGATTGTTCGTGAAACGCGACACGCCACCCTTCGGCGACACAAACGCCCCGCCATTCTTCCAGCTCGCACAATAAGCCTCTCTATTCGCCGATAGGATCGTCTCTGTTCCCTTTTTCCCGGGGCTCGAGTATTCGCCTGCAGTTATTGCGAATTTCAGCCTGCACGCTTTCCCGAGAACGAGTGCAACAGTGCTAAAAAAGAATTGGATGGATATTGTGTTGGAAACAATTTGGAAGAGTGGCGTAGAACGGGTGTGCAAAACCAGAAGCAAGGTATCGAGATTTTTCTCTCTGTTTGTTTTCAATTATGACGATACAGAAAATAATTTCAACAGGAAGAACCGGGTGACGTGTTTCAAGTGGTTACGTCGAGTATCAAAATAGTAAAGCTTGATCCATCGATCACTTGAGAGATCTTTCGAAAGGTTTAAGGGTGTATGGAGTTTAATCATTCATACATTATTGACGGGGGGGTTGCAGAGAGTGTATGGATTCGCGAACGACACGTCGTCCTCTTTTGGAAAGTTTCTGCTGGTACTTTTTCTTTGAAAACCGTCCAGGAACTCCTTGAAATGCACAAAACGTCCCTCTGTACGCGGATACGTGCATTGCGAGGCGAAGGATTCGAATGTCCAGTGTAATCCCTTCATTGAACGTACCGAGCTGGCAGATTTATTGCACGAAGATGCTTTGCAAATATTTTCGAGGCCCATATGACGACCTCCTTTCGCTTAAAATTGTTTCTCGTAATAAATTTTAACGTCCAAAAAACCGTACGATGTCCGAAAAGGTTCAACTATTAGACAATAACGATCGATTTAGTAATAAGCGAACACGCGAAACATCATTCAATGAACATTATTACATTATGCGATAATTTTTTAACCCTTTCCTTTTTACGACCGATATTTTCTACTTGCAATATGTTAGTAAAATATTTATCACTACTACTTCGACATCCTAAATTTAGAGTTTTGTTCTGGTAACCTATTAACAACTATCTATCACTGTTACTTTAAGATACTTTATTCACTCCTCGAGATCAAGTCCCTAAATTCCAAATGCTCCATAAAACTAATGAAAAAGCAACAAGAATTAGTTGTCCCTCGAACGATTTCGCAGAAATTAATCCCGTTTCGGAAGGAACATTCACAAGCGTCGAAACTAATTATGTCGACCGGTATTGAACGTACGACGGGCAATTGCAATTATTCCGTAAGTGCACACTTTCGGCATGGCGGTTTGTTCAGTGGGAGTTGTGCGCCGAAGAATAACGAAAGGGTTAAGGTTCTTCTAAATGTGGTGCAAGCTTTTCATCTTCCATCCGTTCCCTGAGGAACCAGATCACCGCCACGCGTCCAACCGCTCGACGGGAGTCACGTTTCGCGGCTGACGAGGTCTGGGAACGATCGGGGCCTCCCCCGATCGGAAGTCGATCCGCGACTCGGAGGCGCGAGGTTGAAATGCGCGGCGCGTGCGTTTCCGCAAGGTGCACCCGGCCCAGCGCGCACGCATTCGCGTTTCCATACGCGCGTCGCCGCGAGCCAACGCATATTCGAGGATCAGCATTCCGCGGCGAAGGGGCGTGCGTCGGTTTCCAGCGAATTGAATTGTACTGGGAAGCAGCAGCGGGGCCCCGTGAATGGAGGGCCCCTCCGTCCGTGTCTCGGTGTCGCGAGTCCCACGAACGGCGGGTCCCAGCCGCGTGCCTACACGTCACACGGGCCCAGCACGTAGCGCGTGTACGCTGTGCTCCACCGAGACGATTCTTGTCTTGCGCGGTGCCTGCGCTAAATTATTACGGGCCCGCTTGGACCCGGCAAGCGGGCCTGACGACACCTAACAGTTATACAGCCGAATGCAGGTACCTATACGTGGCGCGTCGCTGAGAAGATGGTAAGGGGCAATAGGGGTAGGTTTCGTTTGCCTTGTCCGATCTGACCTTTGACGTCTATATAGACCTTTCTATAGGTTTTTAGGGAAATATGCAAAATTTGAGCGATTCTGTTTTGAGGTATTAAAACTGGAAGTACCAAGTGCACCTCTCCTTTAATTCTTAGAGTTTTATATGGTGTACGTTCGATAGTATCACTTATTACAATTTATTGTATTACTGGTATAATTTATCTTCTTCGATCCCTCGGTTTCAATCCCTCCGTCCCTTACGTTTTTATCGAGGTGTCGGCGTGTCGCGCGTGATTACCATCTGCGATTACTTTGTATTCATCCAACGAGAACGACAAGCAGCGAACGAGGAAATGTACGGCAGCTGGCCGGCTCTCCCGCCGAAGAACATCAGCGGATTCTCGCTCCTCCTCGATGTCCTGCCACAGGGAACCCGTTACATTGTCTGCTCGGTGCGGTTATCGACAGGTGCGAAGTGAGAGCTTTTTGCCGATCTGTATAAGTGATTTGTTCGCTGACGGAACGAACGGACGGACAGGAGTACCGGTTTCTTCGGCGTCAACCGATTTTCGCGCAGTCACCGGAAAAAGCGTGACCAAGTTTTTCCTGCCACTTAGGAGCGAATGACTGAATTAAACGGAACAAATCGACTAACGGGATTATCCTTCGGCGAGCGCAAGGGGGGGAACCCCTAGGTATTTCTGTGCTACCGTAACTATGAACTCCACGCAACACACTATCCCGCTCGCTTGTAAACGTAATGCACCTACACGTGTACACGCTTATCGAGGGAAGTAGGTGTGTCACGGTTGTTTCGTTTCCCCGCGCAGGTTCCCCGACCACGGAATTCCAGGGTGTGTAATTAACCAAGGACAAACGAACGGCCTTTGCCGGCCGTTATCTCGTGCAACAATAATCGCGATCTCGCCTCGGGCGGCCGAGGAAAGATTCATACGGTAATCGAGGTCGAGTCTTATTCATCCCGGTGACTCGAGTCATTATGTAAGTCAACGTTCTCCCGATTACACGGTTCTCGCTCTCTCGGCCGGGTTTTTTATGCGTTCACGAGCCTTCTCACTCCGACCATCGTGATCCAACGCGCGTTACGGGGCTGGCTGGAGAGTAGAGGACGAACGATCGAATCGCACACGGGTGTGAAACAAGATCGACGGAGAGGAAGAGAGAGAAATAGAGAGAGAGGATGATGGAGGCGAGCAAGAGCAGAGGCGTTGCGGAGCGCGTTATGAAATCATCCCCGGCGGCCTTGCCTTCGCGAAAGTTCATTACCATCAACCGCACACGCTCCGATGAGCACCTGCCACTCTGCTCCCCGGCGCGTATCGCGTGCACGAAATTCTGCACTATACGTGCTTCCCAAGGTCGCGGTTAGCCTGCACCGCAACCACCGTGAAGGAATCCTCCTCGTGGCGCGGCGATGAAAAACACGATGAAATAATTCCGACCCTCGTTGCGCTAGATGAAAAGCCCCATCAAGATGATGGTATTCCCTTTTAAGAATTGGTACTACATCGTAAGCAAGTTTTGAATCGTGTTAACAAAAAATCCAAAAATTTATGTAGAATACTTTTAGATATCTCAACATCTCTGAATAACGCGTCTAGATTCGCCCCTGTGCTTTTTTGCTTGACTGTTGAATGTTTGGACTCGAGGTTAGGGTTGAGATCGAGGCGCGATGGTGGTTTAGGCTAAGGTTACGTTGAGGTTAGATTACAGATAGAACAGGTTACGCGGAACGTTCGCCATAAATTATAGTAGAACTTAATAGGAGTCAATACATTCGCGGCGTGCAGCGTGCACGAAGTGATTAAGTACCGTCGCCTGACTAATGGTGGTGGAGTAATCGTCGATGTTATCGCGCGTTTATCAAATACACGCTAACGTCCGAGTAATTAGACAGCGGGGAGAACGTAGATGAAACCGACCCCGATCGCGGTGCCTTCCTCCGCGACAACAGCCGCAAAAACGCGATACCAGCGATTATCGAACAGCTCCGCGTGAATCGCCGCGATTAATAATTTGCCCGTGCGACCATTCCCTAGCTGTTTCACGATTAACTCGTACGATATTTAGATCCCCGTGGATACGCGACGATAAATCGTGCGGAGCGGCAAATGATGATGGACGACTTCGGTCGTTAGCGTTAACGCGGGAAATTAGAGGTTTCCTAATGAGTCGGAAAGTATCGCCGGCTCATGCTCTTCCGACAGTGAATGTCAATGTCACCGGTATCGAGGCGCGTTGCGCCTGGAGAAGTTGACCGACCGGTTCTGGCGTAATACGCGCGAGCGCGCTCCGACGCCACTGTTTCGAGGACAATCATAAATTATCTCCTATTTTCAATCGAGTTCATTGCCGCTCGCGATGCAGCCTCGACAAAAACAGGGGAATTCAACCGAGTGAGGGGGGGGGGCGGTCGAGGGGGGAAGACAGGTGCCTGGACCGACGACCGGTGACAAGTGCAACTTCTTACGGTTCCACCGTGAAAGATGGCGCGGATGTGTGTGTTCGGTCGGACACGGGGAATGTTATTCCACGTCGTTTCGCGAGAAAAAAATCGGCAAACTCGTTTCCACGGCGGAGTCGGAGGTCTAGCTGCTTGTAAATCTGTCGATGCTGCTCGCGTTTAACGTGTACCTTTGAAATATCGCATGGGGGAAGGTTTCTTTCTGGGAGCTAATAAGTTAGAGGATACGCGGTTTATGATGTTCAATTTATGGGCGAATAAAATTGATTGTGCTAACGGTTTCAGATAAATCTTCGAGAGGACCCGTACGGTAATTCCTGCAAACTTCCCGTACAAGTTCACAGACAGTACTGTACAGGCACGTTTAATCCTTTGACGACAGGCTCCGTATGTTTATGAACTACTTACTTGACTCGTTTCACGGTTTATTTATCGCTTCATCTGTGCGTACCGTCGTAGTATCAAGCCAAACCAGCTTAAGATACTTTCTGTTCTTTAAAAAATCTATAACGTTATTAAAAAACTGTAATTTAGACGTGTGTATGAAGATAAAGTAATATTGTGGGTTTAAAGTATTCCTGTTTAGTTATTGCAAGGGTCAACCTCTCGGTGGCAATCTAGGCGAAAAATTTACTTCTGAACTTCTTTGAGATTAAGAATTTGGAAACATTAAATGTTTCCCTTGAAATTCATTTTCGTATTAAATTAGAGACTGCAATATGTATTTTATAATTTTTTTCACAAACTTTTAAGGACTAGAACTGTAAAAAATTGGTCAGGGGAATAAAAGATCCAGCGTACTATGAAAAGTAAATTTGCATTCGAGTAATGAATTTGTATCGCGAAATTTGCCGTTCACTCTAAAGCCAAGGGGTTAAAACGCGAAGACTGTTTCCCAGGAGAGGAGCCTCGAATTTCAGTCCTCGTGCAACGGCCCCGGGGGAATTAATACGATCATTTAATCCGTGTCACGGCGAAGTTGCACCCACACGTTCCGTTATACCCTTCGTCGAATGACCGCCGCTGACCTCGTCACCTCGGTAAAGCAGCGAAGAAAGCACGGAGAAGGAGGGAATCACCGGAGAGGAGAGGACGGAGACAAGGAGCACGGGAATGAGGAGTCCTCTTATGAGGCCCCGGATACAACGGGCTCTTTCTGCCTCTTTCCTTTTCCTACGGTGATCCTTCGCCGGTGAGCGCCATAAAGTGACCCGTGCCATTATTGCCCTTTGGGTTCTCCGTTTACTTGGCACTTCGAGTGCCAAACACAATTGCACTTTCATACTCATGCAGAGCCTCGATAATTAGTTTTCAATAATTTCGATTTAAATACACGTCTGGGTCTTAGAGTCAAATTGTACTAGATCCACTTTGGATTTAGGCTAAACACAGTTTGCGCGTTCTCTGTGCCAAATTTTACTCTTTCGATGGTGAAAATAATTTCGTTCGAAATACATAAGAAACTAATGGTACGTTCTGAAGGAAATGCGGCTTAAAACAGTTTGACACTGGTGATCGGATTATTCGTTGTATCGTGAAAAGATTTGATTGTTTTCATTCATAGTTTCAAGTTTCATTTGTAATACAAATGTTCGCATCACCCAGACACGAACGACGTGGCAACGATAAAGCGTTGGTAGAAGCCACTTCCGTCTTGAACCGCGTTTTCCCGTCCCGCGATGATAATCGTAAACCACGGGCCGATAAGAAGGTGCAGTTCGTAAATAGAGAGCCGAGTAATGTAAACGTTTGTCTGAGCGATGCTCGGGCACAACAGAGGGGCGAGTCAGCTGGCAAAGGTGGAAATCGTAAGACCGTTGTTGTTCCAGGTCTCCGTGGCGCTAAAGAAAATAGGAATTGGAATGCAAATCGTCCAGGCGGCTGGATGTTTAATTCAGATCGACGCCCGTAGGCTCTTTTCGCTCGCCTCTGACCGATGAATCCACAACGAGGGTTATGTAACCGGTGTACGTGGCGGAAGAAAAATAAGGCGGCTAAGAAAAGCAACTAATTATGCCGAAGTGTTTGAACAGGCGCGCTGCGTGCGCGCACTCTTTGCCAATGGCGGCAGAACCCGCTACGTTTACTTTAACCGCACCTTCGCGCGTCCCGAATTTCAAACTGGCGTTCGAATTCGTTAGCACAGCTCACGGGATCCACTGCCCGAGGTCCGAAACGCGTGGTTGGTATCACGAACCAGGTAGGGTGGTAATTAATTATCGCGATAACGAAGCGCGATGATGAGGTGGTCCTCGAACAACTGCCGAGACCCTCTCAGGCGAAGGCAAATAAATCGTCCGTGTTTGCTCAACCTTGTTTGATAGCAGCCCGCTGTTTACCTGCCAAACAGAGTGTACTCGAGGTACACCAGGTATGAAATTACTCGAGTTTCGATTAAAGCTACCCGACAGAAGCTGAGGGGCCGTAAACTGCATAGCTATTCATCTCCGAATGACCGGAATCACTTGTGAATCGTTCGAACGGATGAATTAACATTAAACGAACTTCAATTCATATTTCCACCTTTCCAAAGGTACCAACGCGCTTTTATCCCTTTCCATCATGCTTGAATCTTACCGAAGAGTTAAAGAAGAATTATATCAGTTCCTTAAAATTTTGAAAAGTAAGACGCTTAAGGACGCGAAACGTTCGAACACAGCTTCTCGAGTAATCGGGGATTTGATCATCCAGAGTAGGAGCGATTTCAATTTATCTCCCGAAGAATGTAACGGTTGCGTCGGTGTGTTGCAGCGAGGTGACATTTCCGCGGAGCAGGCATTCCAAGAATTACCGGGCGCCCGTTCGATTCGCTAATTTATACGATGATATTTTCAGGAAACGTCGAACGGGGGAACGTACGTGGTCGAGTGGTATCGAGAAAGCCGGGCTGCGCGGGCCACACGACTGAATGATGCTCGAAGATAACGACACTTCGACCGAGCATTAAAGCATAAATATGGAACGGACCCCAGGGTCAGGTGCGACGACGTGGACCGTAAGTGGGCAACGGTGAGGTATATACGCGGTCAGTGACATCCGGACGAGCGAGCGGGGAGCCGTCTCTTCAGGGTCTACAGGTTTGACCAGAATTCACAGCATCACGTGGATGCAGTAACGCAAGTAAGGGAACCGCTATTCGTGCAGCTGTGTGTACCAACGACGACGCATTTTTTCTCGTCCTCCGCCCCGTTCCGTAGATCGCTTCCGCGAGGATCTCGAAATCTCGCTCCCGGTTGCGCCACGAATGTGTTCGTCGGTGTTCCGTCAACTTTTTTCCAGGCTCCCGCTCGATCAACACGTCGTTCGTCGCATGTCAATCGACCGAAGATTGATCCTCACGGTTGACGAGGCGGGCAACGACGGATGAATTGCGCGGAAACTGGATTCGGTTCATTGAATTTCGACGTTCTTTGCCGTTCGCGTAAAAAGAACGCGCCAGCGTCTCTCTAAGGGAGTATCCGCTGCTCTTGTTTCGACGCTTGTGAATGTTCTTTCCGAAACGGGATTAATTTCTGCGAAATCGTTCGAGGGACAACTAATTCTTGTTGCTTTTTCATTAGTTTTACGGAGCATTCGGAATTTAGGGACTTGATCTCGGGGAGTGAATAAAGTAACTTAAAGTAACAGCGATAGATAGTTGTTAATAGGTTACCAGAACAAATCTCTAAATTTAGTATGTCGAAGTAGTAGCGATAAATATTTTACTAACATGTTGCAAGTAGCAAGACCCTGAATTTACGAGCCCAATTAGAGCGTGTGGAATGTAGGACATTTCAGATGAGAAAAACAGAAGAAGCATTCAAAGGATCGTAGGTAACGTGCCGAAGGAGTTAACGAAACTCGCGGCTTTTTGTAATCGAACGAAACGTTCCGTTCCGAGGAGATGGTGATCCGTCGGGAATATCGATCCCTTCTTCGAACGAGAACGTCTCTCAAACGCGCCGAACATCTAAAAGAAGCCCACGCCGACTGAATCGAGCGCCCTTGTCGATCTTGATGGCTGTCCGCTCGAAACGGGAGAAGCTGCATGGCAAAAAGCGACGGGGATAGGTGCACGCGAGGGACAGGATCACCCAGTGATCTAGTTGAAAAAACGAGGAATCGCGGGGAAAGGCTCGAGGAATTCGATCGTTCCCCTCGGCCATTTGTCCACACCTGCTGTTCGTCGAACCAGCCAATTGTCGGCGGGGCGGAGGGGCCAAGGTAAAAACGTTGCATCTACAATGAGCTCTCATTGACGATGCAACGTTTTTGCACGTCGCAGCGTTCGAGGTAGCACGCTGTTCCCAGAACGATCCTCGGTGATGCACGCTGCGTCGGGAAACAGGATCGATCTCGAGCTCTCCGGCGTTAATAGATCACGAGAGGGATGACTAAGGCCCAGGAAGCAATCAGAAACCTTCCTGCTAGGTGTCTGCGGGTACTAAAAATTATGCGTAGAGTCTGATACTTATCGGAGTGGGTCAGGTCAAGTTGGAACCTGAAAGTTTACGATGCTCGAGTATCTCAAACTGAAATCGGGTTTCGAAACGTATTTGGTACCCGAATTTCAATTCAGGTACCTGACGCTTCTCAGTGTCAAGTTTGAATTTCACACATCTAAAAATTTTCGGTACCCGATTTCAGTTTTGAGTACCTGATTTCAACTTTAGGTACCTGAAATTTTTCAGTGCCCGATTTCTATTCCATATATTCCAAACCTTTCGGTTTTAATATCAGGTTTAAATATCAATTTTATTTTAATATCAGGTACCATATCCGTAACTTCAATCTGTTACTTCAGGTACCTGTACACTTCTTTTGTTTATACTCTTCCTTGAACCCATTCCTGTTATTAAAATACAGCTGTTGCATATATTGACCAACCGTAGCAAAAATCGTCTTAGCCAACGTGAACATTCGCGAGATAGCGTTAATACGAATTCAGAGTTAAGCTTATGGCTTTTGAATCGGAATTCAACACAGGCGTGTATGAACGTTGTAGAATGCATGGAATGAGAATAGAGGTGACGAGAGCCTGATTAGAAATGCGTCGAATATTAATTTCGCGGTCTGACGGTTCATCGTCAGCGCATCAAGCCGACAGAACTTAATTCCAGAGCACAATGCAGGCTAACGAAGGCTTATTCCCTTCGAGTTCAAGGTGCAGAGACAACCGGGACGGATAAATTTACGTTCTCTGCTGGATGTTTCCCACGAACTTGACCTCAAGTTTCGCGTGACGCAATGAGCGATGCAGGTGAAAGTGGTCTCCCGGCCTTTCGGAACGATTCCCAATGGCGGGTACGCGTTGTGGCCACTAGGGGAGAGCGATGACTAATCGGTCCCGATCGAATCTGATCGATCGTCGTCCGTGAACAGCAGGAATAGTCGCGTAGATAATTCGAAACCGGCTCGACGTAAACGGAAGAGGCCAACACGATACCTCGAAGAGCACGGCTCGTGATGGAGAAGACGAGCTGCTCCGGCGGGGCGACCTGAGTGCCGTCGGGGAACGAATATGGTGTGCCAGGTCCATGGGAAAGCACCTTGGGCCCCACGACGTGGCCGGTGCCAGAGGTGAGCATTATGAGGTAAGACTATTCTCTCCCGGCTCGGAGGGAAGGGAAGGACAAAGATAGGTTCGATGTCCTGACGGTGCCTGGGTTGCTCATTCAGACATTGCCCGGTCGGGTTGGTCGTGGTGCTCGTTTTAAGAAAGAAGAGTCAGGTAGGATTCGATGTGGCCGCGATCATCGCTGAATTATTGATCCTATTCGTTTGGTGCTGGACGAAACTGATTCGAAAAGGTATCTTTTTCTTTTATAACGTTTTCAATTTTATTACTCGTTGAGCTTTTTATCTCCACCTTTTTCTTTAAGTTTTGCACTATTGCCGTATTTTTTAGGAATCATTTTCATATTTTTTTTTTTTTTTAATTTAAACAAGAAAAATATTTGACTTGGTTTTTTGAAATAGTTGAGTATTTTGGTGAGCGTAAAGTGAGACAAAAGTGTAAATTTGTATGAAATTCTGAAGCTGCGTTATTAAAATATACTACTGTATTTGTTTCGCTTTAAACGAACGCACGGGGAGAAGAAAGACAGCGTCCTTTCTCGCCGGGACTTCTTTTTCATGCCGTCTCACGTACAGTTGTTCGCAGCCAAATGAGTTACGTTTCGACGCTTCGAGCGTGTACGCGCGGCGCGTTGAAGCAAGACGAGACGGAGGAGATAAAAGTCCCTCGGAACGAACGAGAGTTCTTTTGTAAAGGAAGTTTCTCGGCGGATCCCCGCTCGAAAACTCACCAGAATTGGATTGCGATGCCAGTAGAACAGCCAGACAGAGTATAATCCCGGGTCGACAAGGCCCGGCGCTCAAGGCCGACATGTCGGCGCTCTTCTTCCGTTTCCTGAAACCAAGAAAAACGTAACTGTTAGTCGCCTTTCTTTCGCTCGCGTCACTTTGATTTCTCTACAAGCTTTACACTCTCTATTGTTCGAGCTATATTTCACTGCAGACCATCAATTTTGAATTGCTCCGTAAAAAAAATGTTTTACAAAAATTCTCTGAAACGATCTCACACAAACTTTTAGCTTTCATAGACTCAAACAGAGTAAAATTTTCAGTGTTCTCAACAAAGGAATACTGATTAATATTTTTCGTTTACAATTTTAAATTGCTTGTATCATCCGTCAAAATACATCAGGAACAAATTATTTAAATTTTACTTCACTCAGAGATATAAAATTCTATAGGAATTGTCAAGAAATTATTTGACTATATTATATCAAGAAATCTGGTTAAGCATTTACGATTTCGAGTTATGGTTATTTTCTCACAATACATAATCGAACATTGAAGGCTGCATTTTCAAATTGATGGTTCGCGTTATATACTTGAAAGTCTCCACCGATGTTACTCTAACGAAGCAAATCCCGTAAATCATTCAGCTCGTTCGGGGAATCTGTTGAAAGGGAGTTTCCGTAAACAGGCAACGGGCAGAAGTGCCGGAGGACATCGATCGATCGCGTTTCTCCATTATTACAAACGCGGCCGTGGACTCGCTAAGTGTAACAAGCCATTGTACGTTTCCATCTGTGCTGAATGTTAAGGTCGCATTTATCCAGTCACGTGGCATTCTAGTGTAACTGTCATCCAGTGACAGCTGGACGTGTGGTAACTACAGCTTGGAAGCGAGCCAATCGCATACCTTCGCACTTTGACCGGCTGGTTCTCGCGATATTCTCGCGTGATGTATGCAGATCAGACCAGCGTGTGAATAAGCTCGCGTATTTCGATGTCAGACTAGACATACGAAAATCTTGAAACGATGGATTTTTCAGCGTCTTATTTCAACAGATCTTAAGCGAAGAAAGTCGATGTGACATTAAAACTAAGTAAAGTAAAATTGTAGCAATTCCAAAAGTAAGTAAAATAGTAATACTATGCAAAAGTGTCTTATCAATATTAAGAAAGTCTGATAAGTTTAGCCATGAATATCTTTTGATATCTATTTACCAAGCAATTTCATTGTTTGTGGAAGATTCACAAATTAACTGTTAAGTACTACAAATTAATAGTAAATTAAAATTAAGTTAATTTTTCAGCTTCTTGTTTCAACAGATCTTGAGCGAAGAAATTTTTAGTGTGACATTAAAACTAAGTAAAGTAAATTTGTAGTAATTCCAAAAGTAAGTAAAATAGTAATACTATGCAAAAGTGTTTTGTCAATATTAAGAAAGTCTGATAAGTTTAGCCATGAATATCTTTTGGTATCTATTTATCAAGCAATTTTATTGTTTGTGGAAGATTCACAAATTAACTGTTAATTACTATAAATTAATAATTAATTAAAAATGAAGGAAGAAAAATCCGTGGATGTAGCTCGTTCGGTTTGTGTCCCGAATAATACCAGTTCGCATCGCTAAACGCGAGTCGGTCGTACATGCGTGTGTGTGGGGCGTGATTTACAAGGCGTGGGTGCGTGGGAATGCGTGTTCGGATTCGCGCGATTTCCGGTTGCTCGAGCTTCGTTCCTGAGCGGTGACTCTCGCAGGAGTTTCCCCATGAAATTCAAGGGTAGCCTCAAAGGTAAAAAGTCGACGTCGCCATCCGTCCTGCTCAACTCTATCCCAGCCATCATTGTACACCGACAAAAATTCGACAACAATTTCCGGTTACTTAGATTCCGAAGAGATTCTTCAGAAAACTCAAAAGCCAAGCTCAAGAATGATGACGCAAACCGATGACAGCGCTACGGTTCAAGATTCCCTTGGGGGCGAAAAAAAAAAGAAGGATTTCAAGCAAAGTTCAACGAAGTCTCGGAATTTTATCGTTCTGAGTCAACGAACGATGAAGAGATAAGGGTCGCGTGGAGAGAGGATTACGTATGTCGGGAACGCGGTTCGCAGGTTTGGTCGATGAAACAGGCGGAGGAGACGAAAAGGAAGAGGGGGGAGGGGGAAGAGAAAGAAAAAGAGGAATCGACAGGAAGAGAAGGCGGACTTTGGTGAAGCCGGCGAGGCGCATACCAGTTGCGACAGCGGCTTAACACAAAGGGGCCACACGTTTCCAGATAAAACAGCGTGGGCAGCTCCTCTTCTACCCCGTCGACTTCGTCTTTTCTAACTTCCTCCACCGGCGTCTCGTTGTTGATGAAAAGCGAGAAACAGAGGGTGGAGAGGTCGCGGAGGGGGTAAGAAATCCTGTCTCGTGACACGTAAGCTCGCGCTTGCTCGTTAACGGCGCTGTAAATTACACGCTGGGAGTATCGTAATGAATCTCGCGAGGCTGGGCCGCGGATTTCTTGCAGCGTTTTTGCGGCGAACACGCAACGAACAGAGCGAGGGAACCGAGCCTGGGGCTAGAAGCAGGCAGAAGCTGCGTGTCATTGCGTATTCAGGATACGGCCCATTGAACCGAGGAATTCGGTGAATGGGTATGAACATCGTGCATTGCAACAGCGTGCACACCTCGTTCCCCTGCCGAAGTATTCGCCAGCGAAAAATGCAGACACTGTGTTACGTGTAGAAATGACAGGGTCAGGCTTTTTGAGGTTTCCTTCGCGCGGGAACGTCTCCGTGGAGTTTAACGAACCACCACTTTGCGTGCCACGTCGTCACCCACATTTTGGGTGATTCATAAGTTTTTGCAAGGTTTTAGCGAAGTAGAGAAGTGGGATGCGTTTAAACGGACAAAAATATTTCTGATGTTCCAAAAATACGTCAACACTTGAGTGGAGTACAATTACGTAATCGTACCTCATAAAACAATTTTTCCAACACTGATGATTTGAAAATTATTTGATACACATCACTTGCAATTGGAAGAAGCTAATCAGAAAATTTCAGGACACGAAAACAGAAGAAATGCCTACAGTTTTATCTTAATATGCGATCAAACACATGCGTAGGCAGGGCCATCATACAAATTCGACATTAAAATTTCTGCCACCCTTCGGCGCGAGCCAAGCACAAAGAAACCGTTCAACCCTTTGACATGCCGCGAGATCGCGTACGGTGCCACCGAAATTTTATAACTAAAAGGGCCGCCACTTTCTGCCCGCGCCTATTTCCTTCGAAATTCAATGAATCCACGTCCCATTGTCCTATTATCGCGTCCCCGGCCAGCTGTACACGTGTGGTCGTTAACACGGACGCGAACTCACACGCTGTTACGCTGACAAGCTGTATGGAAACGACACGCCCACGCTGTGACACGTTGTGAATGAAAATGCGAGCGCTCCTCGTTTCTCTGTAGCCGTACTCATCTCTCTCTTTCTCTCTCTCCCCCTCACTTTCTCTCTTTTCTCTTCTTTTCCCGCCGTGTTTCCCTTTCGATCGGTATCCGTGCCGATTCACCCTGATTCGTCTCTAGCCGCGTTACTTTCCTCGTTACAGGACCCGGTTGCGGCACTCGTCGAACCGCGACTAATTTCACTTGCGCTCTCGACACGGCCGTGCCGCAAACCCACGGGTTCGCCGATTTCACGAAGCGATACCGATCCGGATGAGTACCTGTCAGCCAAAGCGTGATGACGCTCGGTGACGAGGGCTAGATAACGTCGATCCCGGGTACAGTGGACGCGGTACGTCGTTTTGATTGATCGACAAATCACTCGTAGTCAATCAAGCTGAAGGGTAATTATGAGGGGAATAATACTCATGGGTTAAGTGCGTTGATCTAAATACTGATCTAAATTTATGGGGCACACGGTATCGCTCGTCATTATTCGTTGTCCCGTTCAAAAGTGTGAGGAACACAATTTTTTGTTGTTTTATCCCTTTGACGCTGGACTCAACATCTTTTATGGACCATAAGTTACTTTAAGTTTGATTCATTTTATGACATACACGCCTTAAAGTTGAAACACCGAAATTTTTCAAATTTATGTTAATAAATCGAACAAATGACTATTTTCTTTGTTTTCGAATAATGGGATTGACATCGCGAAGTTTCACTTTGAAACTACATATTATTGGATAGAGCACTTTGTCTTTGACGTACGAGCCAATACTTATGAACGGCAATTCAAGTATTAAAAGAATCGAAAAACTGAAAGGTTGAATGTTTCACGGTCGACCATGAATAGTCGTCTCCTACTTCGAAATCCTTCACGCTCCGCGGGACGCTCAGCCACGGGTAAATTGGATCCTGACCACGGAATTTATTAGCAGATCGAGGGGCACGGTTAGGGACAGTTAGAAACCGCAGTCAGAAACAACAGGCTGATAACGATCAGGGCACCTCTCTCCTCCATCCCGGATAACAGCTGTTCGCGCGATAATTGGCGACGGGGATAGGAGTTCGGGCTGAGTATAAGGTGTAGGTAGGTGCACCCACCAGGTCCGGTGAAATGGGGTGCTAGTGCCAGAGGTTCCGTTAGAAGCCTGGAGGCTGCGTTTCTTCACCATTACCGTGGAACGCGGAATATGATTACCTTCACCTGGGAACAGGCCCGCTCGTATCTCCCCCTCCGGCGCAGAGACGACCGTGGGCGAAGCTTCCACCGCGGATCCCGTGTCCCGGTTTTAGTCGTTGATACCCGGCGATGTACCGTGATTAGCTAAAGACCGGCCCTGCGCACGATTCCCGGCATTGCGGGCCGTGAGATCGAGATCACCGGGTCCGACTTGAAATCTGCTCGACTCGTTTACCGTGCATGCTTGCCATGCGCGCGTGCTTCCACGTTAGGGCGAAGTAGGGTAACACGAGCAAGACGTAGACAAAATATTGTGCACACAAGTGCATAATTAGTGGTAGATCGTAGAATTTTATGGAATTTGAATTTATGCGAATACAACTGAAGTAATGGAAATCTGTTTCAACTCCTAACTTTAGCCTACGTAAATGGTAGATGAATCGATTCACAGCTTACCGTCAGAAATATCGTAGCGATTTAATTAGTATTTGGTCGATGGAATATTCTTAAGTATTTGAAAATACTAATTAGAACGTTTACAAGAGGAAAAGCTTTGCGGAAACCTGTCCTTCGTTTTCTCTTTGTCCGGGTTTTAGGTGTACCGATCATGACGCTCTGTGACCGACCAGTACATGGGCATCAAGCATACTTTTGCGAAATTGTTATCGCGAAGCGCGCACATAACGGTGGTGTTTCATACAGAACGCTCGAACAGCTGAGCCTGGCACGGAGACACGATGCCAAGGCCCTCACTTCCGACATGGTAATTCCCTGAATGAGTATCGTGCCGATCGGGCAATGGCTAACGGGCCTGTCCGCCTCTCCTAAAAGGCAGAAGACCGACCCGTCGACGGAGATGCTTCATCTTCTCGAGGGACAGAGGATTCGAGACGACCGAAAGCTCGATAATTGACAGGCCTGTTTACGAATTATCTCGGATCCCACGCGGTGAAAGGATGTCCCGGTTTGGTGTATTGTGTCCTTGGGAACCTGTCCGATTGCGCGTGCTTCCCACATTAGTCGAAGAGGGCTCGAGATAATTATCCGTTCCGATAGATAGCGATTGGCTTCGAAAGCCTGTTCAAACAACACTACTTTACAAATAGGTTGAAAATACCACGTATAATGGATCCTAAAAGCATACAGGATATTATCTACGGACACTCACACCGAGAGTATCATAACCGCGAAGAGATACAACGGTACCTGCTGTGCCACATAGAACAAGTACCAGTTGGGGACACGAGCGGAAACACCAGTTTAACACCAGTTTGGTCTTCGCCAAAAATGTAATTTCAAGAGAGATACAGTGGAGGAAGCCTCGCGAGTCGCTGCAATCTGGCACAGGAATCTTGATCGAGCTAGCAACCAAGTGAAATGCAACAACAGTAGTGTCCTGTTCCGCGCGTTCCGTTTTACGGGTGCGAACGGGTTCAGAGATCAGCGAGAAGGTGGGCATGAACCTGGTAAACGACTCGATGCAAATTGCAAGGCGTACGGTGAACTTCCGTGACCCTGCTACCATTAGCCGTCCCAGTCGGTGATACCTTCAGCCTTTCCCGGTTCGTGGGAGTTATCCGCCTTATTAATTATGAGAACTCCCGTTCCCATTACTCTCTGCTGTTTCTCGCGTGCTCGAAGAAGGTGTTCGGCCCCTGGAAGAGGCCTCGTCCCGTCTCACCCTTGCTAGCGACTTCCGCGTACCAAACAGTTCCAGACTGGTCCATGGACAGGTTGACGGCGAGCGGCTCGTTACGCGATCATCAGCGAGCAATCTGAACGCGAAAGGAGTCGTTGCTCCACGAGAAGCTGCGTACGGCTCGGTTTGCAATGGTGCAAACGAGCAATCGAGGCTGATCTCGCTTTTTCACCAACCCTGTCCGATCTTGAGGCAGACGATACCGTTGATAGTCGCTGTATGCTTTTGAATTTTCCATCGATGATTTATATAGCCGCAGCGGTACAGCAAGACAAGGAAATATTGCGAGGTCGTAAATTGAAGCGTTAAATGGTCGCATTGATGCATGTAGCTTCGCAAGAATTTAACGTATTCGGTGCTGAGCCTAAAAAACTATCGCGCATACTAATGCGTTGTGCGGCGGTACCGTTCGAAGTGATTTCAATTTCAATTAGTTATTCCGACCAATACCTATTCTGCGACTCGAGATTCCTTTCGATCATCCCGTACTACCGACCATTTCGCCGATTCAGACTGTTTTCATGACATTACCACATTCCTCCGACTCCGAGGTTCGCAAAACATTCAATTTACCATCGACGACGAGCACGCTCGCGGCACGGTTACAAAGGGGTGGCCGAGGCGCAGCGAGGAGCGACAGAACTGTCCGACTCATCAGCGTTATTGAAGAACGTTGGATCATCTACCTACTCGCATGAAACGGCACAAATTGCTCGCAACGCAAAAAGAGTGTTCAGTTCCTCGCGTTCCTCGCGAAAGATGGCCACGGACCCGAGCACGGCGGATATTACCGCGGGAGAAATCATTAGCACCGTGGGGCTAAGCCGTGGAAGAGGAAGACGAGATCGCGGCCTGGCCGTGTTTAGAGCTCCGCGAGCAGGCGATTATATTGCGGGTTAAGGGGCTATCGGGTATTCATTACGCCTAATGACCTCTCGAAGCGGCGAGTGCTTTTGGGCACGACGGAACGATGGAACGTGAGGCGGCACGGCGAAGGAAGGCACTCTCCGAACAACGGGGTTCGATTACTCAGGGGCCTCGGCGTTCACACGAGGGTGCTCGAGCAACAGGTCGGCATCATGTACACGGGGCCTCTATTTATAGATCTACCTGAGCTAGAATTACGTGGGGTCGGGGGATAAGCCTGCCGCCGCCGCCGCCGTCGCCGCCGACTCCTCGTCTTCACCTGAATCCACCAGGCTACCCTTCTCTCGGCCATATTTGGTTCGTTCGCGCCAGCAAATCGCGTCTCACTCGGTGATTCTTAGGAATTCGCCCCGGTCGATCGACCGGTTCTACTTCTTTTTCCTGTTTTCTCTCGCCCTCCCGACTTCTTTCTCCCGGTCCCTCGCCGCGCTCCTCCAGAAATTCATCGGTTTCCCGGAATTTCGGAGGACGTTCGCCGTATGGGCGAAATTTCGCAGGCCACGTCGCCGTCTGGTAACGCGAGAACCCATAAACCACACCGTGAAGAAGAAAGAGGATCGTCTGGCCCGTTAACATGTTTTCTGGTCTGGGATTCTCGATAATTATACCTCACGAGCATACGATTTTGCATGCAGTTTGTCCCCATCCGTTGTGCTCGTTCGAGATACGATAATTACACGGTCGAGTTCGATCTGAATGATACATCGAGGCTGACAAAACGCTCCACTTATTGGATTATGCGCGCGAGCAAGGATGGGTCGCTGTAAGTGTTCAATGTGAAACAGCACGGTAAATGTGAAAATCTAGCTTGTATACGGTACGGATATCGCGATAGCGTGACATTTTGTCGGCTACAGCTCATTACCCAGCAAAAGTTTGTCCTGAATCGTTATTAACGTGACGCGCACATAATAACCCGCGTCGTAAAAGAGGAGATATCAAACAGGACGACCACGTCGCATAGTTGCGCGCTACGCCGGCAAGACGATCCCTTCCGCCGATCGGTCGGCCTAATCGTTTCCGACGTAATAACCACGAACTACTATCATTCGGTTTTTCGCCGAAGAACAACGCTGGCATGTCGTAAGCATGTCTCGGTGGAGCGGATCGGGCTATTCAAAGTGCCCTCCATTTATCCTGCCCATCCTCCGTAGACTTGTGCGTCTCGCGATTGAAACGTCCCCTCTGTGTCGATCGATCGCTCGATCGCTCGGCAGCACGTAATAACGAGCATTACCGCAAGATGCGGCGATTCCCCTGGTATTATAATATCTCGTCGAGGGATCTGATCGCGGGGCCTGGTGCCCGCAACCTCCGCGGCGATAGGCATCTCGCTCTTTACCTCGTCCCTCCCTCGCCCTTCGTTCGCGAGCTGTTACCCCTAGCGCTCGAACGCTGAACATCGGAACGCACTTCTTTTCGTACTGTAATGTTGCTGTTATTATTTAAGCCACGGCGCGCATTCATTACTGTGATTATTAAATTTGAGCAATTTGCCGGTGGTACGCGGACCGAGCATCCCCTTTAACGTGCATCCATTTCGCGGTGCGCGTGGAACGCTCGCATGCGATCGTTCGTCCTCGTTAAACGAGAGGGAAATTGGTTTCGGTACGTGTGTTTCTGCATTATGCTGGCTCGTCGTAGTCCCACTGATGAAGATCGCTGCGGGTTCTAGCTCGACGGCAGAAGGTATTCGAGAAAATTCAAGGAACGAGACCGGAGAAACAAACGTGTGCAACGTTGAAACGACGAACGTTTGATTGATTTTCGTTATCGCGTGTATATGTTGATTGAATTTTGTTAACGACCGACCATCAATCGAGATACGAACAGCTGTCGATTAAAAGGTGTTTCAAACACGGTTGGCCTTCGAAAGATCCAGTCATCTTATTGTTACGTGGTCACGCATCAATAAAATATTTATCGAAATATTTATGTCTCTATTGTATTATAGCCGCACGTGGTGGCCAAAACAAAATTTGCTTTTAATGGACCCTCGTGCAACGTAGGTTTTAAACGACATTAACAAAACCTACGATGTTACACAGAATTCGTTCAACGTGTAACACGACCGGATACTTTTGGCACCGACTGTACCCGCTACAAGTCAACGAACCGCCGGTACACCATCGTGGAGGATATTCTCTACTCGAATATCATAGATAAAAGTCGTGGGATTATGCCGTTGCAATCTTTACGGGCCGACGTTTAATTAAACATTCACGTGCGAACGTTCGGCCGCGGAGGCAAGAAGCCGCGCGACGCGGCGCGGCGTTTAACGCGTTCCCGAAGCCGCGGTCTAGGAAGATGCCGTTTCAGCAAGGATCGCAAAGTTTTATCGTTATCCGTGAGCAAGGCAGAGCAACCTTTCCCCGGCGTATATACAATTAACTCGATATTATTACCGCGCGCACATAACTCGGCCGTAAGTTGCTCGCATTCTTCGCATCCTGCCTCTGTATATCTCCCCTGTGTATCTGGAAAACGTAATAAAGGCGGTAATCCCATCATCCACGCCAGCGCCGGTCTTCCTCCTTCCTCGTCCCCGGTTTCCTCTTTCCTGCGCTCAGCCACCGCTTCTACGGCCGTTTTCCCTCGCAACGCTGAGAGCGTGGAAAAATTCACGCACGGCAGCGAAACGGTTTCCGTTTCGTCCTTCGTGTTATTTTCTCTGCCGGTTCGCAGCCTCTCCTGTTCTTTTTTCTCCTTTTTTTACTGGCGGAAGTCGCTTCTTATCTAATTTGGTCCCCGCCTCTGGCCTCCTGCTTCTTGGAAGGCTTCCTGCTTTTCGGTCCACGGTTTGCGTAACCCTTTAACATCCCCGCCGCAGCTGCAGTCTCGTCCTTTTTCCCGGTACAGCCTTGTTATCGACAACCCCTTTAATACGTTCCCCCTTTTTTCCCGCGGCCACCCTTCTTCGTTGCGGTGTATCTTCTGTTTTCCCTCTGTGTATGTACTTCGGCGTCGCCCGGCAAAGAGCGCGGAGGCAGACCGGGAGGAACAGGAAATTTAGGAGCCGCAATAAAAGCGAGGGACCCCCGTTTCTTCTTTTTTTTTTTTTTTGTTTGTTCGACGACAGCCCTTTTCCATCGCGTCTTTCACATTCCCATGCGTAAACAGAGGACCACTCTATCCTCCCTCCACCGCAACCCGGCCAGAGCAAACTGACGGAGCTGCCTGAGTTTCCGGCGCGAGGTGCTCAGAAGTCTTGTAAACACGAACGCGCGTAGTATGACGGGTTTGTCAGAGAATGGGAATTACTTCTTCGTGGATGTAGCGTTTTCCTACAGTAACTTCAAACGTAATCTTCTGCATAACTTTTTGAACGAACTGCAACGACAGACGGACTTTCGTTACGTCTGTCACGTTTACGAGGAAACTATAGGCACCATAATCTCTAAGGATTCTTTCTCCCTCGGTCGATCGCGTCTTTCCCTGTAATTTCACCTCCCCCTTCCCTGGAGCCGTTTCCCGGATGACTACGATTCGAGGCGGGGCAATTGTGAAATTAATTTTGCTACAAAGTAGTCGAGAGCCGTCGAGAAACTGGTTCCATCTCTCGTTCCCTTTTCTCTTCTTTGGTTACCACCCCTCGCGATACCCTTCACCAATCCCTCCCCGCCCCTCCGTAAGACAGCTGGTAATCCAATTACGGGATTTTTTGCGTCAGCCGCATAATATCCAGCGGGATAGCAGAGATACGTAAATAGCCACGGAGTACCGGTCGGCTTAGGCCGATCGTCGAGGTAATTCGCACGAAATTAAAATGGCCGCGATCCACGGACAGAGAGGATGAGGGAGGGTGAATCGGTGCTAGGTAACCAATGATTGCGGTGGCAAGTGTAGCAGTACTTTGTTGATCGTGATCATCGACGCAGGAAGGCTTCCTTTAAGCCCCGTTTGCATTAATTAAGTCACTGGACTCCAGGTTACATGAATTTGTGCTCGATAGCGAAAAATGACCTCGAATTTACTTGAAGAAAATTCGCTATACTTTTTGATAAATTTTTCAACCTTGTATTTCAAAATAAAGAAATCTATCCAATTAAACGATAGCTTCACAATAGCGGACAAGTTTCAATTTTATTAAATCGAACAGGCCTGAATTCGAGTTGTTTGGTTACCGTGAACGGTGCTTCGATCTCTGCGATCTCGTCCTCCGCTTCTCTTTTACCAGTAATCGAAAACGTTTCAGGGCGTTCCGATCGCGCCGTTACCTATCGGATCGCGTAATAACAGGAAGGCATACCACGGTGATCCGGGTAATTAAAACACGCCACGTTGTAATCTTCGTTCCATTAAAGCCCATCAATTACGCACGCCTGTTCCCCTCAAACGAAACGCATCTTCCGAGCGGATCTCGCGGTCAGCCGGGGCCGTTCTGCATAATTCAGGACGAGTTTCGTGATAATGGTCCCCGGGACAGCCAATGAATCGATAGGTTCCTGGAAAGGGACGTGATTTAAGGTCCCGGGCCAACGGATCTTCCTTTTTGACTCCCCTCCCGCTTCCTTCGATTCGGTTCTCGATTAAGATTTTTTGCTGCACGCGCAGTTTTGTCCTAATGATCCAGGCTGCTGTATCAAACTTCTTGTAACGAAATCCTGGCCGTGGCCAGCTTGTTTTTGAGGAAATTAGGCGAGGCCTGCTGTCGGTTTCCAGTTTTTTGTTTAGCCTCCGCGAGTTATGGCTTTATTGTACGCAAGCGAAGTTTCTTAAGATGAAGAAGGACGAAGGGATTTTAAAATACCTTCGACGTTAGTCGGTCGGTCAGTTTTAATGAAAGTCTTGTACTGCGTGCAGCCATATAGGGGCAAGCAGAAAAAGCAAAAATGAACGTCTTATCCTAAAATATAACGTGGGATCGTATACGTTTACCGGTCGAACGTTTATTCGAAAATAAAAGGATTCAGAACGTCGTTGCTGTATAAATTTCTACACACGCACGAGTCTAGAGAAGCACATAAAATCATTATCGATACACACGATTGAATGATTCCTAGTGCATAAGAAAATTAACGAGAGGTTTGACGAGGATATAAAGCAAAAAGTGCTTTCGAATTTCTAAACGATCAGCGTATATCACCGTCGTTCCATTAAAGCAAAACGGTATAACGACGTTAATCGGTGAACCGTAAGATAATGGGAGTCGTATTTGATTTCGTTTCTCGAATAGGTACCCCAAGCTACCCTGAGACCTTATGATGCTACTCGAGACGATACTACACGGGTTTTTCGTTATCAGGTACTCCTCCTTACCCGACGCCATTATTAGCAGACGTGGCCAGTTACAATCCAGGGAGTGCGCCGGAAATTGTCCGTTATGAGTATGAGCACCGGTGATTAATTATTATGCAAACTAGTGGTATCCGTGTTTCTCGTCCTTTAAGCGTGCAGAAGACGCCGCTGATTCTCTCGCCGCGGTCTAATGGCGTGTCTTTACACCGCGCGGCCGTAACGTTTGACAGAAATAACGACGTCCACGCCATGAAGAACGGGGAATGCCGTTCTGACAGGCTTTTCTCCGCCCGCTCAATTGCAGGCTGTCGTCTTTGATCTTCGAGGACTATGCTGCCCGATGGGCAATAAGTTATGGTTATTCAGAGGCAAATGGTATCGCTGGGTGAACGTCACTCAATTAATTCTGTTGATGTTGCTCTTGCGATGCAAGTTTTGTAAGCAATAGGTACACTAGCTGCCAAAGGGTTGGACACATCACGAATTCCAAAAGAATTCGAAGAAAGAAAGGTTTCAAAATGCTGTTCCCTTTGTTATTTTTTCACTGAATGATCCACTAATACACTAAAATTAACAAGAGCTTTCGAACTTTTGAACGGTAACGTAGGTAAGTACAAGTAAGCGTCCAAAAGTGATTTAGATCGAGAACGATACTTTATGCTAGAAATAGCAAATAATGCTGAAACTCGAAATAAATTGAATTTCTAGTTTTACTTATTTACTGGTTTACAGGTCAAAAGATATTGCATAATAGCTTCGATAAAAGAGATCTTTCAAATATAATAATTAAGGTCTTTTAAATGCATGATCCGTACTAATGCATGGTACAGCTCGTGCACGAGGTCAACCGGTGTATTAAGCACACTTTTTCCTGACAAACGCTCCCAGTCTAAAACCTCGCGTCATTCATCTTCCTGTTTAACTTTTTTTTTTTTAATCCCCTCTTCCTCCAAGGCACTATGTGGCTATCAAAGCGCATCTTGATATTTCTTTACACCGTTCAACCGGATAAAAAGCAGCTTAATGCTGTGATCAGGCGAACGTACGGCAAAAGAACGACCGCAAGCAACCGTGCAATCTTCCTCCATGACGGGCTACTTCGCTCAGAGCAAGCTCAACATTGTTGTGCCGAGGATCGTGACTGTTCCTCCGATCTCTGGTGCTTCTTTAAGTTGATTCTGTTGCGTAACAACCTCCGTTGCTACTATTTTACTTCGCGAACGTTGAATCCGTGCTTCTCGAGCACGAAGCAAAAGCAGATTTACATTTGAGGCCTGTGGAATGTTCAGAGAGGATGTCAAACCACGGGCGTTGCTCGTCAAGAAACCGTGCTTAACGTTCTTCTATTGTGGAACGTCGATTGGTCGGTCGTTTCTTTGCGGTAGGTGGTGAGTGGAAGCTTCGAGGACTTCTTGACGCCTCTGCCTTCGCGCGAAGTCAGGGAGCGGCACGAGAGGGTGAACGAGGCGAAGTAAGCGAGCAATTGTGAATATTTGCTGATGCAACGCGGATGTGACCGACTATTTCTAGGTGTTTCACTTGGATCAACGTTAAACGAAGTGATAGCAGAGCGATCATCAAAATTGTATTGTGATTCTAGAACGGATTCCTCGCTCAAAATAGGCTATCAGTTGCAATAATAAAAAAAATATATAATTGACATTATTGCTGTAAATCAATGTTTTTTAAAGATCTGGGAAGAAAAGGTGCTGTTAGCAACATTGTTGGTCTAAAGTAATCCTTCTTTAAAATGATTGTATTGCTTTGAAAATTTTAGTGCCCATTCAAAGAGATACGACGACCTGTTTATATGGAACATCCTGCATTACTTCTGATTGCCTCTAATAGATTAAGCTTCTTGCGTGCTACAACAGATTAAAGGATATCGAATGCCCCACGATGAAGTTGTTCGTTCGGAAGGTAATCCTGCGAAACCCTTCATCAGCCCACGAGACAGCAATATATCATCCGTAACTCCATGATCACCGCCTAGCTCTGCCTAGCCCTAGGAATATCGATATAAAAGCCTCTCGAAATGGTAGCAGCAACCTCGAAGGACCGTTCTCTCATTTTTCGTGAGATTACAGGCCACGGAGCTGACATTAGATCCCTCGATCCTGTTTCAAAGCACCATTCGCGTTCCTCCCCTCGCAAGACCGATTCCACAGACCCGCAGACGTATACCGAGCTACTCTCTAATCAGAGACGCGCTCGATACGGTTAGCATGCCCAGACAGCGATTCCGTGGAAGCACCGTGGATACCGGATACTCCAACAACGAATAATTAGAGCAACGATTTTCAAGCTTCTTTCGTTTCACGGCACACGAAAAAATTTGTACCGCATCCTTTACGTACAATCTCTAACGTGAAAGGCAAACCGGTAAACTCGCGACAAAAAGTAAATAGCAAACAAAAAAAAACGCGTGGAACTTCGAAAATTTAACACTAGATTTGCAGACATTTCTCGTATACCTATTTCTAATATACATATGCTGAGAAATAGGTATACATCATATAGAGTTTGAAATTGCAGAGCTGAGAGGGAAACAGATAGGGTATACCATCGATGAGAGTCAACAAAGTTGCTAGGAGTAATGGTAATTGCTTTTGCAAATTTTGCTCACGAAGTTCGAAACCTAGTGTTAAGTACACATCGGGAAACGAAATGAATGAGAAGAAAAATGATTCCAGATATTTTAACTCGGGGAAACTCTTCAGCCTAGAATAGGTCTACTGAAAAGCTCTCGCTGCGCATCTGTTGGGCATCGCTGAATTAGAATGATAATGGAAACGCATTCTTCGGGGCCCCCATGAACGAAGTGAGGGGTTCCGTCAGGCTGACTTTAACTTCGTTGTTCCCCGGCCTGTTTGCGCATCGGGAAACCCTCGAAGTTGCTGCGACTCTGTTTGCCGTGCGTTTACGTGGAAAGCCTGGAATACACAGAGTTTGCTTTGGGCGCGGCGTTCCGCAGGCATGTTTCGTCGCCGACGCGACCGTCTTCGCTCGAATCCTCAAGTTCAAGGCGCCTGGCCACTTAGCGAGACAATGTTGAGTGTAAACAGGCATCCGGCCGATGCCTTTAGCCAACGCGTTTGTCTTCAGCGTGGGAATGCCGCACGAGCGAGCCAACGACCACGCAACTTCGGCTATGCAGATCGGCGGTGGTGCTGAGCTACTCTCATCCGGTATCCGCTTTGAGTACGGGGATTTGCTTAATGCGGATTAGTGTGCACGCCAGAGCTAATATTGGGTCTGTCTGATTAGGGTGGTGGAATTAATCCCTGGTGTTCCGTTTGTTCAACTGTGCAAACGGCGAAAATCAATGCAATCCATACAACACCTCGTAATACGTTCCAGCATTAATGGCGGGCGCGTAAGCGTAGAGCTTGAGGACCTCCGTCTTCGATTATTCGATTATTCCGTCTTTGGTTCAAGCTTTTAGCTTTCAACCAATTCAATTTCGTTCGATTATCTGTACAACAGAACAATGCAATACCACGAAATAGGTAGAGAAAATTATGAATGTGTCTACGAAGTTCTTGAACGAACCCTGTGTTCTGAAGGAAAATTGAAGATAAGGTTTGAAATTCACAGACACGTATCTAACGAGGCGATAAGATAAATTTCTATTCGTTAAAGCAACGGATATGAAACTTAAACTGTAAATTACGTTTCACTCTGTATAAACACCCTCATTGTAGGGTGGTACCGAGTTGGAACTTTGCGGAAACAGTTTTCTTTGAACAGCTATACCTTTCACCAAACCTATTTACACCATTCTCGGATCTACCCCTAACTTCACACACTAGTATCAGCAACGTTAACATTGTTGCTATGCCCTAAAGCGATATTATTTGGAGAATCGAGGCAGGATACTGCAAGGAAGTTGATCTAGCCGCTAGTTTGGACAAGCCATCACCTTCGCCATCTCGCGATTCCCCGTAAGGACGGGGTGAAGGAACCTTAATGACTGGATACCTAGGGGACGGGACAAGAGTTGAAGAAACGGTGATCCTGTCCTCCCTGGAACAGGCATGCGCACCTGTGTCGAGCTTTACCGATGTTACGTGCTCCGATCCCTTAGCGAGTCACGATGGCCGGTCTTCTTGTACAAGGTTTTCAGATCGACGCAACATCCCGACTAGGAAACCAGTACAAGGAAGCGTGGAACGATAGCTGGAAGAGCTTGCGCTCCTGGGAAGTGGCTACGACGAATGTACATGAGATTTCGCAGAATCGAACGTGACTCGTCCAGTTTTGCCGTCATCCGGTGCGCGCGAACTATTATTCTTCCTTAAATTGGACCAATATTCGTTTCTAAGAACTGCTTAGTTTGCATAGTTAAATTATTCTCTAACTTCGATCGTGCTTTGGATAAAAGTAATAATCGTTTCTAGGTACTGCTTAGTTTCTCGCTTAGTTACCCTCTGTTTTATTAATTTCAATTGCGAAACCCTACATTTAGAATCTATTATTAAATAAAACATTTCGAACTTGCTACGCTCCACATTGTACACAGAATAAGGATGAAAGTAGTAATTGTTCTTAAGCGCTGTTTAGTTTCTGCTGAATAACCCTCCACCCTGTGAATCACAATCACCAACCCCTATATTTTGGTATACTTTTAATACAAAGTTTCCGATTTCGAGAATATTTCCAACCGGTAAATACCATTGCGTTTCGTTATTTCACAATGTAATACATTCCACTATTTTCCAACAAAATGTAGTCGAAACGGACTCTATCCGCGATAACTTTCAAGCATTATCCTAAATGTCCATGACCAACGTTCGCACGTCCGGAGCGTGACAAATGCCCGAACAGCGTGGCTCGTACAAAAGGAAATGACTCACTTATTCCCAGCCGATTTGTAAGGGACGGAAAATGAAGTTTAACTAACTCGATAAACGATTTTCAGGTCTGCGTGGGACCCTCGGTCGGCGAGTCACAAAGCGGAGAGAAGAAGAAAGGTCTGGACACGAGCACGAGCCGAGGCTCGCCATTGTCCCCCCGCTGGACCAGGTGTGAGCTCTCTCTCTTTCTCTCTCTCTTTTTTCTTCTCTCCCCTCGTTGAAAAGGCACGACCGGGCCGGCATCGTGATTAATATTCGTGCATCCGGCTAGTTGGAATAATTTTCACCGGCGCGAGCGCTCTGTAACGAAGCGACGCGACGCGACGCGACGGCGCGTTGTCGGTGTGACACGCAAAGAAAACGAGAAGATCGACGAGCTCTCGTGCACGAACTGGCCAACGGGACACCGTTGTTCCGGTGGCCCTCTATAAATAGCACGGCGGAGAGCTTGATGATCAATATTCGTACATCCGGTTGGCTGAACGGATACGACGGATATCCCTACTTGTATTTCATAAGAAGTAAATATTTTTTATGACCCTGCGGGGTGGAAGAGATCAGCGTGACGATGATCCTCGTACGAAGCGTTGAAACGAGTATTTCAGGGCATCGGAGTATTCGAAGGGGGTAGCTTTTCACGTTGGATATAGAAACTCTAATTGTGACTTTCCCTGATCTCGTACAGGATCAAATTTTTGTGAAAAGTTACACGATCCCATATATAGACAAAAAATGTATATGAAATTCCATGTATAAACTCTTGTAATCACGCGTCTCACCAACTACAGTTTTAAGCGTAGATTTATTATTATCGTTCCTTTTCTTTTTTCTCAGTTTATTGATAATTCAGGTTTATAAACTATACTACTTATGTCTCTCTATAATTTATACTGTATTCTCACATTTCTCCTGTACAGTAATAGGGATTTTACCCCGCTTAATGAAATAAATAAATAAATAAATAAATAATCCTCTTTCTATCCTCGTTATCCCCTACTTCAACAGATCCAACAGCACAAAAATCTATAACCTATAAATTGCAACGCCGATCGAATACCTAATCGAGACGGTAGCTCTCAGCCATCAGCTGACTCCCCTTATCGCGTCCTCCGATTTCCAGAAGTCGCCGCGAGGGATTCCCGCGGCGAGGGGTATGTAAAACGCCGCAGACGTCTCATTGTTACGAGGGGGGGAGCAAGCCCAGGGAACGGGGCACAGTGTCGGAGGGAAGAGATAGGCCGGGCACGATCAGAATAATGCCCGCCGGTGTACTTGAACGGAGGTGTTAGCCTGCTGTACCACGGCGAGGAGGGAAAGAGGAGGAGCAGGAGGAGGAGGGAACGGTCGGCTCGTGCACGAGCCACACAGCGGGACACCGCTTGTGTCCCCGTGGCCCAGGTGCAGGGCCACCCTCGCCGTCGTCCTCCCCTCCTGTCGCGAACCAGCACGCCGGAAAGGTTATACTGCTCGTCGCCGAACAGCGCAACACACGCCGGTGAAGATCAGCTTCTCCTCCGGGCCGCGGGCACGGGACAAGGCCCACGGGAAATAATGCGGCGGCGACGGTCGAACCGGATGCGAGGTTCGCGAGCAAGAGCACACGAGCAGCCAGCGAACGTTATGGGGGCCACAGCGTGGTTGTCTTACCCCGTGTAAGAGAGCCAGATACGATCTCCCTCCGGCCGAACAGCGGGGCCCGGCGCACGGGGCCCACCCTCGGGGACAGGTTCACGCGGCGACAAAAACCTGTCGGCCGTCGACGCGTCAGTCCTTGGAAGGATGATAATCGCTGCTCACGAAACGGGGACACCCACGAAACGTCGTTAGACAATCGACCATGGTAATCGATACGTTATAAATGGGGGTACGAGAGTTTCTTCTCCGGTTGCCCCGTGCACGCTCCTTTATCGTTAGACGGGCAGCAAGAGTACGAGGCTGGTTCAACCGCGATAGTAATTAAGTTTTATGGCCGGACCCCCTTGGTCGATTTAAGATACCGTCGGGGCTAATGGCGGAACGGCGCTCTCCGTGTAATAATATCCTTTCCGCCTTCGGGATTTCCTCGTCGGGAGCTTCCATCGGCAGGTATATTTGATCGGGAAATTGTTTCCGAGGACCGTCTACGGGATTCTATGGTTTCCCGTTGACTCGGTTGCCCCCGAATCCGTATCAATTCCAGCCGATCCTGATGCGAGAAAAAGTCGACGAAAAGTTCCATCTCGATATTCCAACGAAACCATACGACGCCTTAATATTGGCAACCGGTCCAGGAACCAGCCAGCTGGTTTACGGCAGAGAGACCAGAGGAGAATAGGTGCAGTTTGGTCGTAAAGATATTTGAGCATTGCGGAAATTTTGTTTGCAAAATGAAAATTTTAATCAAAGTTGCGACGAGGGGCGTGTGGGTGTAGACTGAAACGAGATTTCGCAGAGGGAAGGAACTTCATTTAGCGGAATTAAGGAAGAGAGGGAAACGACTGCTCTTCCTGCTCAGAAGTTCAGATAGGACGACCTAGGTGCAGCGTAGTCTGTTCCTATCTTATTACGAGCCTTTGTAAATGGTCTTCATCAAGCTAAGACCGTGTTTTACCAGCGCAACATTCTCCAGTTCTCTGCTGTTTCTACCTCGTTATTTCAAATTATTTCAAAGGACAAAAGGAGATTGTTTGAACGTTATTGATACCAAACTGTACAATTAAAAAAATAATCAGATTCCATCACGAAAAATATTCCATGTTTCTGATTTCATCAAAAGTATTAAACATTGTTGCGTATAAAACAAATAAATTACATTATCCAGTAAAACATTGTTATACGAATTCTCTATTTATAGGTCAATTCTTTTCTATAAACTCTTTCAAAGTAAACGTTTGCATCCATCTCCTATTATCTAAACAAGGATTCGCAGCTAACACCAATTGCATGAACTGGATCTGGTTATCCGATTCCTATTCAGGCCCGTACAAACAGAATTCCACTGCACCACGGTGTCTTCCAGCGTATTTTTCTTCAATTCGTTAAACCGTGAAAGAGTTAATCTCGGAAGGGCCATCATGCTCACGGGTAGACCTGTACGATGGTACGGTCGCGGTGCATCAGGGCTTATAGATACGAAATAGCCAGTACGGCACGAGTTCCACGGTTCATTCTTCATGGTCGAATGACTTTTGCGTATATACGAATGCGCCCTGCACGATTAACGATCGTACCTTGGCCGGGCTCGTTAAGCGACAGTTTCTTCTCCCTTCGAGACAAACCACTACTAGCTTGCCAGCCAAGAGGGGGAAGAAGAAGAAGAAGAAGAAGTGGAAGAAAAAGAATAAGAAGAAGCTGAAGAAGAAGAAGAAGAAGAAGAAGATGAAACTGGTACACCGAGATCATCTCCTCGGTCGAAGACGAATGATCCGGACTCCGAGAGCTGGATGCATTATCGCTTGTGTGTGCACGAGCACGGGGCGACACTTTCGTAGAATCGTGGATCGAGTACGTGACGACGATGGCGATCTGGAAGAGGTCCTCCTCGAGCCAAGGTCGTACGACTAATAATAACTCAGTGGGCAGGAATCGATTTCCCCACGGATCACGACCGGCCGCCTTCGAGCCGGGCCCAAGATGTGGGTTGATTGTTCGCCCCGATACCGGCTCCTACGGCTGCCTCTCATTATGCATCCGTCGAGATTTCGGGGCCAGCCCGGTTGCACAAGCTGGACCATATTTGAGTAGTGCGACAACCAGGTGAAAGTGATCGTGACTCGTGTAATGGCTTTATCTTGCTCGAGTGTACACGTGTATGGTTGCAGATCGATGTTCGTTTGCGAAAGAAATTCATATTGGACATTAGGTTGGCGTTACTTATTTGGGCACAGAGGCGGATGCGAGGTTAGGATGAGAAATCGTTGTAAATTATGATCCTGTGGGTTTTAAACAGTGTTATATCCATTCGAATCTTCGTTAACATTATTCTTCGTTCGTTAAGCAAGCGATCGTTTAAAACGCTGTATAAATTTGTTTCAATTGTTTAACGGTGAATCGTTCAATCGGATGGTAACAGTTTCATAGGATTTGTAGAAAATGGAACGTGTTCGGGCAAGCGTGTACCGATGCGTTACATAATTTCCAATTAGCCCATTGCCATCGAGTTTTTCTCGTTCCTCTTGCGCAGATAATCGTGCGAAAATTCCGACAACAATCGTAGGAAGTAATGGGTAGGGTATGGACGAGCATACGAAGATCGGGGTACGCGTTACCAATCACTGTAGCAGCCAGAGGGATTTCCTATGCGTCACGGTTCCGCTCCATTTTCTCGTTCTCCGTTAAAATGGGAGGAAAATCGGTTGCAATTCGCGTGACAGCGAAGCCAATAAAAGGAACGGTAGAAAAGTGATGAAAAAGTGTTCGCTTCGCATAAAACGGAGCAAACGACTACAATGGACACCCGTAGACATTCGTTTCAACATCAGGCTCGATCAATTTGTTTCCCCGATAAACGTTACAGATAAAACTAAAACCAAGCTATACGAATTCCTTGATAATCTTCCGCGCTTCTAACCAAACAAAATTATAATTACGATTACAAACGATACTTTCGTAATAGCGGGTAATTACGGATCAAAGGGTAATAAGAACGAAGATCAGGATGCGGGCTGCTTCGAGAAACTTCAACGAACTTCAAAGCCTAACAATGGCCGCATTAACATACACTAATTTACAGGATGCTCGTTCAGCGTCTATCATCGTTACGATCTCGCCTCGCTCGTCTATATGAAACAATAACAGAGGTTACAGTTATATAGTAATTCGAAGAAGGAAGTGAGCCGAGCTAGCGAAAGACGGTCGGTCGGTCGGTCGAGCGTGTTTACAAAAGTCTCTAAAGGCCACCATACTTCGAAATCAGTCTCCTGGATCGCGGTACGAGATCGGCTAATGGCGTTAAAGCAGAAACTAAGCACCGGTTAGAAAATTTACCGTTACCGGAGGCCGATTACCATTGGAGATTAGTTCTCGCCCGGGATCGGAGTTTATATCTGCTCCACGGAGATGTTAGGGGCTGCCTCGTTCGTTTTTTGCCCCCCCCCCCTCTTTTCTCTCCTCTCTTCTTCTTACTTTTTCTTCTTTCTTTTTCCTGTTCGGTTCCATTCAACGCACGATTAAAACGATCCCGACGGTAAAGTTCCGTCGATCCCCCCGGGGAATTTGTAATCCGCTGCAGGCCACGATATTGTATCACGAAAGCTCGAGCGCGGTTTCTAAATTGCTGCTCTGCGTTCCCATCGATCTCTCTCTCCCTCTCTCTTTTTCTCTCTCGAGCCTCGAATTAACCATAAATTCTGTGATCGAGCAGAATTCGAATCGCGCGCAGTCAGGCGTCGAACTTTTTCTTTCTGAACGATCCTCCGTTGCTGAAGCTGCCTACCAAACTGACCACCATGAACCGTATGCGATGGAATAGCATCGTTCAAAAATTTAGAACCACTTTTTAATTTGAGTCCGATTTTCCTTGAATTATTCAAAACCAATTCACATCGATTTTGTGATTATTCAAAATTGATACGGTGATTATCGATGACTGTAATGCTGCCTGCTTTAAATTTCTTAGAATAGGTAATCATTCGAAATTTTTACTCAATAGTGATCTTTGTTTCTTTTCTTTCTCGTTCTTTCTTTCGTCCCTTCCTTTCTTTCCTTCCATTCTTTCTTTTTACAAATTTATAGCTCCCCGTTAAACCGGTTTCCTCCGCGTACCTATATTCGATAGGAGGTGACGTCATAAAAAATCCCGGGTTCGCGCTAAGACTTACGTCAAACGGGTTGCGTGGCGAGAAAAAGTGACGAGGACGAAATCACGATTTCGTTTTCTCATTAGCCGAACACCGTATTCCACCTCGAGGCTGGCCTGCGATCAAACGGACCACGGAGAAGTCTTCGATTCGATCGCTCACGCGTGCTCCTTTAATTCGCTGTATAATGTTACGCGCTATTGTACTTAATTCCGAGGGCTCTTACGGTACCCAAGAACAGAGTACCATCAAGTACTCGCGTCCCATGAGCGAACGCCTCTCTTTCGTTCGCCAACGGCAGTAAATAAGCTCGACGACCCTCGAGGATGAGCTGAATATGGAGGATTCGCGAGGAATCGCGTATGAATTCGCGACAGCGATACAAGGCGGTCGTTCAGCTTGTGGTTTGAAAAAAAAAAAAAATAAGATCGATCGAGGCTGTTTTGGTCGTGGCTCGTTTTAGAAGATAGCTTCGTTAGACTTTGGATCAGAAATTCCCGTATCATCGATTTTGACCTATTGCTGAGTTCACCAGACGGAGTTTGAGTGGATCGCGTTAAACGTTAGAACATGACGATAGTTTACGTGTCTGGTTGAAAAGTTGAAATAACTGAAAATCAATTAGAAAATTACTATTTCTGTCTACTTTACTTCGACTTCTAGATTCGTATCGAATCAGGTTCGCTATATTTCTACTGTTCCCTCTGAGCAAATGTGCTGAATAAATTTACCGTTTTCGAAAAGAGAATACCGATTTGTGAAAGTTTGGAAATCTCTGCTTTACAGAGTAAGATAACGCATTTAGAAGAGCAGAACCATGAGCAATGGCTAAATAATCAAATCGATTTCCTTGTTGTCGCCATACTTGCAATGGACATTTTTTCGACCATCCAACCATTTGTTACAGACCCCGGAACGGGGGCATTGTTATAAAATGGGACAATCTATGGGGACCGTTGCACGCGACTTGACAGAAACCGCCCGGGTAACCTGTTACCGGTTACCGGATTATTTCGTGAATAAAAATGGCGTGCGTCGCGTGCATGTCCTCGTGCCTCGCCTTCTCCATACGTTGCGAGGGACAGAGGGAGCGCGTCGAAGAGGAAACCTGGCTGAGAAAGCGAGAAGGAACGAGAGGAGGAAAAAAGACGGATAGGTCAGCGACCGGTTGTCGGTGACGATTCCCGACGACGCGCGACCACTGTTATACCTACATTGTTCGAGGAACCAGGCCAATAGTGCAGGTTCACTAAACCAACGCGAACTGGATGGCACCTTTATTTTCGTTTGCCCTCGAACGAAACCAGGCCCAGAACCGTTCCCGGATCGGTTCATCGTCGTCTGACCGAATTTCTCCGAGAACCTCGATGAAACGATTGTTGTACGCCAAAGCATAGTATTATCTTAAGTTAAGACTACCTGCTCATCCTCCAGTAAACATCTTAAAATCTTTTCTCAGATTACCGATGATTTCACCTTCTGAACCTTGTCTTTAACGCTTCATCCCTTGCTGACCACTAACCCAAGATAACCCCTACCTCTCCATTTTAACCCTTTATCTGGTAATGTTGACCTCAAGCTGGCATGTGAAAGAGCAACATTTCCTAATTATTTATGCCCATTACATAAATTATGCTAATGAAGTTTTTTTAGCCCTTCACTCTCTTAGAAAGGGCATATATACTTAATTTGGATAACTCCCAAATTTGTTTATTTTGATATTTCAATGCTTGTCAGATAAAGGGTTAAAGTTTATAAAAGTCTCGAATTCTTCTCTGGGAAAAAAGAACAGTTTGGACCGTTTTAGGACGTAGGTCTATACTGAATATTCTCCGATTGTGAAATAAAAGCTTTCGTCCTGTATTTCGCTCAACATTGCATATTTTTTATTATTTTCAATAACCTATAACCCAGGGCGGAATAACACACGACGGTCAATTTGCGTCTTCGATGAGAACAAGGTTTAGTCATCGACGAGGATCGTTCTTCTGCACGGACTATGGAACCAGGGATTCGGATGGCTCTTTATCTTCTTGTTTTCGAACGGGTGTGATTCACGGGAGCCGGAACGATTCGGCGAGAACGTTCGATCGAGTCGTTTTTTCGGGTCAAAAGCAACGGTGATCGAATGATAATCGATCTTCTGTTACGTGTTACTCGGCGAGGATGACGTAAACCACGGTGTACAAGGTTCCACGGAGGATCGAGCGGTCCGTGAGATTACGGCGAGTCATGGGTTTCGCATAAATTTCGGAACTTCTTTCGCAGAAAAAAGGATAGGCGCGTTTCTCAAAGAAACTACTTTTGCGTTCCACGGTTGCGTAAACGTGAATTCGTCAACTGCGGCCGCGGTGTTCGTTGAACTTTGAATATAGAAAGCGCAACAAGGAAGCAAGTTGAGTCGTTCGAAATCTCCAAAATTACCAAATGCATAATACAAAATTATCATACAAAAGAACAAAATAAAAAAGGAGAAGAAAAGAAATCGAGAAAGTACATATTTTACGAAATGTTCAACGATTATTCTCTTTGAAGTTCCTTAACCGTCGAAATCTATTGGATTTCTGCGATGGAGAACGCGAGCGAAATCGCGAATGCGCCCGTTCCTTTTTATCTTTCCCAAATTTCTCGGTCGTTAAAAATGGCGGACAACTGCGAGGGAGTATCGCGAACGAAATCGAGTCGGCGTCGGTCGATTATCGTTCTAAAAACCGTAAACGATTATTCTCTTTTAACAGTAGAACTACCGACAATTAAAGTGTACCTATTTGCATGGAAGAGATCAAATTGAAAATTACACGAAAAAATACCGAATACATAGAAAACAAATCTTTATTTATAGCTTTTCAGAAAAGCATAGTAAATTTTGGAGGTTTTACCACAGTGAATTTATAAAGTTCTTATAAATAATCGGTCATTTTAACTGGTCTGGTGGTTCTAGTGTTAACACTTAGCCGACCGAATGGGGAAATCTCCCATTTTGTCCTGAACAGAGCGTTGGCAATTGATTCTATTTGTTTCTGTTATTAGTTAGTCTTGAACTAGTATTGTTCACGAATTTTCTAAAATACAATTTTTAATAAATTCAACATCACCTTAGGACCAACTAATAACAAAGGTAAATAGAATCAATGGCACTGCTTTGTCAAGGAAAAAATGGGAGATCTCCACATTCGGTCGGCTGAGTGTTAAGTTCCTTAACCGTCGAAATCTATTGGATCTCTGCGATGGAGAACGCGAGCGGAATCGCGAATGCGCCCGTTCCTTTTTATCTTTCCCAAATTTCTCGGTCGTTAAAAATGGTGGACAACTGCGAGGGAGTACCGCGAACGAAATCGAGTCGGCGTCGGTCGATTAACGTTCTAAAAACCGTTCGTGCGCTCGTGCAATACGTGCGACGAGTCCAAAGCTCGGAGCCGATTCGTGCGCGCATTGAAATTCCCTGGGATGTCGGCGGGCAGAGTAGCCGATTTTTATCGAGTACACGACCGGTTGCCGGGCAGAGGGCTCATAAACCGCGTTCGACATAGAGGCACGGGCAGCCACGTAAGGAATACGAAGTAACACAAGGTAAATCCGTACGTGGTATTTCAATCGGCCAGACAGAAACCGTTCGAAACCCGTTCAGACCGCGGCGGACCCACGAACACGAGAGACGCACGCCGACCGTGAAATCGTGTCGCGCGAATTCCAGCACGCGTGTCCCTGACAGCGACCACGGTATTAATAGGAAAAATGGTGATAACGATAGTCATCGATAAGCGTTTCTGTTACGTTCCTGTGTAATAATATTTATTTATTTATTTATTCGTTTACGGGAAAGAACCCTTTAGAGTACATAAAGAAGATACAGTTTAATCATAAGAGTCAAATATAAAATGCTACTGTCTTTCAATTCTTTACCACGGTATTAATAGGAAAAATCGTGATAACGATAGTTCGATAAGCGTTTCTGTTATGTTCCTGTGTAATAATATTTATTTATTTATGTATTCGTTTACGGGAAAGAACCCTTTAGAGTACATAAAGAAGATACAGTTTAATCATAAGAGTCAAATATAAAATGCTACTGTCTTTCAATTCTTTACCACGGTATCAATAGGAAAAATGGCGATAACGATAGTCATCGATAAGCGTTTCTGTATGGTTCCTGTGTAATAATATTTATTTATTTATTTGTTTACGGGAAAAACCCCTTAGAGCACATAAAAAAAAGATAATTTGATCATAAGAGTCAAATATAAAATGCTACCGCAATAAAATACTACTTTCTTTCAACTCTTTACGATATTCGATTCGCCCTTTTTAGCTTTCCCATTAAAGCGTCGATAAAGCAAAAAACGAACAAAAAAACGCATAACGGTTCGGTTTGGTTTCTTGCTAGCTCATCGATCGTTCGTCCCGAAATTCGACGAAAATGCCCTACGGCAACGAGGCGTAAATTGAAAAGAAAATCGAGGAGTTTTATTTAGCAGTTGAACATTACACGGCCGATTCGCGTATCAATTTAAAGGACTCAGCGATCGGACCCGTTTTCCCGGAACGATAACGCGAAAGCTCGTGTACGTCGTCTGACAGGTCCGTTCTCAAAACGGACAATTCCGTAATTGAGTTTCTTTGTCCTCCCCTAATGGAACGTTCGTTTCCGCGACGCTGAGTACTCTTCTTCGGGGAGCGCGACGCGACACGAGCAATCCGCGATTCTGACAGAAATCCGATAGACTCCTCCACCATCTTCCGTTTCTCCGGTGACTGCCCGGCAGGGGAGCCAGGGAAGAGGGTCGGTCGGGGTCGATTCTGTCCACGAAAGCGCTGTCAAAATGAAAATCGTTGAACTTCCTGCTCCCCCCGGCCGAGTCAACGGCCTGTTCGACGAACCTTCTTTTTCTCTCCTTTTTTCGGACCATCGGGTTCATTCGCATTCACCTGCGCGAACCCGAGCGTATCCAAATTCCGCGATAATCGTAGGAGGAATCCACGAGGAGGAGAAGCAGGAGGAGGAGGAGGAGGAGGAGGAGGATATAGGAGGACAAGGTGGGACAGGGAGGTGGGTACATATCGTGGCTTGGTCTCTTTGAAAGATTCGGCTACGGGGAACAGAACAAGGCGTGACGTTGAATTAGCACTTCGTGTACGAGTCACGCGTGCTTGGAATACGGGAGGTGTGCGTAGTCGGTACCGCAAGCTCCGTGCGAATAGAATTTGAACGCGATCGGTGTCGATTCCTCGTTTCAAAGAAGCCCCACGGGCTCCTATTGTTGCCCTGTCCCACGATCGGAAACGTGTATACGGTGGATATGCGTGAAGCTGTCTCTCACGACGTCGCCTGAGAGTTTCGAATGATCGACGGGCTGCACGTCTGAGTTTACGATAAACGTTACTACTGCTTTTGCATGGAATTCTAATGTCGATTCAATGTTCAATTTAAATATTACCGAACACGAGTATCGTTTCATATACCTAAATATCATTACGTTCCATTAGCCTGTCGATTATTCATCGTGATCGAATATAGGCTGGCAAATGACAAGTCATGTAAATTTCATGCCGACCGTAAAAATATCGATAAGCACTAATAAAATTCGTATATCACGGGGAATCCCCGCGGACGATTTGAATTTTGGACCGAGCTGGACGTTTAGGGAGAATGAATAATTGATCGCCTCTTTTGTGCACGGCCTTAGCACACCGGTGAATACAGGATTTCACGGGCCGATAGGTCGAGTCTTCGTGCTCGATATTTTTAATAGCCCTTTTTCAATAGCTGGGGGCTCAGGCCAGTGTCCGGTTACGCGGCCGTGCGCGAAGCTGTTCTTTTTTGAAACGCCGTTGTAGCCGACCGATAGAAAGAGCGCGGCTCTCGGCCTGTTTTAATGCTCGATCGCTTCTAAACAGTTTGACGTTCAAAAGATCTAGCCTGGCCACACGTCCGTTGAACGGGACCGCGCGTAACTCCGCGTTCAGTGACTCCGGTTCGCTGAAAATCATCGATCGGGCATCCTCGAACGTAGGAAATGGAGCCTAAATTTGCGACAAACTATATTTACCCGCGTTATCCATAAATTATCGGACAGTAGGGATTAAAAATATCCGGACGGGAGTACAATAGCCCCGATTTAAATCTAACGTCGTCAGATATAGACGATGGGCTGCATTGGGTAGTCTGCAGCTCTTGCAATTAAATTTCCGGTTGCAGATCCTTCGCAGATTAAATTTCGATGCTCTTAAAATACCGATCGCGGAGGCAGCGACCTCGATTACAATTCTATAATTAAATCCTGGGGCAAAGATTCGCGCAGGTTCGATATTCTAGGAGAATCGATCGAAGAAAGAGGTTCGTCGGTTCCTGGAGAAAAATGGCTGGCCGGTCGCACGACCCGAATTCGTGGCGCGACACGAGCCGCATCTCTCGGTTTTTACCGTTTCGTGCGGGCCTGCTACGTGATTCAAAACGGCCGGTCAAGCAAGAGGGGCCCCGAGCAGAGGGGTCCGTGACGAAGCGCTCGCATAACAGACCACGAATTCTTGCCCAACGATCGCTGTCTCGTTCACGGATTATACTTTCACTGCGATAATGTCGATATATTCGGTAGCTGGAAATCGGCTCTTCCTTCTCGACCAGCTAATGGCCCGTCGAAAGTGCATGCATCGTTTGCTCGAGCACAGCCTCGCGCACAACCGCTTCAACAAAAAAGAACAAAACTGCGAAGCGATAAAAATGTCGTGCCAAGAAGTTGTGCGACATCGTTCGAGTCGTGCACCGTTCAAAGAGCTAAACGAAAAGCTGTGCACGTCTGGACGGGCAAAAAGGTGACGTGCTCGCCTCTGCTAAAGAGGTACAAGGAGGCAAAAAAGGGTTAAAGAAGAGAACAACCCGCGGTCAGGTGTAATCAAGGCACTCATTACCTGTGGTAATTAATTCGTGGCGCACCTAGCCTGAAAGCTACTACTTACGGCTGCCTCTACGCCTCGGTACAAGAACCATCTCCCTGAATAGCAAGCGGTCGGTTTCCCTCTTTTTCTCGTTTCCAACCGCGTTTAATTCATTCAAAACGGGGCTCGGAATCGGCTTACGTAAAAAGCATCTCTCCTCCATGCTGTTCTTCAGCGATCGATCGCAATTAGGCAGCACGAAGGATCGATTCTCCACGGCTATTGCACGCGGATTGCGTGTCCGAGGCAGCTTTTCTTACCTACACTCCATTACTCTGTTTCATTTTCGTCGCTGCGTCTAACTAGACAGCACAGCCAGACCCAAGGCAGCGCACCGAGGCCAGGAGAGATGGTCTCGGTAATTAACGTTTAGTAATTAGCAATTAGCTGGTCGAGCAGTGGGTAAGAAGCGAGGTAATCAGCGTATTGTACCGGCGAGGACGCGGGATCCCTCCGTCGCGAGGAGAAAACAACAAGATGGTATCCCCAATAGAGGTCCTTCGTGTTTCAATTTTTTGCCCCGTTCAAATCAGCATATCTATTTCGCTCGAGCGGAACGGTTAAACTGTTGAACGGTAACTCGAAACTATTTTTCAGGTAGTTCGTTCAAGTTTCAGGTAGGTAAGTAATCGGCGAAGCAGTCGAGAGCAAAGCGAAACATTGTGAGATTGCAAATAAAATGAAAAGAACAGTAACTATCATCCTTAAGAAACGGAGAGAATCTCTGCACAGTCTTGTTAAACTTCTGATCTTCAATTTTAAATTAATACCAGCTAAATTAGCTTCAATAGATTCTAAACTGGACAGCTATCTTAAGTAACCTGATTCTAAATCGTACTGAAATTATTGATTCTCAAATTTCCCCCCGGGAAGCCTATTCGAAAACATGGTTCAGCGTAGCGAGCAATATCAGTCAAGAAGCAACAGCAACATCAAACGCTCCTCGATCCGGCGCTAATACGCACCAGAACCGGGATCGGTTATCGAACCTGCCCGGCAGTGCTATCCATGGCGCGAAACAGAAACAGCGCCACGGTGGTTCCCCCGGTCGGCGATAATTAGCGGATAGTCGCATAATTAATTGGTCGTTGCGCTGCGGTACAACCGAGCAGGAGCCGGGTAAATCGTTGATTAGAAGAGGCCGGCGCGTTTCCTGGCAAAAGGTGATTCACGGACGCAACGATCGGCCACGTTGTGTACATACATGCTTACGTACATAGAGTACGCGCACGCTCGCCCACGTCGTGATCACGGATCGTAATGCAATCGTAACTTCGCCGGAGTACCTCGACCGTGACAAATTCGTTCCCCTTTTATCCTCGTCGGGGGAGCAGGATCGCTTCTTCTCTCCCGGAATAATTCTCCGTTCGTCGCGAACCTTTACGAGCGCCTCCGTACCGAAAGGGGCTTCAATCTTTGCGCTCACTGCCCGGTAATGACTCGATACGTCACGCCGATTTTCCTGTCGCAAAGGTACCCCTTGGCCATCGACGTGGTGGTCGGTCGTACCCCGGAATTCGATTTGCCGCAAGAATTCGAGGCTCGTTCACGCGCGTTACGCCGAGGTAAGAGGCCCCACGGGACACAAAAGGGCCCCGTGCCTCCTCTATAGATTCCCCTAGTTTACATTTTTCGTCTCCGCGGTGGCGTGTCGCTCACGATCCATTATTCCGGTCCCTGGAATTCCTTCTGACTCATTATGCCGGCGCGCGTTCTACCTTCGCGGACCCTGTTTTGTATTCCGGCCCAGGCCACGGGAAAATCGATACCGTTTCGACGATCCGCTTTTTGTTTCGGGACCGAACGAACGACGAGGATTCCCTTCGATTCCCTCGTACCCTGTCGAACGGGTTCTCGTGAATCGGTTTTCGAATATTGACACGGCCATCCTTGGAACGTGAAACGTAGACGTGCGAATGCGTGAATGGTTCAGGTTGAACTTTATCGCGAACGAGCTTTTCTTACTTTTTTTGGGGATTTTTTCCGTATCTCGTTGACCGATCTCGAAATTTTGTAATGGTAATGGACGGCGTGTTACACGGATGTTACAGGTTGTCGAGATTCACCGGCTACTCTTTGGTATTCACGCACGGATGGCGGTTTGGCTCGGTATTCAGACACTGTTGCTTAATTGTTAGAGGTGTTCGTGCACGTCCGACTAGCCTTCACGGCTGCAAGTCGACACGCATACCTATTGTACCGGCCGCGTTGAATTATTTAGGCCCGGGCCTCTTCGACTCCGGAGAACGGAGTCGAACCGGTCCATTCTCGAGTGGCTTTGTCGCGCCGGAAAAGCGTTGTTCACGATCGAGCCTCGCTTCTCGTGGCGAAGACGGAAATTTTCGATTCGTGGAGAATTTTCGTCGTTTGTTACCGAGTTCGTGGAAGAGTCAAGCGAAAAAACGTTTAATGCGAAAGTTTCACGGGATTCTTACTCTAGCGACTCCCGTGAATCGAATCGGCGACATGTAACAGGTGTATTTCGATCGGTCACGGCGTTACTAGCGGCGGCGACTATTACATACACTCGACGCGAATTTATCGATCCCCTCGAACGACGTATAAACGACTCGTACGATTGCGTTCGAGATCTAAACGGATCACTTCGCACGTTTCTGTATACTCGTCGCTCGACAAGCGAACGAGTCTTACTTCTCGAAGACCTCTTGTCCCTTGCACATACTTCCGGTGAGAGAGAAGCACTTTGAGATTAACAACGTATCCCTGCGGCGGCGAGGCACATTGTTACATTTTGTCACAGTGTTTTTCTTTCTTTTTTTTTTATTTTTATAAAATCCACGGACGGCGGCGAGTAGAACAGGAGAACAACGACGTGTTGCGTGGTCCGTGTGATCGCGAAGCGAGAGACAGCACAGTGCAACAGAATCACTGATCTTGATCACTTGGTATCACCAGATCGAGGACGAGGCCCCGGTGTGCGAGCGCGGCGTGTGCTACGCTTCACACAATTTATATTCCACCCCATTGTTTTCGCACCAATAATACTCCACACTGTTCTGAGATGATGGGACTTACCTATCCAGGACGGTCGTCAACGACGGACGACCCCGACGATCCTGTCCGGCGACGTGTTCACCTGGATGGACGCGCAGACCGGCTCGAGTCGATCTCGAATCGCAGAGGAACGCGCGGCTCGATCCTGCGGACCTCAGGTGGCCTGGTACCCGTGAACTCGAGCCGACGAACCCCTCTCTCTCTCTCACACTCTGTGTCCCTCAACGGTGTCACCGTTCAACGGAACAATGTCTCTCGACGGAAACGAACGCGTCCTGTGTACTTCGTCGCGATCCGTCGACTAACCCGATCGAACGTGTAACGTTCCCGGCGGCACGGAGGGTCCCAGGTGCGCACATACACCGAAATCTCTGCTAGTCCCTCTCGCCGCTCTCCCGCACCCTCGAGAGCGAGCGTGTGCGCGTTCGTTTCTCGCCCGTTTCCCGGTCCCCCGTTTCTCTTTCCTCCCTTTCGTTTCTCTTCTGTCCCCTCAAAATCACCGCGACACCGCACCGAACAGAAGTGAACTACTCGTGCGCCGCCGGTTCACGGTACCTTAAATACCTTGGCAGCCGCGCCGCCGCCACCGCCGCCGCCACCGCCGCAGCACGCCACCGCCACCACCGCTGTGCGTCGTGCGGCCCCCTACCTCAAACCCGCCCCACGCCGCGCGCGCCGATTGGCGAGGGAGAGGAGCCGATGTGTGCCCGCCGGCTACACCGGAGAGCATCCTCTCTTCTTCTCCCGTGCTCCTGTCTCCTCGTCTCTCTCTTCCTCCCCTCCGACCCCCCGCCCCTCCTCACGGTGCACACATCGCCGGCTCCGTTTCTCTCCCTCTTTCTCTGTCCCCCTGGGTTTCTGCCGGTTCGTTCCTCTCATCCTGTTCGTCTTCCTCTTTCACGACCCTATGCGACCAGCTCCCCCACCCCTCTCTCTCTCTCCGTCTTTGTTTCTCCCTGTATCTATCCGTTAATCTCTCGCAGTCTGGTAAATCAACCACCAGAGCTAGGTGTATTCGTAGGGATGCACAAGCTGCGTGCGTGCAAGAGAATGATAGCTATCCCTGGAGCATGTTGGGACGAACAATGTTGCGTCTGAACGTTTTCGTGGATTAGTTTCCTTCTTTTTATGTTTCTGGGGTTCGTTAAAACTGATCAGCAGTTGAATTTGACGCACGCGAAAGCGTGTTCCAGCTGGAGCAGCTAGAACTCGGCGGCGCGAGTCCTCGAGGGTCGGTCTCGCGGCGCACCGTCGAGGAAGAGGACGAGGAAGAGAGCTACGTAGAGCCGGTACAAGTGCGGTGCGCGAACGGCGCTGCGCAGAGGCGTAGGGACCGCGGAGTACGGCCAGTGTCGCGCATTCGCGCTCCGCACGCTGCTGCGAGCGCATCTGCTTTTGGGGGAGTTATTCGTTTCCTCTGCGATGCTTCGAGAAGTTCATTCACCATTATTCGAAAATCTCTGCATGTGTAATACGACATCAGAGTATGTAAGAATTTAAATAGAGTTTAATTTTTTTTCGTAAAATCGCTTGCAAACACTTTGGGTTTACTTTTATGAATTTGCAAATTAATCCCGCTCTGTGTAACGTGTGATCGTCGGTTCAAGTAACGCAAGTTTCTTCCAAGTGTTTATTACCGATTGATTACCTTAGTGTAGTTTTAAGGTACTTTATCTCGACTTTCCTTTCCCTGTGCTATTATATTGTGAACGAGGCTGTGAGATATTTCGTGCACATAGCAAACTAAATTATTTCTAAAGTAACTCTAACGAAAATATCTACCTTACAGAATTGTACCTTGTCTCAATTGTGTGACATGTCAAAAAAATTGTTCATCTTATGTCATCATTATTATGAAATAAACATATGAATTAAAATCAGAACATCGTTTATGTTCCTCGTCATCAATCATAGTATCATCGTATTGTATAAAAAGCAACAGACACGATCGTGTCGTCGCGGACCGAAAAATTAACTTTTGGACCCATGTTGCAATACTTATTACGCACCCGTTCACCCCAATACCGTTCTATTATTTCGTAAACGCGAGGTTCACGGCCGACACTCGTACGATAGAAAGCGGACAAGAGTTCAGGTTTGAAAGAGACGCAATCGTAACGTAACTCTGAAATGTTCGAACGCTTAATTGCACTGCGTTACGGTATCCCCGTCACATGATTCATAAATCTTGTATCCGGCACATGAGAGGACGGTGTTGAAATTATGTTAAGGTCTATCTGATAATCCGTTTCGAGATATTCGTCCGATTCGAGTGGCCAATGCCGCTGGACGTGCGACACGCTGACTCATTATCGGTCATCTCGTAAACACGAGAGAACGCCTGATATCGAACAACAAGAATCATCATCGAGGCTGTTTCCCAAAAATCGTTCTTCCTGGAAGTTGCCGTTTAATCTGGGAAGGCCAATTTCTAACGAATTCGCCTCCGTCATGGGGTTCGATGTTTGTTTCCTTTTTCTCGGCATGCCTCCGGTGCTTATTCCACTTTACGACCGTTGGATTTCCCCATGGGCCCCCGAAGCCATGGGATTTTGCAAGTTGTACTGTCGCGTTGGGAGCCTCGTTGACTTCCATCGTCGCTGCGTTATAATCGCTCCAGAAAATCGGGGATCCAGAAGAACGGAGTATCAACGCGGGTTAAGTAAGAAAGTTCTTGCTTAAACGGTATAAGAATAGAAACACACGGATTGTATTCTTTATTTGAATACAATCTTCAACTGTGAAATTACATTAACCGCTTAAAAAATGTAGATCGCGAAGGTGATACGATTAAACTGGGAAAAATTCGCGTTCGATCAATTTTGCGAGAGTTGTTATTTATTTTTATTTAATTATTTATTTATTTTTTATTGTTTATCTAACGGATTTTGTATCCATTTGTATACATTATGTGATTTACAGTAATTGAATTAACACTGAATCGAGTTGGTTTGAAAAGGTGACATACGGTGAGAAGAAGTCTACAGACGCCCCTCGACTTTCGCACACAATTGGTTCCTGAAAGTGTGTGCGAATGTTGAATATTTGAAAGCAGAGGGATGTAAAAAAATATGCATCACAGACTGTATTTTAAAGTATTGATGGGAACAACATTGTACTCTGATGACCCCTGAGAGGGGGTAGTCCAGTAGCCTGCTCGACTCACGATGTTTCCTCAGAGGGGACATCTGACCGTAAAGGCTTAAAAAGTTGAATTTTTTAAAATGTGCGAAAGTCAAGGGGCAAGAAATAAATTCACATTTTCCTCGTCATAAGGTTCAACAAAGTCAAATCCAATCCTAATCATTACTAGAATATTACGAGAAGAAAAATAAAACGATGAAAACGCGCCACGAAAACCATTTTCAGCGACATCACACGTATGCGTTCGTATGCAAATTGAATGTCGTCCACCGCGTGTCGACTTCGATTTCCTCGTTAATTTCGCAGTCGTTCGCGAATCGGTGCTCAGGGAGCCATTCGACACCTCGTGACTCGCGCCTGCCCGATTCCGGACCCAAAAGCACTCCGCTTGCGTGTTCCAGTAATGTATTCGCGACGCGAGGAAGTTCATTCCGGCCCCGGTCCCCGAGAAGAGCTGTCGTAAAGCAGTCGTTGGTCCCCTCTGGAGCACACGCACCGGGGACACCTGAGACACGGCGTGTTTCCAGCTGGGTTCACCTTGCCTCGCGTTCCCTCGGCCGGGGGAATTCGGTTCAGCGAACCGTCGCGGACATCACGTAACTCTTACCTGTGCCTGTCTCCGTCGCGCTTCCGCAGATCGGTGCCATTGACACTGACATAATAACGCGGTCGACTGTTGTGACGCGTCGGTCGAGGTGAAATCGGAGGAAACAGACGCGTTAGAGCTGCACGGTACCGAATCTAAACCGTACTGTCATTATCTGATGCGCGTTGTTATCATCTAAGTTACGGTTTGAGGTAGTCGAGTGGATAGTTTCGAAGGAATTTCGGGAGCTTAGCGATACATAGGAATATTAGCAACCTAATATAACAACCTCGCAGAGAAATATCAGTTTCGAGTATTAGGGTTTAGGTATCGTGAATTTGTAAATGATAGATTATAGTGTGCTTGGATAAAAGATGATGCCAATATTATAATAAATAAATTTATACCGCGATTATTCTTGAATGTTGTGAATCGAAGAACGTTGCATTAATCCTTGGGATATAAATAAAATGGAATTTGATGCGTCTGAAAAATACTTTTTAATTTGGCTCAACTGAACACCAGTATGTGCAACCTTGGAAACAGAATATTTTATTTTGAAATTCTTTTTGAAAGAGGGAGGGGGGAGCGTCTTAAATATTCTAAATAAAACAGAATCGACGTGCGAGTAAAGCAACTAAGTAATCTAATAATATACTGCACGGTGTTCGCTGAAAACAGCTCTTGAGTCAGACTCGTCAAAGTCTACAGTGACACATGAAATAAATGGCAACCCTACTAACTCGTCATTGTACGTCAAGGGGTTAAGGAATTAACCCTTTGCACTCGAAAGGCGACTCTCTATCTCCGAAAATTTCCAAGTGCAAAGCATTGAAATTTGACAAATTAGAATTCACTATTATCTTAACATTCATTCAATTCAGATAAAGATTACAGAAATGTTTGAACACGATTACTTGTATCTGAAAATTCCTCAAAATTGCTATCGTTTGATTGTCAACAATCACCACCCAAGCGTAAACGGTTAATCCCCATTGAGTTAGCCGAGTTCCGTTCTTCCCGACGACGAGTTTGTTCGTGTAGACGTGAAATCCTCGAACAATGTCGATCGTTACAGCATGCGATCACCGGCGACAGCAAAGAAAACGCTCCGGAGAAAGCAGGGGACCGTGTAGGAAGAGAGGAGAGGACAGTCCGTTGGGAGAGACAGTCCGTGAACTTGACCTGGATCCACGGGCCGGGAGAAAGAATCATCGTCGTGGGCACCGTGGAACGGAGAAAGGAGAGAAAGAGCGGGATGGAGGAAATTACTTTCGATTTCGAGCTCTCCGGGATCGGTTACACTTTCCCCCCTGCGTTCTACCACGCCGAGGTCGCACAGCCGTCGCTTCCTTCCTCCTCTGCCGCCATGTCGTGTTACGTGACTCTTCCTGCGGGTCAGGGTCGGGCCCTCGATGACCTTGGCCTTGCCCTGGCTCGCGAGGTCACGATCGATCGGTTTTGCCGGGCGACTCTCTTCAACCGATTCGGTCGACTCGAGCTCGTTATCGCTGTAGGAGAAAGGATAACGCCGCCTCGGTTTCGCGAACGGGGCAGAGGCAGCTTCCCGACATAGGTGTAGGCTGGAAAGCTCCAGGCATTCAATTCGTTGATGTTCCTTCTTTTCTTTCTCTTCTTTCCCTTTTTTTTCTATTACACGAAGCTGCGCATAGGTTACACGGCGCGCAGGTTTATTGCAGGCACGACGCTTCATCTGATTATACGGTTCGACGTATATAAAGTATGCGATGGAACGCTCCATTGTTCTCTATTGTTTTATCGAATGATATCGCGGAAAGAAAGAGACTCGTGAGCTCTCTCTTTCTATTCGTAATTTCCGTAGGAAGTAATAACGCTTTGTAGCGAACGTCGTGCCGCGATGTGTACACTGTGGTTCGTACACGTTCATCGAAGAATTAGCGATTGCAACGCTTGGATCGGAGAAGCTGCTTATAACGTGGAATGTGATTCATTGCTGTTTTTCTTCCTTCTCTTTTTTTTTTTATCGTAAACCTCGCGCCAGTTGTTCGTGATAATTGTTGCGTCAATTTGTATCCACAATCTGAAACAGTTTACCGAACGTTGGGTACAATATTCGCCAAAAGTTTGATTTCAAGTTTTCATCGGTATCTCTTAATAACGAAGATAAAAAAGTATACCACTGTTATAGTCTGTATAGTTATAGCACTTGTATAGTCTGTACCAACGATAAACTGTAATACCTGACCATCTTTTAATTCTCAAATTTTGAATTATATTTTATCGAAGTTGGCTATACAGTAATTCTGCTACGTTCCTCAGTTTTTTTGTTCTACAACTTCTAATTTGTAGAAAAATCGTTCTTTAAATAGAACAAATTATTCAATAAGTTCCTTTATCTACCACTTAAAATTATCGAAATTTTTTACCGAAATGAAAACAAGATTGGAACAAAAATGTTCTAAAGATCGTAGAAAGGTTAATAACCCCATTGCATAAACGAACAACACGCTTTGGTCATCTCTGAAATGCTCACAAACGAAAGCAGAATTATAAAAAAGGAAGTTCACCTGGTACCAAAACTTTCGCCCACGACTGTATCCGTACAGTTTCGTTCGTGCCTCGTTCCGCGTTTTTATCGCCTCCTCAGCGGGAACACGAGGCATGACCTAACGCGTGCTCTGACGCAACGAATTCAACCGAAACGCGCGGCGTGGGCGGCGCTCGGTCGAGCAACCGCGAACGCAACCGAAACAAGTGCAAGTGCAAGTGCACAAGTGCAACGACTCTCGTGCACGCCACTTTTCGCCCGAGTAGACGGTTGCGGCAAGTCGACGACCGGCCTTGCGACGTATCCATCGCCGCTCTTGGCTGCATTCCGCCGCGACGAAACATCGTACACCGCCGTTCTTCGATGAAATATCGATCAGACCGCCCTCTGCCTAACCGGTAGGCATCGCGGAAACGTTCACGCGGAGCCGCCATCTTGGAGAACGTTCGCCGGAGCGCGCAATTATCGCGGGTATCGATTTTATTATAGATTAAAATCGTTTCGTTTCAAACCTCGACGTTGGTTCCTATCTGTGAACCGTTCTCGATGAAACGTCGAAGATCGAACGTACGTGTGGTCGTCGTGGTGGTGGTTGGGGAAGAGGGGCGGGGGAGGGGGCGAGGAGTTATCGCAACATTGTTGCAGAATTTATCCGCTGAACGGTGTATCTGATACGGTATGGGTTCGACGGTTGCATTGTTGCCCGGAGAAATGATTGTCCCGGCCCAGTCGTTTATTTACGCGGCGCGCGGGAATGGAAATGCGGCGGTAGGAGCGGCGCCTGAATCGAAGGTTGCCGTGGAATGCGTAAACCGAAGGAAATATGCCTCGGTTTATGCGAAAGACGCACGCCTGGAACCGGAAACGCGACGGCGAAGCTATTACAGCACGGTAGAAGATGCTTACGGCCGCGCTTGATAACCATTGTAATTGCTACTCTTAATTGCTGAGATTCCTCGTCGACTGTACAGGCTGATTAAAGCGGAGCGGTAATCTCGCTCGATCGTGAGACGCTCGATAGATTGATGTTCGGGGGAAGAATTGGTTCAAGGGAGAAGAATTGGTTCAAACGATATCCGATTCGCGATTGCAGAGCGGTTAAGCGAATAGATGTAAATTGTGTGCGCTTCTATCGCATCCACGTTTACATCTGAATAAACCATAAAGCGGAGTTCGTGTTCCTGCGCATCTTTATATATAATACTTGTGATCGTTCTCGGTTCTGCGGAATCGTTTATTTATACGGTCGGGTCAAACGGGCGAGCCTGTGCTGTTCTCCAATCTCTATGCTGATTAAATCAATAATTCTGCTAAATTCTGAGAACTTTCTCACTTGCCTGCGGCGGCAATTAAGTTCATCATAGCGAGCTAATAATAGCCATCGGTAACTGTACTTCAGTCGCATTACCGTAAATCTTGAGTAAATAGATCCCCGTGAAAAAGAAACCGCATAATTACGAAACGAAGTTTTTAGCAAAATTATAAACTTGAAAATCATCTTCTGTGCGTTCTTATCGATTTCTGATTGTATTTCGATTGGATAAAGGTAAATGAAAAGTTAGTAGAGTACGCCTATAGGATTGTATATCTAACCGTGAAAAGATCGTTGGAAAATGCACGAAGTTGGAAGTTATCGTTCCGACACGTTCGTCTATGTTAACTTCCTCTAATGAATTTGCGTTAATACAGGTCTGTTGCGGTTTCGATCGACAAACAGAGAGACGAGGCAATGAATCGGTAATGCTGTCGATTGTCGGATGCTACCTCGGCATGTAACCTGTGAGAGTCTCTTAACACGCCGTAGATAACACATTGCGAGGCGTTCTATCGCGGAGAAACCGCGATTCAGCGAGCGTGTTCATTGATCCTGTTACGTGCATTCACATTTGTTAGCTTTCAAGCGAAAACTAAACGTCCCTAGCGTGTCTTGCATTTAACGAAACTATTTCAGAAGATTGCATCCGATGTTTAATATCTTTTGGAAAAGATATAATTTTTGGAATTACCTCAAAAAAAAAAACAGTTGCAAAGACGATGTCCAGATTAACAGTAAATATGAACTAAATATTAATTCTCGTAATGAATAAAGTAACTAGTAAATTTTACTGTGTTTCAATTTAAGAAATTTTCGTTTTTTTACGAAATATTAACGAGCGAGAAAAGAATCGAAACTACAATTTTTATTTTAATAAACAGATCTTACTTAACACGTTCGTCGCCACGTCACCCATATTTGGGTGACGCTCTTCTTTTTAAAGTTAAATAGCATTTAAAATTGGAATTTTAAAAGGAATTCAATGGAACGAGCATTGAAGTATAATATGTATAAATATAAAATACATAAAATAAAAATAAAAAATAAAAATTTTTGCTGGCTTTATATCCTTTTACCCCGGTTTTCTATACAATCGGATTTGGGCCCAGTGAGAAACTTAACCGAATCACGCTGGGCGACGAACGCGTTAACTGTTGTTCCACCATATTTCGATAAAAGAGAAAAGAGTCGTTCTTCTGCGAAAAATTTGACGAGTAAAAAGAAAATTAGAACTTCCGAATTCTGTATAAAATACATCAAAAGTTGAAAGACCGTAGAATAATAGATACAAACGCTCGGTAAGCGTAACGTTGTCTCAAGGAAGAAATATGGTTCGAGCTCCTGATGCCGGCGAATGGTTAAGAATATAATGGACAGCGCGCAATCTACGCGCTACCGATTTTCTACAGTTCATATTTTCAAGCGTTCATCGCTCACCGCTCGTAAATCGTGAGCGATTCTTAATCCCATTCGTAACAAGATAAATGACAGGCAGTTACCACGCTCGTCCCGGTAAATCCTAAGTGATTCTTAATTTCATTCGCCTGAAATAAATGCGCGCACGCCGCTCTCAACAATACTCGCGCACAATCTCGACGTTTGTTTTACTCCTTTTTCACCCTCCTTCTGATCTTTTTCTCCCTTCTTTCCGCCAGCATTATCGAATTGCAGCGTGAATTTTGCCCGGTTAGCCGGAGAAACACAATAATTTTACCGATTCCGAAGAAAACAGCTGACACAGTCTTTATGTAAACACATCCTGAAAAAATCTCGCAAAAAATACTTTTTATTAATTCGTGTAGATCCGATTTTTACCGGTATTTTTCTAAACACCTGAAATCACGATCTGTCTTTAATTGTTTCACATTTGGAATGTTTTCGAAGCGAACAGTCATTCTGAGAACGAGGAACGCAAGGACTTTCGAAACTTAATGTTCGATAAATTCTATGAAGCGATAAATTATGCGTCCTATTTTCTTCTTCTTCTCAAAATAGAAAAAAGAGAAAAAAAATCGAATAAAAATCTCTCACACCAAATTCTGTTCGAACTCGATAATAATTGAAACATTTCTTTCTCGTCCAACGAGGTAACAGTAAGTCAGAACGTTTCTAAGAGAAAAATAATTGTGGAGATGCGTTGTTCGGTTGAAACACGATGCATCGACAATGATGCAGTCCCTTCGTGTATTTTTGTAGCGGGCAGAACTTTCGTAGCAGCCTAATATTCCCCCTTAACCTCCGTCGGTTTCCTTTGGCCGAGGGTTGGGGCAACGGCGGACGCCTTGTCCCCTGACATGACGGAGTTTCATGGACTTTCACGATGCTTTTCCACGAAAGAGGGTAAATTCTGCGAGATAGTTCTCGCAAGGGGGACGAAGGAAATCAATAGCGTTGCTAGGGCTGGTCGGAGAGCACGGGACGATGATGCTTTTAAAGCCCAAGCATCCGGAGCCCTGTGTGTACGCAGAACGCTCTTAACGCACGCCCCCGCCAGCTTGTCTCCTTTCAAATATTCCATTTACGAAATGTAACTCGGCGAAAATCGGGATTAATCAGCGACCTTGCCGTTTCCAGCTGGATTCAACCTTCCTGTTGGATTTACGTGCACTCCTGTCCATAAAGTACCGGACACTTCTAAGTGGATCCGACTAAATCGTTAATTGAATTAAATTTATGTCTAATTTCTAAAGTCTAACAGTTCTTCGACAGGTTCTGCATTATTTGACTGTTACGCCATAATATTTCTTATGTTAACACTCGGTGCAAAAGATTTGCAAAAACAATTACTATTATTCCTAACAATCTTTGCTGACTTTTATTGATAGAGTGATTACGAATATACCCTAATCTATTTTCTTCTCAGCTCTGCAACTACAAATTCTGCATAATGTATACCTATTTCCTAGTGTACGTATATTGGAAATAGATGTGCAAGAAATGTCCGTAAATCTAGTGTAAATTAAAAACCTATCTTGGTTTCACGAGGGGGAGCAACAATTTTTTAGTTTCGTAAACGCGGTCAAACCAGTTCTCAACTTTTTCCTAACGCCTATCTGTACGATACGAACAGTAACGCGAACCGTTCTTCATCTAAGTCTATTAAGTGTCTGATTAATTACGAACGGACGCGTACGCTGCTTCATACGCGAATACCAAAATAATTGCAGCGGTTAGAGAACACGTTTTGTAACCCTCTGCCCCCCCCCCCGTACGTAACCTGCATCCTGAAAAAAATGAAAAATTCGAACTTAACAGAGTTTCGCGCCACTTCGGATAATCAACGCAACGGAATAGCTTTATTGATAAACGAGGCGCGCTTGATATTTACTTTTCACTCCGTGTGCCGTACAGTTTCGTTGATTTACGGGGACAGGGTACGGGAACGAAAGCCGAAGGATTTACGTTTCCGACGAGAAATTATTACGATCGAAACGCTACGGAATGTTTGAACACCGTTATAATTGATTCCACGCGGACCCGGGAGGATTATCGGGCGGGCTGAAAGGAAACGGCGCCGACCCCTTTCGCGATACGATTTCCCAACGATTTATGGTAATTAGCCGCGGCGTAATTATCAGCGTAATTGGAAAATCGTCCCACTCGCCCCCCCTGCTGGTTTTTCTCCGTTCGCGTCGCCGTGGATGGCATCCCTCGTCTCTGAAGTGTCACCGGCCAAAAACAACACCCTCGAAATGAAAAACGACTTTAATCTCAAGCTGAGCCGTCGATTTAAGGGGTGGCTCGTGTGTCATGCGCGCGAGGGTGAACGAAACGGAAGGGAGCCGAGACTGGAGTCCGAGTGGTGACAATAAAACTACGGGATCTTCGATAATTTACGATCCGCCCGGGTATAACTCTGCGCGGGACTAGACGCCTATTTCCTCTCTATGGTCTATGAAAATTTAAACGGAAATACTCCCTTCGATACCGCTCTGTGTATCGAGCACACGCTATAAGCTTTTCCATGCCTCTCGACGCACAAGCTGACCCATTTCGTTTCGCTGCTATAAATATTCGAGACAGCCGACTGGGTGGAAAGGAATATTTTCCAGGGGATCGCAGGAGCTCGAAGGGGTTCAACCGGCAAGAATATTAATACAGGCGTCCCTCGACTTTCGCACAATTCGCTATTTCGAACATTCTTAAAAATTCAACTATTTAAGCCTCTGTGGTCGGATGTCCCCTCTGAGGGGACATCGTGAGTTGAGCAAGCTGCTAGGCTACCCCCTCTCAGGGGACATCAGACTTTAGCCTTCATACTACAATGTTGTTCCGATCAATACTTTGAAACACAGTTTTTGGTGCATATTTTTTTAAATCCCGCTAGTTTTGAACATTCAACATTCGCACACACTTTCAGGAATCAATTGTGTGCGAAAGTCTAAAGGGGCGGCTTTAATCGATATAACAGGAATGGATCATCGCACACAGAGGCAGACGTGACCAACGGTATTAAAAAGTAACGCCCATCGACGTCATTTCAGTTATTATTTACCTAAAAATTATCCATTCCGAATATTGGCGAAAATAATTCTACTATACGTTAACGAGATACTCCAGCACAATATTGTATCGAGATACGCGAAACGTGTACGCGCACAGCCATGCACACGCTCGCATATAGAGTGAACATTGCCACGTAACAAAGCTTTCGGCCTGGTCGTACCACCGTCCATTCAATTTCCACAAAACCGTACATCAAAATCCCCGAAAATTACAAAACAGACATCAAACAAACGTCGCGTCGCGTCGAATCCGATCCCGCTGCCGCAATTATTAGATCCCGGACGGAGGAAGGGGGATGTCGGGACGGCCGCACCGGAAGCTCGGGGCTGCTGGTCCCAGGCAGCAAAAATCTCGTTTGGAACATCTGCGCGGTCGTTTCGTCGATAATTCCCGGGAAATGTTTGCAGTGTTCCTGGTCGCGGATGCCACGTGCACGCGTGTAGACGATCGTGGGCTGATCCCGTTCGGTTCGCAGATGTCTCATCAGCTCATTGATCCCTATTAATCCGTGCACGGTCTGAGCACAAAGGGACACCCTTCGCGGGGGTGGCAGGGACATGTGCACGCGGAATAAGATGACGTCAGGCCGGTGCATTCATTCCGCGGGGTCGAGGGGACGTCAGGGTGTCGTCAGGGATATGAGAATCGGCGGGAGGAAAGCGAGTCTCATGGCGGGATTATCGATCGATGGACGTGATTGATGGAGGTCGTTTGGATGATTTGTGAGAGTTGATTTCGAACTCGGAAACTTGATCGAAAAAACTCAGCCACATTCGTTGTTTCGCTTTTCAACGCCTTCCAGAGTACAATGCTTGGCCAGTAAATAATTCCGAACGATCGTTACAGTTATCCCGAATGGATATGGGGGCGCGTTTGGAATTAGGTGTATTTACCTGTTCTCGGGGCTCGAGCTTTGGCGCTGGGTTAAGCGTAACTATTTCATTTCGACGTTTACGAGGGAATTACTCGAGGTAACGCCGGACTCCCGGTAATCTCGAGTCATTTTACAATCTCACCGTAGGAAGAAGCACTCCGCGGGGGATGAGCAAAGTGCTCCGGCTGGTGTGATTTATCGTGCCGCAAATTTGTTCGCCTTAGACCGGCGATGTTTGCCGTTCATCGATTCGGAATTGTTAGCGTTCGTGTCCCTCTGAAGGTTAAAGCAATACGCTCGAGACGATATACAGACGCCGTGTACGGATTTATGTGTAAGGGGTGAGCGCTTGGAAAAGGGGTAGCGAAAGCCAATATAGTTGAAGACACGCAAAAAGCTTCTCGAGTAAAATGTTAATTTCGCTGGGACACCTGCACGTAACAGTCGCGAGAAACGATTTCTCTACGTCTACGTTTAACCTGTCCACATGTTCAGTGTAGGGCAGAACGAGAGTAAAATTGTTTGACCACGAAACTTGGGACTATCATTGACCGACTTTCATATTTCTGTAGGAAGCGAGATTTTTTTGGGTTGGCGAGTAGTGTGCAGGTCGCAATTCTCTGTAATAAATCCCGCTACAACAATATTCTTTTCATAATAAATTCGACTACATTTCCATCTGAAATCTGGGAGTCAGCAACGACAACTGTGCTCGATGGATGGATAAGCAAACAGTTCAAATACAATATTCCTTAAAATACACCGTTCGAGCGAAAACTCAATCCTGTTACGCAGCGCAGAGCATTTAACCCGCTTAAAGCGCGCCAAGCGGCAAACTTCAGCCGAGATCAAGCGACCCTGCAATTACTTTAAGCAGCAGCATTACCCATCGACCCACATGCCCCGCGACACCCACATCTCGCCTCTTTAACCCCGCGCCATTACATTCAATCCGTCTCGATTCACCCAGCGTCCCTCGGCGGGTGCTCGCGTTTCACGCGTTTCCTCCCGTTCCGAACGAAAGGAGACGTCAAGTTCAATTCAGACGCGCACCCCTTCCGGATTTCTTGCCGCTGTTTCGTTCGTCGGAGGGGTGATTCTATTTACCAGAAGCGGAAGGAGGACGAGACGGGAGGGTTGATTACCAAGGGGGTGGGTCTAGGCGGAAGCGAAGAAACGCAGTGAGAGGGAGAGAGAGGGAGGGGGGAGGTAGAGGGAGACAGAGGCATAGAGAGGTCCTTTGACATAAAGTGGATCCTCGAGGAGGCGTCCGGGCCTCGTCCGCGTGCCTCGCCTGCTCGTTTTTCCGATTGCCACCCCCCAACCCCCTTGCAGGTTGCCGTTTGATTTCGACGCGTTTCCGCTCTGTTACCGTTTAAGCCTTTGTGCATGTCGACCGTGACGAGGGAAAGGACTCTCCGGCTTCTCCCTGTGTTTCCTCTCTCTTCCTCTCGCTGTCCGCCTCTCCTGCCGTCTCGAACTCGCCGTTTAACAATCACCACCGGGACGACTGTGGAGGTTGCCTCGATTTGCTGGCTCCGAGTGCGTGTGACGTTTCGCGTGGAGGTCTTTCCGGCAAGATCCGGGACGTGACCTTTGCCCCGTGAGAGAGGCTGCTTCGGGTTGGATTTAATTAGAATTTCAAACGGAAGCTGAACACGATTTGAGAGGTGGAAAATTTTTCGCTGGTTCTACGAATGGTTTATTTGTAAAAAAGAGTGGGAGGGGGTGAGGGGTATTTCATGCGGACAGCTATCGATAGAGGTGATATTAGATCGCGGAGGAGGGAGCATCGAGTTTCCGCTCGACTTAGCGAATGGACCCGAATGTCCTCCCCTGTGCCTGGTGCTCGCCTTTCCACACCCCCTATTCAGACGGAGTTTATTGTGCGGGAGCCGAGGGATGTTCTGCCTTAATATTTTTCGAGTCATATTTCATCCGGTGCTGAGCAAGTGTATTGTATCGTGGACGAAGTTGCCTGGTGATAGGAGGCTTTTAAACGCGTTTAGAGGTAGTTCGGGTTATTTATGCAGTCTATACGTTTTTGGAGATTTTTATCACAGACAATGAACACGTATCCCCTTATTCTGTTCAAGAACGTACGCTATTTACTTATTTATTTGTTTTACAGAAAACAGTTTAATTTTAAGATATTTGGAAACCAATAAAATATTAAGCGATAGCTGATACGTAAACCGTGTTAATACAGTTTCGAGTTATTCGATCGCGTAAGAAACCTTTATAAATAGCTTGTTACTTACAAATATTGAATTTCTGTAAACATCCGCAGTCTACATACGGAACGTCCCTCCGCCCTCTCTTTCAGTTAAAACAGACACCCTATACAAACGCAAGAAGAAACATTGCCTGCTAGACCTTTACGTCCCGTACAGTAGCACCATGTGACCGTTTTACGGCACAGGCAGCCATAGCAAAAGGGTTAAAAAAAGAAATCGACGGGGATACGGAGATTCGAAGGTTCGAAAACGTCTTCGTCGATGTCGAATTACAAAGCCCTCTCGCTGCCGTGTTTACCGTAACGAAGAAATTTCGATTCGTTGGAGGTTGTATCAGCCAACAATTATTATTGATACCGGTCCGTTTTGTGACAAACAAACGGTCGAAGCGGGAGAAAGGAATAAGAGAAACAGAAGGAAACAAACGAGCAGTTAACCGAAAACATTTCATTTGTAACTTCACCGTCTATCCTCTTACCGTGACGCAAAAAGTTGCAGGTGTAAAATACCATTCCTGGCCGGGCACGATAAAAAGCAACGAACGAGCCGCGATGGCGTGCCCTGTAATTATCCATTTAATATTGGTGAGCAACGGAAGTGGAGCAACCCGGGGCGGCAAGAAAGAAGGCCGGGCAAAAAAACGCGGATAGATGTCCGTGAGGTACCGTTGCTCGAACGAAACTGTATCAGAAACCAGCGTTTCATTCATTGCCACGGAGATTTACGAGGCATCCGAACGACCGATACGAGTGATCGACCCGTTGTTGTAATTGGCTGTTATTTCTTCGTTAAGGAGCGTCGCTCTTTTTTACCGGTTCGATTCGATCGAATCGAATGCTGTGTCGCCTTCTTCTTTCGGTTCGAACGGATTGCATTTCGTGTTGCGTGTAGGATGCGGACAAACGATGTCCCCCTGTCGGGCAGCGCTCGTGGGTACCGTTCGTTCGTTACGAATAGTCCCCGCCTCCCTTATACACGGGTCCACGGTCTCTTTTCTTTTGCTCTGGCTGTTCGATCCCGAAAATATTGCTTGCTCATAAAATAAATCAAGCGAAACGAGCGGCGATGAGACTTTAACGCCTGGTCCCGTTTGTCACGCCGCGATTACTAGGGGACAATGGGTCCGTGGTTCGACACGCTGGGCCATCCATCGTGGATCTTCGTGATAGTTTGGAAAACATAGCGTAGGAATGCGATCGAGTGGGTACGATTCTGGGAAAGTGTGAAGAGTGCTCGAGTCGAGTGATAATCGGTGCAAATGTAGAATATTTGGACTAGAATAATTTTGAGCCGTGAGAAATGAGTACTTGAGAAAACGTCGCGACTAACTGAGGAATTTTGGATGAACGTGATCGAATATGTCGAGTGAGAAAAGTTGGCAATTAGTAAGAAAGGAAACGAGTTGAGTTAAGTCGAAAAGTCTTTTGTATAGTGCCAAAGCTGTTTATACTATTTAACTATTTTAAATATGTAAAAATTTAATAACTAAGAACATCACTTTGTTTTACCCACACCTGAAACCCTACCATCTCTCTCTACTAAATAAAAAGTAAGAAATTCCCATAGTAACGTGTAGCGATGTTCTAGCGAGATAGAAGCTAGCCGCGAAGGTTGGTTGCAACAGAAATCTCCTGCATCTACAGCTTCGAGGCAAAGTGTTCAAGTTTCAAATTGGTTCAACAATTTTTGTACACTGTATTCCTGGGTTAGTTTGCCAAGTTCTGCTAATTTTCATTCCCATCTCGCACGCATCTTTCTTCCGGGAAACAATCCAAAGTAACTTCCAGTCAGTCGCACGACCCACACCGGATCGACAGTTCCATTGTGTGCAATTCATTATCGCTTATCGTCCCGGCAATTTGATTGTCAACGATAAGGAGGCCCGGCGAGGGCACGAGGGAGCGAAGTATCCCGTGGAGTTTACAGGTGCAAATTGCAAGTCGGCGATAAATACAATTTGCAAGGTTAATGACCGTTAAACTGCCGGGCTTCGCCGCTGACAATTATACCGAACAACATAATTCAGCGTTATTATGCACGCCTGGCTGAATCGGAATCCCAGCGAGGAAACAAAGAGGGCCCGGGCTTATCTCTCGCTTCGAATCGAGCGTTTATTTTACGGGAAGAAAATTGAA